>JAJOZX010000502.1:950000-1315000 GCA_023014485.1 Bathynomus jamesi
TCGAATTTAAAGGCGTTCTTTTTATATTTTCCATTCGTCGAGGCGTGGTTCTGTATTCCAATTAATATCCTTTTAGGTACGACTCCAAGGGCCACGTTTTCTAGTTGCTTCGAGGCCAACCCGTCGGGGACCGTGTATAGTTTGATCTGAGCCCTGTTAATTGGGTATTTTACTGTGGCGTGTATTAAGTCTTTCTCAATTTCTATTTGTTTCGGGGAACTTAATTTCACTCGCCGTATACGCAAATACGTCTCCATGATGTGAATCACAACGGGTTTCGCGCCCTCTTCTTGATCATACCCCAGATTTATGCAGATCTCAGGAATCGTGCGGGTAAGTTTCAACTTCATATCCAGCCCGTTCATAAGCAGTTTCTCCTGGAATGTGAAGTTTGTATGCAGGCGTCCAAAACATTCATATATCTTTTTTTTAGAATTTTTAAATTTATACTTTACACCATTTTCTTCTTTAGTATGGTAATATCCCTCGGCGGTTAAAAAGGTGTCCTTCGCTTCTTTTGAAAAGTTGAGGACATTTTCTAGATAGGCTCGTAGGTGGTAGTACCCCGTTCCTGCCGCGATGTTAACCTGGTTTAAATATACCTCACACTGACTGAACATGGAGTGTAAAAAGTTGGTTTCAGGGTAGGCAGAGTAACTATCATCGCAGTCCGATCCATCAGAATGGGCTATACGCAGTTTAGTGTACATGTGCATGCAGCTCGGGTCAAAAAAGTAAGGGCCTGAGCTGGGTATCACGAATTCTCTAGGGGCATTCGGCGAACTAATTGTGCTTAATGGGTTAATTGTAATAAAGTCGCTATGCTCGATAGAGACCTGAGTGGGGGGCATATCAAAGAGGGACAGGTCCGATTCACAGCATTGTGAACTACACGGATGGATGAAACGCGCCATGACTAGTCAGAAATAGTGCCACCTCCCTCGACAAGTATTAGTCAGCCTATGATTCGTGAGAGTAGTGTCCTCAGCTTATATGTTAAAAAATGATCAGCCATAGGTTTCATACGCTTAGAGCACTTCTTTTTTATTTCCTTTCACGTTTAGAGCCACGTGATGGTAACCCCTTCTTCCTGTCAGATCTTTTCTTTACGCCACCACGCATTTTTCTCGGTGCATCTTTGATGATTTCGTATACGTTTTAAATGTTTTTAGAGCTTCTTTCGGCTTAGTTCCACCCATTATGTCTTCTGCCGCTTTAAAACCTGTTTGTAACGCCTTCCGCCATAGGTACCTGGCGCCCCTCTTCAACAGTGGGACAGCAGTGCGGAGTATGGATGAAAAAATGGATCCAAGTCCACTCCCACGCTGGTATCTCACTCCTCGGTAGACTGTGAATGGTCTTCGAGTCATTATAAACGGTGAAAGTGTAGTTTCACTCTTAAACTCCCATCACCGAATGGGAATTTTTTTCCCTCAATCGTTCTTATATGCATCGAGATGTTCGTTAATAGATTAGTCGCAACATTCACATAATGGGGCTTGTCATATGTATGTAATGCTGAAACTTTTCCCTCTATGGTTGAAGATGTGTGCAATGCGCAGCAGGCGCGCATGGGTGTCCCCAACAAATTGGTGCTCTACGATATTATTGTAAATATAGCACATATCTGGAGGCGGAGAGCTTTCACCCATTTTCTCCATCTTCATTTGATAAATTAAGCTGAACAGGTCATGTTGTGCCTCGTGAAATGCATCTCTTTGGAGAGCTGCCCTATATCGGCCCTCAACCACAATTGCGAACAGCTCTTTATCTTTAATATTTCCACTAAGCGTTGACTTTAGTTTCAATGTGCATGCAGGCTTGTCTATGTTTACGACTTCAAAAAGTAAATCGTTTGTCAGGTACGACCTTTCAAGACTCTTGTTTAACCCGTCACAATGTCCATGGCTGTATCATAATGCCCGATTCCTAGCGATACATTTGTGCTATAGTACCGTTCCTCACCGAACAGGACTGAACGCATAGTTGTCTAAGGTTATGCCTAATTTTTCGCACTCATCGAATCTTCTAATGATCAGAAATATGATTTGCTCATTTTCAAGAGTTAAAAATTTGGTGGCTAACTGGAGTTCACATAACCCACCTCATACGAATCACGCTCCAATTCAATGGGTCCGTGGAGTTCTGTCACAAAGTTGGCGAGGGTGTTGTTAGGATGTACAGAGAGAAGAAGAGGACGGGAGTGTGACATAGAAGTGGCTAGGCGCCATGTTGCATACTAATTAAGCTTCATTATTGCAGCAGCTTTTATATAGGTGTTGAAGCTTTCTGGGTAACCCAGCCATTTCACCAGGTACATTTTTCTCTTTCCTGAACCTTTGCTGCCTAAAATTTTTTCAATTTTAAACACACTTTTTCCTAAATTAAATGTCACTTTCTGCAACTCCTCGCGGTAAAAGCCTCCAGCGATCTCTTCCCCATTCAAATCTTCAACGTAATACATCATTATCTCACCTTTAGGTCTCATAGCACGAACTTTAAAAATCTCACGTGTCCATCCTTGCTCAAATCCCTTCGCGAATTTATTTCCCGAACGTGATAGCCTTACATAATCATTGATTTTGAAATGTGTAGAGTGTGGTGGTGTTGGTGTTCCATCTCTTCTCACCTCTGGCAGCGCACCTCTTTCTAAAACTTCGTTAGGCGTTGTGCCAATCGTACGATGGTGTGAACGGTTGTATGATGAAGCCAATGAACCGAGAACGTTTATATAGTATGTGTTTTTATGTGTAAAATAGCGATGCATGCGCTCCTTTATGGTACGTTGAACTCTTTCAGCTAAAGAGGCCTTATGTATAGAACTGCTAGTGTAGTAACTGATATTAAACTCTGTCAGCATGTTCTGAAAAGCGCGACCTATAAATTCTTTCCCCATATCCGTACAAAAATAGCCAGGAACCCTTTCTTCTTTTAACATCAACGTTTTGGTCGCTTTAGCAACTGTTTCAGGCGATTTATTTTCAGGGGAATTAGCCACAGATATCTAGAGAATACATCTATTATGAATAGAATGTAGCGGTAACCATCGTTATACACTGAATATCTTTGCATGTCTGTTAAATCCGCCTGCCAAATAGAGTCAATCGAAGCAGCTGTTGTCTTGGCCGTTTTAAACCTTTTTCTCACCGGTTTATGAAGTGTATAAGCATCCTGTTCCTGCAAAAATCTCTCAACATCTTTTTTCCTTACACCGTAAACACCTCTGTACAGTCTATTAACGCCACCATAGGAGGCGGAGTTAGAAATGTCATAATAGGGTTTACTTAATATGTTAGCCATTTGCGTATTTTAGAGACACGTGGATAAGGCTGGCCGTTTGTTCTCTTCCTTCTCCGCTTCAGAGACGCTACTGCTGGAGGAGATGGCGTACTCAGTTGTGACATATGCGAGACATGATCCAAGTCTTTTAACCTATTCAGATTACCTATCACTGTTTTGGAGACATTTATACTACGTTCTAAATTATTAAGCAGATTACATTTTCTTCAATGTTTTCAAAAGTTTTTCACCGATTTCAATGAAATTTATAGCAAATAATCACTATTTATAACAGCATTGATGGTATTCATTTCGATAAAATATTTTGATAATTAAAATAATTATCTCGTTTTATTGAAAAATATTTAAAATGTGGTGTTCCAAATTATTTAGCAAATATCCTATTTACAGATCTAAATGGTGAAAATGGGTAAGAAGAAGGATTTGACCCCAACTGAGAAAAGAAAAGTAGTCAAGCTACTCGCTGAAAATATCAAATCTATTGAAATTGCGAAGCAGCTTGGCAGGGATCATCGAACTGTAAAGAAGTTTTTAGCAGAGGGTACCAAACTGAGGTAGCGAAGTGATAAAGGAGCTATAAGAAAAGTGACAAGGCGGCAGATATCTGTAATCAAGCGCGAAGTTGCAAAGCACCCATTGTCCTCGAGTAAAGAGGTTTTGAGCAGGCTGGCATACATAATGTACCAAGAATATCTGGATGTAGAATTCTCCAAACAATTGGCAAGACGCGTAAACCTACAATTCAGCCACCATTAAAACCCAGACACAAGAAGCAGCGTGTTGAATGGGCGCGTCAATACATGAAAACAGATTTTAAGACTGTATTGTTCACCGATGACTGCAGAGCAACCCTTGATGGACCTCATGCTTGGTCAAGAAGATGGATTGCTAAGGGCTAATCTCTACCATGGAATGAGGTTTTCTTTTAGAAAGTTTGTATAAGACTGGGCATTCATTTTACACCATCAGGCACTCTGTATGGGCTAACAACTTCATTGCCTATCACTCCTGCTCAAAATATGACACCACCTCCACCTTGTTTGCGTCTTAATCTCGATGGTACAGATTGACTTTTAGCAATCCACCCTCTTGACCAACCATCAGGTACATCAAGGGTTGCTCTGTATTCATCGGTGAACAATACAGTCTTAAAATCTGTTTCCATGTATTGACGCGCCAATTCAACACACGGCTTCTTGTGTCTGGGTGTTAATGGTGGCTGAATTGTAGGTTTACGTGTCTTGCCAATTGTTTGGAGGATTCTACATCGAGATATTCTTGGTACATTATGTATGCCAGCCTGCTCAAAAACCTCTACTCGAGGACAATGGGTACTTCGCAACTTCGCGCTTGATTACTGATATCTGCCGCCTTGTCACTTTTATTATAGCTCCTTTATCACTTCGCTGCCTCAGTTTGGTACCCTCTGCTAAAAACGTATTTACAGTTCGATGATCCCTGCCTAGCTGCTTCGCAATTTCAATAGATTTGATATTTTCAGCGAGTAGCTTGACTACTTTTCTTTTCTCAGTTGGGGTCAAATCCTTCTTACCCATTTTCGCCATTTAGCTCTGTAAATAGAATATTTGCTAAATAATTTGGAACACCAGATTTTAAATATTTTTCAATAAAACGAAATAATTATTTTAATTATCAAAATATTTTATCGAAAAGAATACCATCAATGCTGTTATAAATAGTGATTATTTGCTATAAATTTCATTGAAATCGGTGAAAAACTTTTGAAGACATTGAAGAAAAAGTAATCTGCTTAATAATTTAGAACGTAGTGTATTTGTTGTAGTCTTGCTTTAATATGCTTCCATCCTGTTGGCGGGGGTCTGTCCCACTTTCTCACCAGATCATAAACAATATCAACGATATTGGATCCTTGTACCCTTGTTCCTTCAACAATGACCTCGCCTGTATCGGTCCATTGTATGGTGGGGTCCTCATTCAATAGATTATAAAGCCTTAAACCTTTATTCCTCAATGTATGTGGGGGCTGTTTTTTAATACATGCTCGATGTGTTGTGTTCCGTTGTTCTTTGGTTGGTCATCTCTAACATCGGGGCCAGGGCCTGTGTCGCCATGCTCAGCACTACTCGCGCTGTGCCTAATAACCACAGGGAGCTCTGTAGGAATCTTATAATCTCGTACTCATGAAGAAATTTCTGCAAAGCCTCTAGGTACAAGATCCTTTTCTCATCAGGTGACTTTTCACTGTTTAATAGGGCTAGCAACTCGCTTTCCATTCTTTTAAGCCTACTTTTACGGGGTTCTAGAACCGTGTCTGGAATCTTCGAACTTTGCAATGAAGCATCCACCTCGTGCGGAATCACAACCACGTTCTTCATTATAATAATCGAGTCAGCAAAGGACCCGAAACTGAAAATAAGATGGGTAGGAATGATCCTCTTCTTTGTACAATAATGCGCTTTTTCTTACCCACAGTTTGACTTTTATGAGCGAGAGCTCGTATTATGTTCTTGTAACGACGTAAGCGAGCCTTGTGAGAGGGTTTCATTGGCACATTACATTTTATAACATCAACACAGATTTCACAGATGCATTTTAAAAAGTGAGAGTCGATATTTTAAACAAACATCTGTTGCAGTGCCCAGGGCAATCGATGATAGATTTTTATTAATTCACGATATTTCTTTAGCCTATTTGTCATTCTGGAATATACACCGTTTGAGGTTCACTTGGGAATATATTCGTTCTTAGAAGCACCCTAAACGTTTTTCGCGGGTGAAGGTCACAAAGCAAGTATCCATAACGCAGGTTTGAGGCCTCTTTATAAACCTCCAAAAACTCCTTACGTTGATTCGGGAACATTTGATTGGCTAATACCCCAATTTGTGATACATCTCTACGTTGTGCGAATAAGACTAGATATTGTGTATTTAGTGACACATCGCGCATGTATCTATTTTTGAAAAATAGATTCTGGTTGATGAAGAATACGCTTATGTTAAGATGGTGGGAGAACACTAAATGTCTCGGCAAACGTTTTATCCATTTCCAACATGAGATCGTCAATTACAATAACTGTATGCTCATTTCCCTTTAACGAATTAACGTCCTATCCACCTTTGTGGAACAAAATATCATCTTGGTACTCGTTGAACACTGACTGATACGTCCAATAGCACCATATAACTTTATGCACAAATTTTGAGAACATCTCTCACTTTTCTTTAATGATTTTAAGCATAAATACAGTTTTACCACATCCTGTAGGTCCAGATACAATACATGTGGATGGGCTCGTAAACCTGAATTTTTCTACAGAATCCATTTCTAACACGTCACACCCTTAAGTGGGCCATTTACAAAATATTACAAATTTTGAGTGCTGCTCCTTGTATTTTTTCTTCTTCCACAGAACCGTGAATGACAACGATGTACAGCACCCCATCACCGATATCACAGACGAACCCGTTGACCGTGCAGCTACAGAATCCATCCCCGCTGACGAATCCTCACCAGCGATACCTGTAGCACGCGCCAGTTCAAAGCGGAGGCATGATGAAGAGCCCACCACGTCAGGTATAAAGCGCGCCAGGATTGAGCCGGTTGTTAGACCACCAGTAATAGAGACCCAACCTTCTACGTCTTAAAACACAACCCCCACAATAGTACCTTCCTCAAATCTACCCCCTTATTCAGTTCCGGGTACATCCTCCACAGCAGCTTCTTGTTCTGTTGAGGATGGCGTAACATTCGAGTTGGTGCGCACCGCTACCCCCACCCCGGCCTTGACTAGAAATTGGTATAGGTATATAGTCAGGGTTGATCCTAGATCCATGTATAGCAATGGTGTTGAACACGGACTACGGCGCATAGTTGAACGTATTGTAGAGTTTGCCCTTCAGAACCGGGACGAACGTGAAGTCAGGACGAGGCTGTCCTTCGGATTCGGGTCAGATGGTGGAGATGTAGATCATTTTTGAGTAATAATACCGTTTAGACGCTTGTAAGCTGAAGATATAGAATATATCTTAGGCCGTATAATGCAGGCCTCTCAAAGTAGTATACCCTTCAATATGGACAACTTCACGGTAAATATTGACCATGTATTCCGTGTTGCGGGTCATAGTGCCACACGTTATACTCTTAAATTCAATTCTCATGCTATTTATAGACGGCATATAAACGCCGATCGTGGTTGCGGCTTTATAGCAGTAGTCTTGGCCCATATGTTTACTGTACTAAATACACGGGTCAAAAACATTTGTTTGCCTACGGTAGTGGAGCGTGCCCGTAAACTAGCTGTAGACTGTAAACTTGAGTTTGAGTGTAATATGGGTCCTGAAGAGCTGAGAAGGGTAGAACAGGAAATGAATGCTCGTATAGTTGTATTTGAATGGATGATCGTCGTAGGACTCTGTATGTTTTTAAAAGCAGTGTGAGAGATCGTACAAGAACCCTACTTATTTTAGGGCTGTGAGGAGCAACATATCTACCCATCCGTAATATAAGGGACCTTTACGCGAGTTATGATAAAAGTAAAAAATATGGAGGACATCAGGATTTGTGTAAGGGTTGTATCGAGTTTGCGGATGATATAGTGAAACATTGTAAAGATTGCCACATGGTATGTGAGCGGTGAAAAAGTTCCAAATGTGAAAGCCGTGTAGTTGAAGCTGAGAAGAGGGATTGTGATGTGTGTAGTCGCACATTTTTCAATAATAACTGTTTAGAGCCCCATAAATCAATTGGCACGTGCAGGAAAATGAGAATCTGTGAATGTGGTTTTCATATGATGGATAATTTGGGGAATTTCAAGCATAAATGTAGTGAAATTCACTGTTCTACATGCCATGAGAAATAAAAGGGGTTGGAGTAAAGCATGTATGTTACATGAAAGACGACAAGCCTAAAAACAGCCCTTGTATAACTGTGTACTACGATATAGAAACATATACGAATGCTGAAACCAAAGAGGTTATTCCACATTTACTTCTAAGCCAGACTATCTGTGATGAGTGCATGGAGGGCGAGTCTGATGAGTGTCACAAATGTGGTAAATGGACAAACGTTTTTAAAACAAATGCCCACGATAGCCCTGTGAAACTCTTTGTGTCCTTTATTGTCAAGTTAGCGGGCAAGTTAAAAAACATGACTGTGTATATTCTCGCCCATAACGGGGCAAAATTTGACACACAGTTCCTTTATAAGCAGTTGCTTGACCACGGGTCATCTGAGATATTTACGGGTGATCCCTTGAAAAGAAGCAGCAAACTAATAGAGATACAAATAAGATATAATGTACAGTTTAAAGACACTTTATTATTCACACCTTGTAAATTAGCAAAGCTACCCAAGGTGATGGGCGTAGCCGCTGAAGTTTCAAAGGGATATTTCTCTTACACTTTCCTCACTAGCGAAACTAAATTACGTAGGACTACCTCCACCCAAACATTACTTTAACTATGAATGTATGAGTACAGATGAACGTGAAGATTTTGACCGATATTACAACAGTTTTAATGAATGTAAACCTTATAATATAGCTGATGAATGTGCTGTACATAGGTCGTTTCAAATGCGATCCGTTGCAAGTCGCAACCACCATCACCTTATTATGTTTTACGGTGTTCAAGAATAACTTCATGCCTAAAGACACCTTTGCCGTTATCCACAGAAACAAACCCCACAGTTATGGGCACACAAGGGTATTTACTGGATCATACACCTACAGCAGCAGACAGGAGTATACATAAAGCATTCCCGCAACACGGCCTAAGTGAAAACCGTGCCACTGGTGAGAAGACTGTGTACTCCTTTAACGGTTGCTGGTGGCACGGATGCCCCCATCCTGAGTGTGGAATCGTAGGAGATATCCACGGTAGATCTCCTGCTGACTGTCTTGCGTGGACCCGCACCCGCGTTCAACTTATAGGCTCCCATTTCACTCACAAAATCTTGTGGGAGCATGAGTATGATGCACGGATGGAAACAGATGGATAGTACCGTGAAGAAATAAACACGATCAAACGTTTGATGGTGCTGGATCCTCTCAAATGCGGTGATAGCTTGTTCGAAGGGCGTAAAAATCCCTTCAAGCTATACTTTCCGCCTACGGAGGGCGTGACACTCCATTACTACGACTTCTGTTCTTTATACCCCTACGGAGGGCGTGACACTCCATTACTACGACTTCTGTTCTTTATACCCCTACGTGATGAAGAACAATCCGTTCCCAGTAGGTGCACCTGAAAAAATGGTGGGTCCCATCATACCAACCATCGAGGAGTTTTCAGCTAACTTGAATGAGCGCTACTTTGGACTCTTTTTCGTAGACGTGCTCCCCCCTCGCGATTTATGGATGCCGATCTTACCCGTCGTTATAGACCACAAGCTCATGTTTCCCCTGTGCGTGAAGTGCGCAGAAGAGAACAACGGTGATTGTGACCATACAACCCACCAGCGTAAGATCAGAGGTGTATATACAAGCCCTGAGCTGGCCCTAGCCGTTCGCCATGGGTATAGAATAATGAAGATACATGAAGTGTGGAGGTTTCAGAAGCTACCCATCCTTTTCACACCATATATATAAACGCTTTTTTGAAGGATAAGGTTGAGGCGACAGGATATCCGCGAGGGGTTGATACCGAAGATGAAAAAACGGCTTATATTCAGCATTACCATACCCATGAAGGTATACAGCTTGACCAATCCCAAATTGTTAAGAATAATGGCAAGCGCTTCAGTACAAAGTTGTTCCTAAACAGTCTTTGGGGAAAGTTTGCGCAGAATACTGGCAAGGGGAACGTCCATGGCAAAAAGTTATAGTGAAGTCTAGGATTATGCCAACGTTCCCGATAAAGAGGTTATAGAGATCGTGAATGTAGATAATACTTACATAATAAAGTACAAAATCACCGAACTGGCCGCAGATACCTCACGGGTTACAAACATACCTGTACGACGGCCTACGCCCGCATAAATCTTTGGGGCCTATTGCACTCTCTTGGACGGAGAGTGTTGTACGCTGACACAGATAGCGTGATATTCACAGCGAGGGAAGATGAATACATTCCCGCTATTGGGGAGTTCCTGGGAGAGCTAACTGACGAATCAAGGATGAGTATGGTGATGGTGCATACGCAGACTCGTTTGTGTCAACAGGGCCAAAAACCTATGGGGTACGGGTGAGGGTAGGGATGATACGAAGTATATCGTGAAGGCTTAGGGTATTACGCTTAACCATGCGACCCGTCGAGTCGTTAACTTTGACTCGTTGAAGGAACTAGTGTGCTTGGAAGATAAAGGTGACCAGCTACCCCAACTGACTGTGGGGACGCATAATTTTCGGCCGCAGAAACTGGGGTGTGTGAATGTGTGAAGGAACTTAGGGGCACGAAGGTATGCGTAACACCTATAGGAAACGTTACCAGGTGCCTGGTATCTATGATACCGTACCCTTTGTCTACGTTAATCCTTGATTGTATTTATATATATGTGTATTGATATGTTTATTTATCAAGTATATTTGCTCCGATTAAGGTTTCATTTTCTCCTTTGCGTGCGTGCGTGTGTGTGTGTACAGTAAAAAGCTAAGCTCCGCCCAGTGTAAATTCGGCAACGTGAGTCCTGTCGCTACTTGAGCATATCTCTATCTCTGCGTGCTTAGTTGACCTCTGCATACCCTTGAGCTCAGACGTGTATTCTCCCGCGTAGAAGAAAAATAGTAATAGCTACCTTTAATATTGCATGAAGTGGTATTCGGCAAAGTGCCAAAATGGGGTGGATACTGAAAAACTCCCTATTCCCCCCTCTTTTGACACTTTTAAGACTACATTGAGCCGTGCGAAGGACCAAGATGTTCAAATACTCTACGGGTATTCTACCGAGGGCATTGTAGGATTTCTTAGTATAGACGATGTATTGAAGTATGTCGTGTTTCCTTCAAGTGATTTCTATTTCTAACGTAATCATAAAATTTCTTAGGGTTTTCGTTACATTCACAAACTACTTGAATTTCAAAATCGTGTTTAGCGGGTCTAATTAAACGCTTAACATTTCTATGTAAATCTATATGTCTGAAAGCACTGGTGCGCACGGTCCTTCTTACACCTCTTGTAGGCTACATTTCTATCTACGATTGCTTTTCTTATGTTTCTATTCGACCATTTAGATTGCAAATTTAATTCACCTCTCTTAACTCTCCCAAGTACACGGCACTCGTTTAAATTAATGAATATATTCTTGAAATTATCCTACATGCTAAGAACATTATCTATCGCTAAGAGTTCATCCCAATTTATTAAAGTTAATGAAACTCTAAAGTCATCGAAATTTGCTCTCCTAAAATCAGGCACCATGAAGTTATTTAATTCTCGAGAAGCTTTAATGGTAACCTAAAAGCGTATCATCCTATGATCGCTATTGCATGAACTTTCTCCAACGTCTACATTTTAAACTAAATTATCATTTGTCGTTAAAATCAAGTCCAAAATATTCTCACCGCAGGTCGGTTCTAATTAGGCATCGACCGGTGGTTGTATCGGTATCGGGCCGATGTATCAGTATCGGTACCGATATCGATGGTTAGTAGCCACTGATACCGATAGTTTTTGTTTCTAAGAATTTAAAAAAAACGGGCGTTTTCCAAATAGAAACTTCCAGGCTGCTCGAGAAGTTACGTGTGTGTTCGCGATTTATCCCGGCGTTTCTAGAAATTTCCATGACTCATTACCGCTCTATACGTATAAAGCGAGCGTCATTTCCTTAGATCGCAAGTTGTGAATCAGTTCAACAGTGTATAATAATTTTTTTGTAAATTTATTAACTACTGGTATAAATTTATTCGCTTTTGCTTTAGTGAGAGTAACAATGCCAAGCATTGTGTGGAAGTTCTTCACTGCTTCAAGCACTAATGGAAAACAGGCGATCTGCAATTTGTGCGGTGTCTGTCTCTCGTGGAGGAACAAGCGCAAGTACCTTCTCTACATCGAACATGAGGTGTCACCTTATCAACAAGCACAAGACTGAGTTTGATGAAGCAAATAAGAGTCAATGTACAACTTCTGCTACTAATTCTGGTGAGTAGATTCATGAAAATCTGTAAAGTGATTCTTCAAACATTCTCAGAGAGATTTCGAGAGCATAATTCAAATGAGAAACTGCTGCTAGCCACAGCAGTTGATCCCCGATTCAAAGGAGCTGGGCTGATAGACGACGACATGCGAGAAAAGGCCAAGGAATTGTTGAGACAAGAGATACGCAGTCACATGGAAGGGGCCCAACAAAAGCGTATTGGAGGTCCAATTGCCGTGAAACGCCGCCGAAGTGGTCCGGTTTCTCCGTCCAAGAAAATCGCTCTTTGGGAAAACCTTTCCGATTCAAAAGGTAGCGATCTCGACGATCGCGTTCGTCCTATTCTAGTTGAAGAACCTCAAACGAGGGATACGGACACGAGGTTCACTGTTCAAGACGCACGAGTGGAAGCAGCCCTGGACGCCTATTGGTCGCAACCTCGGATCGCTGGGGAGAGGGATCCATTCATTTTCTGGCGAGAACATTCTGCTGATTTCCCGGAGATTGCCAAAGTTGCTGAGAAGTACATGAGCTGCCCCTCTGGATCAATTGACTCTGAACGGCTTTTCTCAAGGGCTGGAGATGTTATCACTGCGAAACGCGCCAACATCACCCCAATCAACGCTGAGGAACATATCATCCTCTCCAAAAATCTGAAGTTCCTCAATTTTGATTATTGAGTGAACTGTTATATTGAGTTACACTTTTTGAATTACAATTTTTTAATTACATATTGTTTCCATTACATGACTTATTTTGTGAATTCCATTTCTTCAAATATATGTTTTGAATTACAGTACGTGCCGAATTACATTCTTTGAATCATATGTTGATATTTTGGACAGATATCGGTATCGGCCGATAATTTGCTCTAACTATCGGTATCAGTACCGATACTTTGGGAATACTATCGGTCGGCCCCTAGTTTTAATACTTTTTGAAAAAGAAAATTATCTTGTAGAAAATCTATCAAATGTAAACCCACAGCATCGCTGTTTGAGGTAATGAAATTAATATTTAGGCAGTTAAAATTCCTGACAATAATTGATTGCTTATGCGTAACTATGCTCCTTAAAATATTATACATTTCAACGTCTAATTCCACTCTTTGTGAAGGTGGCGTATATAATACAACCCCAAAATTAAAGACTAAGTTATTAGCGCTAATTTCTGAAATAATTATATCGAAATGAGCACTGGTATTAACTGTCTTATGAACTGGACGAAGATTTTTTTGGATCACCTGAAGATCAGGGCCCCCACCCTTCTTTAGTTAACGTTATAAGGCTAACTAACGAAAATATTACGACCTAGCCTAACCAGTCGTTAGGTCAACTGTACGCCCTTGACGATTGGTTAGGTTAGATCGTGATATTTTCGCTAGTTAGCCTTATAAAAGTAACTAAAGAAGGCTGGGGGTCCTGATCTTCAGGTGATCCATCTTTTTTTTTACAGTATAAGAATACACCACCACCCATTTCACCACTTCTATCCTTGTTAAAAAAATTTATAAGCTTTAATATGGTATTCACCTCTAAAATCCCCTAACTGCACTTTTAATTCACGATTCAATTATTGCCATAATGTCGTAATTTTGAACGTGAACTAATGGTTTAAATTCGTTAAACTTACTTCCGATGCTCCTCGCATTAAAAACACTACTTTTAAACTATTCTTTACGCTATTATTTGTTTTTCTATGCGCGCTGAGTTTCCTTGAGGCTGACAAGCTACATTTCCTAAACGAGAAAGCCCTATTTCATCTTGCTTACGTTTTAAATAAATCTTACACATTTTCTGATCAATCAATCTCCCCAGTCATGAATTACCAACGTCATTCAATTGAACACGATCTTGAAGAACAAATCTGCCGAGTTAAATTCCGACCAAAAGATAACGAATTCAACTCCTTCAAGAACGCACATCGCTTCTAATCTGGCATTGAAGTAAATTGCTTTACTTAACAATCTATTACTTTCATAAATTCTCAGAAGAACCCCAGAAATAAGTATATTATTTCACTTATCTTTCAAAGATTTAATCAAACTTCGATATTTAGCTAATTCTTCTGCCCTAATACTGAAATTGTCGAAATCGTTTTCTCTAACGTAAGAAATTAACAGTGAATTTGCAGTTTCTAACTTTAAATTCTTCACTTCCTTTACAATTCTTTCTATTTTAGCGCCTGGCACGCATATTCTCTTTCGTTTTATTCTATTTTCAAACAAAATTCCTTATCCATACGCCTAACAATAGACAAACCTAACAACACAGTTTCATCTTCGTTTTCTACTGTTTCAAGTAGACTAAATGGATTATGACAATGCAGCTGAAAAGTTGACGACGCCTTTGGCTTCACACCGTTTCTAATCAAGTAAAACTATCAACAGTTGAACTATTCCTATGCGATTGAACATCTTTGACAATTTTATCAATTTTTGCATCACTCTTTTGCACATGATCTTCATCTTTTTTTTTTAATATGATCTTTTAATTTTCTCACAGAATTCGAATAATTATTAAGTTCAACGCCTTTTAAATTATCCTCATTATTTCAAACTTTTTTATTAAGTACATAAAAACTTTTCTGCACGTCAACATTAATTTTTTGGGGGATCACCTGAAGTTCAGGGCCCCCAGCCTTCTTTAGTTACTTTTATAATGCTAATTAACGAAAATATCACGACCTAACCTAACCAATTGTCAAGGACATACAGTTGACCTAACGATTGGTTAGGTTAGGTCGTGATATTTTCGTTAATTAGCCTTATAAGGCTAACTAAAGAAGGCTGGGGGCCCTGATCTTCAGGTGATCCTTTTTTTTAATTAAGCTATCTTGGAATTTTTATTTAAATTCTTTAGTAAAATTTTTAGAAATTTCCTTCTTTAACTCGTGAAACTTTTCATCAATATATGACTTCAAATTACAAAATTTGCAAACACAATTCCCGTCTTTCGAATGATCGACATATACAGTATTAGTCTGGTAGCACAGACCCTGATTTTACTGGAACCCTGCATTGTTTGTTATAAAGCAAATTTTTACATATTTTGAAAGCTTATACCACCCCATTCAAGAATCCATCGGGTGTACACCTGACCCCCGCTTGGCTTTTTCAATATGGCCGCCATTTTCCAAGATGGCCGGCGAAACTGAAAAATCCCATATCTCCACGACTGCCCGGGATATGGGATAGTCCTTATTTCTGGGGGCGTTTGACCTCCAATGACCTTGAGTATTGACGAATGTGGGTTAAAACGACTCCCAAAGTATCTGCAACCCCTCCAGATCGATTCATCATCCTAAAAGCCCCTAGAAATGACACCAAGATCATCAAAATCCATCAAGTATTGACCAGGATATGGGATTTATCAGTTTCGCCGGCCATATTGAAAAAGCCAAGCGGGGGTCAGGTGTACACCCGATGGATTCTTGAATGGGGTGGTATAAGCTTTCAAAATATGTCAAGATTTGCTTTATAACAAACAATGCAGGGTTCCCACCCCGTGCAACCGGACTATATATCTCTCGTGCATTGAAATGAACATAGCGCGCATGTGTATTTTGTAAACGGCATTTTTATTATAAACTATGAAATAAATATTTATCCCACACTATTTCACACTATTAAACACCACCAAATGGAAAGATTATATGGATCAAGTAAAGATAAGCACCCCCAGCCTTCTTTAATTAGCCTTATAAGGCTAACTAACGAAAATATCACGACCTAACCTAACCAATCGTTAAGTCAACTGTACGCCCTTGACGATTGGTTAGGTTAGGTCGTGATATTTTCGTTAGTTAGCCTTATAAGGCTAATTAAAGAAGGCTGGGGGTGCTTATCTTTAGTTGATCCGATTATATATATATATATATATATATATACTATAAAAAGCCAGTCCTGTCTGTCTGCAAACACCATGTATTTACTATTAAGCGATTCTGAACCTAGAAAAAAATGCGCTTTGTTTTGTTTCAACTTTTTACTCAAGCGTGTTAAGATTTTCATCGCTACATTCTTTTCAATTATTGGGTCAATAAAACTACAGAAAAGAATGCAGCAATGAAAATCTTAAGCTTCACATCCGAACCCACTGTATCAAGATTTGTAAAGCTTAAGATTTTCATGGCTGCGTTCTTTTGACCGAAAACTATTGACTTCGCAGTAATTGGGGGTCCTTCCGCCCCAGCACTGCAAGTCTAGCTAAATGGGCCAGTATGGCCCACTTTAGCTAGTATATATAGAAATGCACTCTCTCAATAAACAAACCACAAAAATCTTTCAATTGGAGACTGAGGAGACGTCTTCAGAGCAGGGTGGCCTTTGGCAGAGAGAGAGAGAGAGAGAGAGAGAGAGAGAGAGAGTTACAAGGAGCTAGAAGGACAAGAGGAAACCTCAAAGACCTTCGGATCCACTCTGGGAGGTTCCTGTTACTAAATAAGTTTATTGTTCTTTCAACTATTCTAACAGTAGTAGAAAATTATAAGTCTCTCTCCACATCCTTTGTTTCGGAAAAAAGTTGAAGAAAATACCTTGACCCTCGAAAAGTGGCCAAGGAAATTTGGAGCGATTGAAGAATAAGGACCCCAGCCTTCTTTAGTTAGCTTTATAATGCTAACTAACGAAAATATCATGACCTAACCTAACCAATCGTCAAGGGCGTACATTTGACCTAACGATTGGTTCGGTTGGGTCGTGATATTTTCGTTAGTTAGCCTTATAAGCCTAACTAAAGAAGGCTGGGGTCCCTATTCTTCAATAGCTCCGGAAATTTTACAGGAAAGTGGAGAATATATAAGATAACTCTTTAATTACACATGCACACATAGAAACGGCGCAGACGAACTCCTGCAGTGTTACGTTGTGTTTTAGTCTTAAACCATGAGAGTATTCAATACTTTGTCCAGCCTATTTTTAAACATATTTACAGTTTCGCTTGAAATAACCTCTGAGGGAAGTTGGTTCCAAATATTAACTATTTTATAAGAGAAGAAATTGCTGTAGATAGAGGTACTAAATATCTTTAGTTCCAGTTTAAACCGACTATTTCTTGTCGATTGTTATTAAATGAGAATAAGTTCCTGTAGTCTACCCTGTCTATTTCATTGAGCATCTTGAAAACTTGAATAAGCTGACCAGTGACCACGCAACCTCCTGGTCTCTAAGGTAAACAGATTTAGGCGCTTCAATCTCCGTTGGTAGTTTTGCATTTTCATTGAAGGGATCAGTTTTGTAGCCCTTGCTTGTACCGTTTCCAACCTTTCTTTATCCTTCCTAAGGGGTGGAGACCAAAACTGCGTACAAAATATTATTTCTCTAGATCGGTCTGAGTCAAGTTCCTTCCCAAGAGAGAGTAATCGGTCTTCGGGTTTTTGTAACCTATGTGCATTACCTTACATTTGTCCAAGTTGAATGGCAGACCATTCGCCCAACTTGTCAAAATCATTTTGAAGAGTTCTTTCGCCCTCCTCATTCTTCATTACCTACACAACTTCCTAGAAGTACAGACAGACAGACAGACAGAGAGGTAAAACACTGACGCAGGTAAATAGACCAAAAGTAGTAATTTATTTTATAGGTACAGCACACTCTCAGAAGAAATGTTATTTATAGGAATTCAACTTTTACATCAACTTTTACATTTTTCTTCTTACATTCAACTTTTACAACTTCACTTTACTTGTGGGTACGATGCCAACATTTTAAGTTACTTTTGAGTTGAATATCCTCACTTTTTTATAGAACTGTAAACCTATCTTACATACATGCTATTTGCACTATACCCACGTAAGTTAATTTTAACTCGCCACTTTTGAGAGTTATCGGAGCAATAAACACTTTAGTGAACACTTTATCATATACGATATTCTTCTGCGGATGAAACTGTATGACACTTTCCTCGTCTGTTGTTCATTTTCTGCCTTTCTTAAGTTGCGAACAGAAATTAATAATTAACGCTTTATGGATGACCGGTACAAATTGATAGCATTTCAGATACACTCATTTATAACTTAAACCTACAAAAAAATCCGGCGTTAAAGGGTTAAATCTCGGAGAAAATGTAAACCTGAAAATAATAATGCAAAAAATGTTGATGCAGCGAGGTCACTGGCTGGAGACTGAACGAATTTTTCACTAATTACATCAGGGATAACATTTTCTTGTGTCTTATATATATATATATATATATATATATATATATATATATATATATATATGTGTGTGTGTGTGTGTGTGTGTGTGCATATATATATATTAAATGCTTCTATCATTCAGTATGAAACAGGTCAAGACCCCTTTTCCCATCTCTCCACGCCCTACCCCTCCCCGAAAAATAAAAAAGGTAAAGAAAAAACTTTTCGGACCCTAAATTTATTAAAGGACAGAAACCACATTAGCGAGAGAGGTAATTGAATTTCTTGCAGGACAATCCGACATCTGAAATGATAACATTTGTCTCTCCTTTCGCTTCTTTAATAAACGAAAATTGACATGGACCGTAAAAAAAAAGGGTGTTCGGGGCTTTTTTATGTTAAAATTCTGAACTTGCTTCGTTTCGTTTATTTCTGGTTTATTTCACGAAGCTGAGGTTAATTTTAATTTTTTTTTTTTTTGGCCGAAAAGTTGAAAGTTTATTTTGCATTGAAGGAATTTCGCTTTTCATGGATTGAGAAATAATTAAATTGGAACAATTTTTCTCAAACCTTTTTGCAGTGCAATCTCTTTGTGCGACCCCCTCCCTATCTACATGAGGGGATAATAGAAATGCGACAAAATTTCAATATCAGCTTTTATCGAGTATTATGACGGTATTTTTTTTCATCTCTTGTATATCAAACACGGAGCATTTCGTTCCCGATGCACTGCAATATTCGTTATTACTTAAAAAATAGGAAAAGTAATATAAACAATTTTTCAATAAAACTGAAATGTTTGAAGACATTACACAGACATAAGATAGTGCAATTTAATGTGTTGAAATTTGGTTTTATTATTTTTCTCTTTGCTTTATTTTTTCCATTTTTATAATGACATTAATTTTTTCGTCAGCTTCTTCGCAACACCCTTCGGACCCTTTCGGCCACTCAGAGGGCGCTGAGACGGGGGAGTAACCCCACTAACTGGGGAAAAATAAGTCCTTGAAAAGGAGAACTGGGTCGAGCAAATACACTTTGTGCATTTTTTTCAAACAGAATGGGGACAGTCCTTCGTTAGGGTAACTAATTATTAATTCCTAGTTTCTAAATATCGCAAAAAATTCAACTTGGTCTTATGTAGTCATTTAGTGGAAAATACCAAACATTTTTTTAAGCAAAATTTATATAAACACAAACTTAAAAATCGGGTGTGGCCCAATTTACAATTTTGTAAACTCGACCAAATCTATATACATGAATAGTATTGCCGCAAAATGTTAGAGTGCCAGTGCAATGCAACATTACATGCAACATGATGAGAGCGTTTTAACCCCCCTAAAAAATTTTATTTGCTTTAGAAGGCATCCAGTCGTATTTGACGCACACAGCTATTTACGTACATATAAAAGTGAATTACCATCTCTTTGCATCAAACACACACACACACACACACCACACACACTGTATCGTTTTATTTATATATATATATGCCCTTCATTTCCATTAATGTTTGTTTAAAACGTGTGAATAAAAACACCTGCAGCGTTCTGCCTGTTTAATATATATCGAAATACAAAATATGTATATATTTTGTAACTCATCAAGAAATCCACTCGTATCAGACCAGAAACAGATCAAAGCTTGTTATACCTCAATTTACATTGTCTTCATCTCAAAAACTACCCATTTTCAGTGGATTGAAACTATGGAATGACTGGCATGCCGATATAAAAAATATTGTGAATGTAAATTTGTTTAAAACCAAGTTGAAATCCCAATTAATAATGGCATACTAACAAAAATCTAGGATTAATATCCACTAATATTGTTTAATATTGTCCATTAATATTGTTTAATATTGTAATACATGTTTTAACTATTAATAATACTTAATTACTTATTTATTTATTTATTATTATTAATTAATAACAACTAGCTGCTTATTTTTAATAAGAGCCCAGTAAAGCCTAAAGCTTAAGGGCCAAATAAAATAAAATAAATAGTCGAGCTTCACAATTATTCATGTCATTGTAAATCGAAAAAACTGTATTTATTTTATTATTATTAATAAAGGTTATTCTATCTATCTGTCTATCTATCTAAATCATCAAAAACAATAGAGTTAGTGGAGGAGAATTGCATTAGACACATAAACAAGACTAATCGGTGTTATTTAACACATGTATATATGCGTATCAAAACAAAAATAATACAGGTAGTACAGAAGAATTCTATATACAACACAACACATGTTTAAAATATATATATATATATATATATATATATATATATATATATATATATATATATATATCAGTGATGTAAGTCTCGAGATCGGTCTCGGTCTCGAGACCGATCTCGAGACCCAATTTGCAGATCTCGATCTCGATGATCTCGGTCTCCGCTATTTAGATCTCGGTCTCGATCTCGGTCTCGACAGACGCGGTCTTGGTTTTTCTCCCCGAGACCTTTCGAGACCTCTCGAGACCGTAATGAAAAATATATGTTATTGGCATACTCATGATGGTGGCTTGGTTGAACAGACACAATTCAGAATGTTTATGGAAGTTTGTAAAAGTAAGGGACTCTAGGTATTCACTAATCAGTCACCCTGTTTTGAGTTGCCACGTTTGTCTTGCGGGGGTGTGTGGGTCTGGATTTTTTAGGTTAGCGCTACAAAAAAATTTGACCCCCCACCCGCCCCCGTCAGATTAATTTTATTGACAATGAAAACACTAAATAGAGAATTATATATATTTTTATATTATATATATAAGTATATATTATAAGGCACTTAGTGTTGCCAAACGGCGTGTCAACCTCTGTGGCGCGATAAAAACGATTATCCTCCCATCCAATATGTATTTGAAAAAATAAAATGCTTCACACAAAAATAATGCAAGAAATACAGCATAAAGAAAACAGTACCGATAAATTCATTAAACCTTCTGTAACAGATATAAAATAAGTAAATAAATAAAAAGTATATATATATATATATATATATATATTCATTTGTTAATTTATAGGCTACACTTTTTGCATTCAACACACTACATCTGAGAAAGTAGTTATTAGTTTATTAATATACTTAACATAGTCTAATTTCCATAGTAGTGTAAAACAAATTGAAAGGGCATGAGCTTGGTCTCGATCTCGATCTCGGTCTCGAATTTAAAGGGTCTCGATCTCGGAAGGTAGATCTCGATCTCGAACCTTTGATCTCGGTCTCGATCTTGGTCTCACAGGATCAGGTCTCGGTCTCGGTCTCAGTCTCGGACTTGGTGGTCTCGACTATATCACTGATATATATATATATATATATATATATATATATTATATATATATATATATATATGCATCAATAATGGAAATACATGGATTAAGGTGGGTTTCTACCACGCTTAAATAAAAAAAAAAATATATATATATATATATATATGTATGTATGAAGAAAAACCCACGAAGGAAAGGAAACACAGAATGGTGCTCAAGCGCTTTCGTCTAATGACATCCTGAGGATATCATTAGACGAAAGCGCTTGAGCACCATTCTGTGTTTCCTTTCCTTCGTGTTTTTTTTTCATCATAAATATTTTTTCACGTGTTACTTTCGTGAAATATATATATATATATATACGTATCAAAACAAAAAATAATACAGATACTACAGAAGAATTCTAGATACAATACACAACACATGTTTAAAATATTATATATATATATATATATAATATATATATATATATACGCATCATTAATGGAAATACGTGGATTAAGGTAGGTTTCTATCACACTTAAATTATATATATTATATTATATATATATATACGTTAACCCTTCCATCTATGGCCTGGGTTGGTTCGAAGTCGACGGGGGTTCTAGTTAGGTGGCAGCAACGGATGTGTGACTTGTAGTAGTTTTCTTCTATATTACTCTCCGAGTTCTTCTATAGCGACTCGGAGGACTCTGGTAGACTTACAAAAGGTTCTGAAGATTCCGGACTCTTCTTATAGCGTATCCGGAAAGTTTAATGACTAAGTTCTTCTGAAGAGAGCAAGGCTCGAAGGATAATATAAAGACTATCTTTTACTGTAATTTACTGCTAAAATGTACAGGTAGTGCTCAGCCTCTGAATTAGCTTCTGAATTTACAGGGGTAGAGGTTCGACTTCTTTCGACCATGGCTCAGGCCGGAATCTAAAAAAATTAAGGAGGGAAGGGGCGTCTGCCCCCTCCTCGCAGCGAGGCTGCTAACAAGGGAGTCTCGTAGCAGTGACCAAAGAAGAGTGCCGTAATGAAGTGATTTTACAATTACATATATCATATAAGTCTAAATGTTGGGGGAATGCGTTGAAGGTTAAGTTTCCCCCCTTTTAAACACATGATCAGGTTTGAAAGATTCCAAATAAAAATTTTAAAAATAAAAATAAAAACTAATCGAATTTTTCGCCGAGTCTACATTTCTGAAGGCGATATCATTTCGTAGTAGTACATAAGTACAATTTAAGTACATTACTGAGTACATTTTCGTTTTGGTTTATTACAATTATGATTGCGATTATGGATTACTTCACATTCGCTTATGATTGTCCATTACAGTTCTATTAAAGTACATTCTTACATTATATATTAAATCATTACATTTAATTACAGTTTCATTGAAGTACATTACAAGTTATTATTAATTACAGTTTCATTGAAGTACATTACAAGTTATTATTAATTACAGTTTCATTAAAGTACATTACGTTATATTAAATTAAAGTATTACAGTTAATTACAGTTAAAGTTACTATAACTTTGTTTTGTTTTTACAGTGTTTCATATTAATAGACAATTAAGATGTTAGAAATATAATACAAAGTACATGGGCACATACGGTATGGATTTATATACAACATAATATGTTATATTATGTTATAATATATGTTGTAAATTTGAATCAGAGCGAGAGGAGATATTTATCTTAGAAGCGTTCGATTTTGCTGTGATTAGCGAATTCGATCACTTACCTAAGCATTTATGAATATCTTGTGAGGGGTGAACGCACTTGAAAAAAATAATAAAAAAATAATACGAGAACGTATTTGCGCGTTTTCGAACGAATGCATAAAGTTTTGCGTTTCACGAGCAAAATGAATATTTAATATAATTGACATAGGATAATGGTCAAGATAAGATATGGACGTATGGGGGGGGGATATGGTCGAATAATAGTTATATTTATACTACATAACATATAAATAATGACTTCTATAGAGTGTACAGTTTTTATTATGATGTTAAAGAATTTTCATACGTTGAATACTAGAGATATGATGAAGGGAAATTAATGACGGGAAAATGTGACGTCATAGTTATTGAATTTGTACGTATAGTACAAATCATTATTAGGAAGATTTACAAGAACGAATTAGAGACAGAGTGGGTATTAATGACTAAGAAGTACAATTACAGATTCCAATCCTGTTATATGCAATGTGTATGCATAATCTAGGGTCGAGGGTGAGATGCAAGACAATCATAATTAATTATAATAAATTCTATAACAAATGAAAAATTGAAAATGGATACGACTAAACCACAGAAATGGTAGATCGTTGGGTTGTGACACAAACAAAAATAGAAAGCTACAAACAAAATTTTTATCCAAACTCGCCTTAAGCGATTTTGGTTCTTATGTAAAAATGAATATTGATTATTCATTGTTCATTTTTACATATATATATATATGGGAATGAACTCAGAATGGTTCCCTGAGTTTTTTATGATACACACAGACCGTGCATGGAACAAGGAACTCTTCTGGGATAATTAAATCCACTATAGTCCGAATAAGTAATGGTAAATGACAAATACCATAGTTTTTCTTTTTCATGATGCAAGCCCGACGTGGGCAACGGGTCTCTCGCAAAGAGATCCCATAAATATAGCTTCCCTCACCAGCTATCTGCAAAGCAGACAGGATCCAGCTTTGGGACATGGATCTAGGGTTTAAAGCAGCCTAGCCCCACTACATTTAGAATCTCAATATAAGTAAAAGACTCGTTGCATTCACGTCGGATTGAATAAATCAAAGAGAAAGGGGTAACTATTATATTTTTAGCCAAAACCAAAACTTAAACCTCAACTGGCAGAATTGGGCGTCCACTTTTCAAGGCACATAACATGTCCGTTTCATGATGGGAATGAACTCAGAATGCAACGAGTCTTTTACTTATATTGAGGTTCTAAATGTAGTGGGGCTAGGCTACTTTAAACCCTAGATCCATGTCCCAAAGCTGGATCCTGTCTGCTTTGCAGATAGCTGGTGAGGGAAGCTATATTTATGGGACCTCTTTGCGAGAGACCCGTTGCCCACGTCGGGCTTGCATCATGAAAAAGAAAAACTATGGTATTTGTCATTTACCATTACTTATTCGGACTATAGTGGATTTAATTATCCCAGAAGAGTTCCTTGTTCCATGCACGGTCTGTGTGTATCATATATATATATATATATATATATATATATATATATACTGTATATACGCATCAAAACAAAAATAATACAGTTAGTACAGAAGAATTCTATATACAGAAAAATACACAACATCTGTTTAATATGCAGTATATACACGTCAACATGGAAATACATGCTTGAAGGTCAGTTTCTACCACGCTTAAATAAAATAGTAAACTCGCACGTAATCAAGTCCACACTTACATCCTCATTGCTCTGTACTACACAATAAATGTGACTTAACATTAATTCACCACTCAAAGTATGCGGGTATCTATTTTTCAGTATAAAGAGCTTTCAACTCGTTTAACACTATTTTTGTACCCACTTTACAATTGGGCGTCAAACTATCATGCTCTTTAAACGTGGGTAGAATACAGTCAAAAGCACGCACAAAGATGACATCGTTTGCTACAACATCACCATTAAATCCAAGTTTATAAACACGCCTTTCCAACGGGTGTTTATTCTTTCAGCGCTAACCTTTCCAACTGTAAATCCTTCTTCACAACTCATATCGGCAATTGAAGTACGTTTCTAAATCGTGCCGACAACTGTGTCTTATATAAAGAAATAATTCTTCAGGGTGAACAGTGAAGGTGAGTTCAGCCCTGTACCGTTCTAGCCCTTTGTACCAAAGTTTATGATATTTCGAAGTGTCTGTACCTTCTAAATACGCAGCCAGTTCCAAACCATTCTCGCTTTGTTTGGCTCTACACTTAGTAAAATCATCGAGCAGGACGGTGTACGCGTATTCAAGCATGGTGTCAAAATAACGCATATCAGCGATACGAGCGTCTAATATAGGTTTCAGTTTACGGAAACCGATAACTTCAAACATTCTGTCGAGAATGAAACGGCTTCGCGTGTGGATAAGGGTGTTATTGTCAGCTGCATTCTTCTACATCAACCATATATCAACGCAGGGTTGGTTTGTATCACGATTTACGCATAGCGTAAAAATAATGGCGTATGAGGGTGCATCGCTAATCTGTTATCTTTTTGTGCCTACACCTGCAGGTATTTTATAACTGTCCTCGCCACAATTCTTAACCAATACGAAGATTCTATTCATCTCTTCAACACTTAAATAAATAACATTGCGTCCACCAGAGTTTGAATGTCTACATTTCGTTTCAAGTGCATAATTAACAGCACCGGTATTACGCCTGAATACACGCACAGACTTCAACACGGACACGTCGTATACTGCACTGAGGATTCTGCTCAACTGAAGCTCCATCTTTTAATAGTTTTCTATTGATCCTGAGAGGTGAGAACGTCCAGACGGGTCAAACTCTGAGGCGGCTATGAGCATCCGGGGCGTTGTTTTTGGACTCGGAGGGACCGTGCGGGTGGTTGGGGGGAGGTAGGCGTGGGGTGAGTATGAGTCATAGGAGGCTGCGTCATGAACGATTCCACGTGTTAGGTTAGTGATTCGTGTACGAGATTGTTCCAACATGAAAGATTCGCTGCGCCCAGTTGAATCATTCGAATATTTGTATCCCATTATACTGGCTAGGTGTTTAGAGAATTTTTCCATCTGCGATACATGAAGTCATATCAGTTTTAATGTTTTATCACACCCACTCCCCGGAATGCGTACCGTACATATACGTTCAGGGGTATTCACCATTGTACTTTCTGGAACTATGCACATTTTATCAACACTCCGGCGATCTATTTGAGAGAAACATGTGTCCATACTTGTCCTTTTTGTTGGACAAACTATCTTCGTCCCTAAACTCTACCAAAAACTCACAGAAGCCTTTAGCTACAATTTCACTGCGCAACTCGTCATAATATACATGGACGTAGTAATAGAAATATTTCAAACTGTCCATAATCACAAGATTTACATTCACCAACCCAGTGTGCGCGTACTCTGTATGAGGTAACATGGTGTAATATCTCCTGTCACGTCCAATCATCAACAAGTTTCACAACCCAGATCCTTTGTTTCTCTTTTGCAAGCGTGGGTTCTTTCACTTTACGATATATAAGTTCTCTAGTGCAGTTTAATCCTGCAGCATAATCCATTACATTGTCTGTACCGTGAAACCCTGCAATGCTCTCACCAGAATATCCATAGAGTATTTGGACGTCGTGCTACTCACGCCTCACACGATTTAATGCGGTATTATAGGTTTCAAAGGAGGGATGACAAGAAATTCTTTGGGTGTTCACCATATCTGTAGATTTTAGCGAGTACTACTTCAGCAATGTAGAGCATGCAATATCATTGGCCGCCATCGTTATTTTTCTTCTACCCGAGAATTCTTTTACAGGTAAAAAGACACGTCTGAGAACTAGTGCTTGCGTGAGTCAACTGAGTACGCAGGGAGGAGACATATCCCAATTAGCAGCAAGAGTCTGACTCTTTTCATTGGGCAGCAACATGCAGTGGGTGGTGCTAAGAGTTTTTTTGTACACACACACACACACACACACACACACCACACACACACAAAAGGAGAAAATGAAACGCCAGCTGAAACATAATTGAATACATGTAATAAATAGAAAAATAAACTAAAATTTCGTCAAAAAGTAAATATACTCTAACATGTCAATTATATAACAAATATTTACGCCTCGCCGTAAAAAAGGGAAGAGTATCGTAGGTGCCAGGCACCTGCTATCGTTTCCTGTATGTGTTACGACACACTTTCGTCCCCCTAAGCTCTTTCACACACACCAGCTTCTGTGCGTGAAAGTTGTGAGTCCCTACAGTTAGTTGGGGTGGGTGGTTAGCATCATCTTCTAAACTCACTAGCTCCTTCAGCGAATCAAAGTTGACAATCCGCCAGTTCACCTAGTTAAGAGTGATGTCTTCAGCCTTCACGAAATATTTCATTTCCTCCCCCACCTTCACCCGTACCCCGTAAGTTTTTGGGCCTGTTGAGACAAAAGAATCAGCGTAGGCGCAATCTCCATACTCATCCTTGATCTCGTCAGTCAACTCTCCGAGGACTTCCCCAATAAGAGGCATATATTCACCTTCCCTCTCCGTGAATATCACCCTATCTGTGTCTGCGTACAGAACCCTCCGTCCAAGAGAATGCAGTAGATTCCAAAGTTTGATGCGGGCGTATGCTGTTGTGAAACTGGCTACAGGTATGTTTGTAACACGTGATGTATCTGTAGCCAATTCGGTTCTGTAGTACTTTATTATGTACGTATTACCCACATTCACAATCTCCATGACCTCTTTTCGAGAGCTTTGACGTAATCCCACACCTCGTTATAACTTTGGGCTAGAATTCAGTGAAGGCGAACCACTGACCCGCGGGTCAAGTACTGACCCATGAGGCAATTTTTAGTAACCCACGAGCTCTTATTTAAATAAAATATGACTTTAATTTTTAATATTTTCTGCCTTACAGCTTTAAAATTATTTTATTCTCCCACCGAAATAAACAGCTGATGCACATTGAAACGTTTTTAAACGTATAGTATACGTTTAAAAATGTGCGTGTATATATGACAACCGACTCATGTTGCTCGCCGCGCGGTCATCTGCCTTCCCAGTTTTGAAGTTCAAGTCCTTATGTTTGAGAGTGTCAAATTATTAGTGCTGAAATTATCACCCGTAAAAAAATGGCTACAAAAAACCGAAAAACTAGTTATGTTCGTGCTTTACACCTGATCTTCCGTTTGTTTATTATTGCACCTACAACTTAAGAAAGAAGAATTAATACATGATTTCGGTAGTTTTTGTAATATCCTAATTATTTGATATTATTTACCTAACTTTATTGGCCTATTTTCTGATAATAAATCACTTACTTATGTAGATCTACAGTAGTATTATTTGAAAAGTAATATGTCTTTAAGGACATGATTGGACAAAACTGGAGGTGGTTATCACGTGATGAAAAAACCTATGCATGATTGGCCAAACTATATGACAAGTATGAACAAAACTAAACCTGTTGTTCTGGCCTCGTGGTTCAGTCACATACGCTTGTCCAAATTTAGAATAGGGCCATTTCCTACCCTTTACAATCCATATATTAAACCCAACATATACCGTGTGACCACAAAAATTGTCCCTGTTTTTAATCGCTTATTACTCAGTCATTATTGCAGCTTCACAAATGAAATAAAAAGCATTCGAAAGAGAACATTTTAAAGTTTTATTTAATTTTTTCGATATCCTGGATACGAAATCAGTACTTATAAAAAAATGACAGTTTTATCCACCACAATCATTGGTTATTTGTCGGACATGCAACGTGTTTTCATCGCAGAAGAGATGATCAAACATGGCTCGGTAGTTGCCACCCAACGGTCTTTCAGACGACAATACGGTCAGCAAAGGACCATAGATCCTAAAACGATTCGCAGGATTTTCGCAAAATGGAAACATCACGGCTCAATCAAGAACATGCATCAAGGCAAATCTGGGCGCAGCAAAGGTGTGCGAACCGCTGAAAACATTGATTCAGTCGCAAATCAGCTTGAAACGGACAACAAGAAATCTGTGAGACGACTATCAGCTGTGACAGGAATCAAACGGGAGAGCATTCGGAAAATAATCACGTTGGATTTGAGAATGAAGTCATTCAAAATTATGTGTTTGCAACAGCTTAGCGAACAAGACTACCAGCGTCGTTTGATGTTTTGTGAACGCATTGAAACAATAATTGAACAAA
Organism: Bathynomus jamesi; assembly: GCA_023014485.1. Classification (NCBI taxonomy): domain Eukaryota; kingdom Metazoa; phylum Arthropoda; class Malacostraca; order Isopoda; family Cirolanidae; genus Bathynomus; species Bathynomus jamesi. Next base: position 979,654 of record JAJOZX010000502.1, read on the forward strand.
ACCAGATAAGATTAAGTGACATAATATTCAGTGATGAATGCCACATCTATCTCAATGGGTTCATCAACAGACAGAATTACCGGTGTTGGTCACAAAACAAGCCAAATATACACTTGGAGAAACCTCTGCATTCACCAAAAGTTACTGTCTGGTGTGGTTTGAGTAGCAGGAAGGTTTATGGTTCTTACTTTTTTGAGGACCCAGAGACAAGGAGACCGCTTTCAGTAACTTCAGAAAGATATGTAGAAATGCTGAACACTGTTTTTGAACAAGAAAACTGCAGTAACAAGTGGTTTCAGCAAGACGGAGCAACAGCCCACACAACTAGGCAATCACTGGAATGTTTAACAAGATTTTTTGAACAAAGATTCATTTCTCATCGCTCGCAGTTTCCCTGGCCCGCAAGATCTCCCGATCTATCACCTGTGGACTTTTTTCTCTGGGGTTTGTCAAGGACAAAGTATTCAGGCAAGAGCCATCCTCTATCGAAGAATTAAAGCAAGCGGTGGTAGAGAGTGTACAGTCCAGTGAATGCAGCGTTTTGGAAAATGTAATAAATAACTTCCTTTCCCGTTGTGTGAAATGTAAGAATGTCCAGGGACGTCACTTTGAACACATGTAGAATAAATTAAAACTTTAAAATGTTCTCTTTCGAATGCTTTTTATTTCATTTGTGAAGCTGCAATAATGACTGAGTAATAAGCGATTAAAAACAGGGACAATTTTTGTGGTCACACACATTATGAATTATTTTATATTCATTAATAATAAATCCCGACTCTACAATCCTAACATAACCATTGCAATTATAATTTATTTTCGCATGATATAGGACTTTCTAATATAACAAACTCAACTTAACGCAACTTAACTCTAATTTAACCTAACCTAACGAGATGGATATTACTAAGTAGAGTACATGAATTTTTATGCAGTACACAACACAGTGTTGCAGTGGACAACACTTATAAGAGCGACGTTTATAAGAGTAGCACGCTTATAAGAGCGAAATCCTAGAGCACATTCCTGTACCTATGTAAAATCCGACGGTTATAAGAGCACTAGCTACAGATATAAGAGCTATCAGACCCCCAAATATGGTCAAAATGTGCGCCAAAACCACTTTTCCAAGAAATGTTTTCACCCGCAGGCTAAGATGTGTTGTGGCGTGCTGTATGTCTGTTTGATGTATGAAAGCTATGTGACGTGCGATTATAACAGTGTGCTGACTATTTTTTCCTGAACGATTGGTTGAATCAGTTCAGTTGTGCTTTCAGCACATCGCGCGCGTGTTGTGTCTTTCCTTTGCGAGCTATATAGGCGTAATTGACATTTGTTTCTCATTCTCAGGGATTATGTTGCTAATTTTTTACCTATTTTGACAAGAGCGGAAACGCTGGGAACGGAGGGTGCGTTTATAAGCGTCGTCCACTGTATATGCAGTTTTAATTTTATGCGTGATTATTTCGTATTAGTTGACAGTATTCTGCTTTCCTATATATACTCGTATATAGGGCTACCTCTTGGCCTGTGTCGAAACAATGTTCCAATAAAAATACTTTAATTTCTATTTACTCTCCCGTTATTATCACTTTTAATACTTATTTATACTGATTTCTGTCTATATTATAAACGGATAGCTTGGCCGGTTCTCAACTGACATGGAGCTCGCGGCCGACATCTTCCTTTAACAAGGCGAGGGAGGAGTGAAATTACAACCATCATCACTACTTTCTGATTTTTATTTAAATTGAAAATGAAAATGACGGGGAAGGCGAGCGGGAGTAGTATGGGTGAAAAAGGGTAGAATGCAATTGCAATGTTGCAAGCCCCCCTTCGTTGCAGGCCCCTCCCCCTCCCCTTCTTGCAAGCGAGGGAATCAACCTAACCCAAGAGAGAGAGAAAGGAGATAGACCATCCGTTGCGTGGCTCTGCCAGACGCATAATAAAGCTGTTGGTCTTTGCACTTGGCTTAGAAGGTCCTAATCAGCCAGTTGGCTTAGAAGGATTAATCTGGATTAGAAGGCTTAAATGCTTGTTCAGGTGCACATTATTAGGGTTGAGTTGCCAGATTGCGCCATTTATTTAATTAAAGCATATATTCTTGATAGTTGGCTTAGAAGTCTTAAGCAGCCAATCGGTTTAGAAGGCATAACCTACCATTTTGTACACACACATATATATATTTATTTAATTAATATCGTTTATATATACAACCAAAAGGATTAAATAAAACACCATTACATCATTCTGTTGAATTAGACGAATTATTGGAAATAATTTCATGAAATATATAGAAAATAAATACACAATGAAATAAGTTCATTCTATACACAAGTTGAACGAGGAATATATTCAATAAAAAATAATAATAGTATAAGAAATACGAACGAAGAATATATATACAATAAAAAAAAATAATAGTATAAGGAATACACACATTAATCGAGGAATATTTATATAATAAAAAATAAAATAAAAATAATATAAGAAATACAGTTTTAAACGATGGAATATAATCATCAAAATAATAGTACAGGAGACATCTATATATACATTTACATTAAATAATTAAATATATAAGAAATAAATATACTGCAAAACCTTTAAAATACATACATTTTATGTTCTACTGCGCTTAACTAAAACAATAAACTCGCATGTGATCGAGTCTACAGTTACATCATTGTTGCTTTGCATTATGCAATAAATACGATTTAACATTATTTCACCGCTCAAGATATAGAGATGCCTATACTCGATGTAAAGGGCCTTCATTTTGTTCAAAACTATTTTTGTGCACACTTTAAATTCAGTTGGCAAATTATCTTTAAACACGAACAGAACACAATCAAAAGCACGTACAAAGAGGGCATCGTTAGCCACATCATTATTAAATGCAAGTTTAAGGGCTTATTCTTACCGATCCGAGCTTTTCAATCATGAACTCTTTTTTCACAATTCATAACGACAGTTGAAATAATCTTCTCAGTCGTAACGACAGCTGCTCATTATATAAAGAAGTAGTTCTTCAGGGTGAACGGTGTAGGTGAGCTCAGCCCTGTACCGCTCAAGTGCTTTGCACCAAAGTTCATGATATTTTGAAGAGTCTAAACCTTTTACATAAACATCCAGTTCTAGACCATTCTCGCCTTGTTCAGTCCTACACTCAGTTAACCCATCGAGCAGAGCGGTGTATGTGTATTCAAGAACCATATCAAAATAAAGCATATCCGTAACACGCGCGTCTAATATAGGCTTCAGCTTGCGGAAACCGACGATTTCAAACATTCTGTCGAGGATGAAACGGTTTCGCCTAGGGACAAGAACGTTATTATCAGAAGCATTCTTCCACATCAATCGTATATCATTGCATGGCTGATCGTTATTTATACATAACGTACAAACAATGGCATATGAGGGGGTATCACTAATCTGCTCTCTTCTTGTACCTACACCTGCAGGTATTTTATAACGATCCTCACTCTACTTCTCAATTATTACGAAGACTATTCATCTCCTCAACAATTAAGAAAACAACATTCCGTTTACTAGAGTTTGTCTACAAGTCGTTTCCAGTACATAATTAATGGCACCGGTTTTACGCCTGAACACGCGCAATGACTTCATCACGGACACATCGTACACGGCTTTGAGAATGGGGCTCAAAGGAAGTTCCATCGTATTCTATTGTGGGGAGTGCACGTCCAGTCGGCTCATGCTCTGAGATGACTATGAGCCACAGGTTGTCGGACCGCTGGCTCGACGGGAGGTGTGAAGGAGTGAGTCACACCATAAGCTGATGAATCGTGTACGGCGTTGTTCCAACGTGAAGACTCATGTGAATACTTGTATCCCATTATACTGGGTAGGTGTTTTGAGAAATTTTCCGATAGATGAAGCAATACCGGTTTTAATATTTTATCACTCTCCAGAATGCGCACCAGACTTTTTCTTTCATTTCCACGAACTAAACACATTTTATTCACACTCCTGCACACTGTTTGAGAGAAACATATGCCCATATGTTTCCTTTTTGCTTAGCAGACAATACTCGTCTTTAAATTCTATTAAAAACTCACGCAGGCCTTTAGCAACAACCTTACTCCAAACCTCGTCATGATATATATTAATGTTGTAGTAAAAATACTTCAGATTCTCCATTATGACAAGATTTACATTCTCAGCCGCAGGGTACGAATACTCGGTATGATGCAACATGACATAATACCGTTTGTCATACCACTCATCAACAAGACTCACTAACCATAATAGTTGCTTCTCTTCTGCACGTGTTGTTTCTTCCACTTCACGGCATATGTAAGCTTTTATAAAGTTTAGTCCAACAACACAGTCCAATACATCGCTTGTACCACGAAATCTTGCACTAATTTCGCCAGAATAGCCGTAGAGTATTTGTGCCTCTTGTTTCTCAAGCTTCGCACGGTTCAATGTAGCCTTAGAAGTATCAAAGGAGGGTGGAATTGCGACTGTTTGAGTATCCACCGCATCTTCACACTTTGCCGCATACCACTTCATAAACGTCGAACACGCACTATTAAAGGTAGCCATTACAATTTTTCGTCTACGTGAGATTTCGTCAAATACATGTCTGAGCTCCAGGGCTTGTAGCGGTCAACTGAGCACGCAGGGTAGAGATATGTCCAGTTAGTAGCAGGATTCACGTGACTATTGATCGATCATACAGGGGGCAGAGCTTAGAAGTTTCTCCTGTACACACACACACACACACACAACACACACACACACACCACACACACCACACACACACAAAGAAGAAAGTGAAATGCTAATTGAAACACGATTTATTTAATAAACATATCATCGAATTATTCAAGGTGTATATTTACAAATACATGATATAAATAAAATAAATATGTCATTAATAGGTAAGTGTATATATATATAAATCAAGGATTATGGTATCCAAAGGGTACAGTATCATAGGTACCAGGCACCTGGTAACGTTTCCTATAGGTGTTACGGCATACCTTCATACCCCTAATCCTTCACGCCCCCCAACTTCTGCGCCCGAAAATTGTGCGTCCCCACAGTAAGTTGGGGCGGCTGATCACCCTAATCTTTCAAGCAAAATAGATCCTTCAACGATTCAAAGTTAACGATCCGCCGATTCGCCTGGTTGAGCGTGATACACTTGATATATTTCATATCCTACCGCACCCGCACCCGTACCCCATAAGTCTTTGGACCTTTTGAGACAAAAAAGTCGGCGTATGCGATGTCTCCATACTCATCCTTCATCTCATCAGTTATCTCTCCGATGAATTCACCAATAGGAGGCATGTATTCACCCTCCCTCGCTGTGAATGTCACACTATCTGTATCGGCGTACAAAACCTTTCGCCCGAAAGAAAGCAATAGACCCCGAAGTTTGATACGTGGCTAGGCTGTTCTGAAGCTGGCTACAGGTATGTTTGTAACACGTAATGTGTTTGTGGCAAATTCGGTAATGTTGTACTTTCTTATGTACGTATTACCTACATTCACGATCTCCATGACCTCTTTATCGGGAGCGTTGGCATAATCTCATTCACTGTAACTTTGGGCCAAATGAACGTTTCCCCTGCCTGTATAATGTGCAAATTTTCCCCAAAGACTGTTTAGACACAACTTTACACTAAAGCGCTTGCCTGGGTTCTTTACAATTTGGGAACGGTGAAGCTGTATCCCCTCACGGTCACGGTAACGTTGAATATAAGCCGATTTTTCATCTTCGGTCTCAACTTCTCGCGGATATCCTGATGCTTCTACCTTATCCTTTAAAAAGGAGTTTATATATGGCGTGAAAAGGTTGGGTAGCTTCTGAAACCTCCACACCTCATGTATCTTCAATATTCTGTACCCATGGCGAACGGCTAGGGCCAGCTCAGGGCTTGTATATACACATCTGATCTTACGCTCGTTGGCTGTGTGATTACAAGCCCTATTGTTCTCCTCTGCGCACTTCACGCACAGAGGAAACATGGGCTTGTGATCTATAACGACGGATAAGATCGGCATCCATAAATCCCGAGGGGGGAGCACATCTACGAAAGAAAAACCGAAATGGTACTTGTTCAAATTTGTTGAGAACACCTCGATGGTGGGCAGGTCAGGTCCCACCAGTTTTTCAGGTGCACCTACGGGGGACGGATTGTTTTTCATCACGGAGAGTATAAAGAACAGAAGTCGTAGTAATGGAGTTTCACTCCCTCCGTAGGCGGAAAGTATAGCTTGACGGGATTTGTACGCCCTCCGAACAAGCTATCACCGCATTTGAGAGGATCCAGCACCACTGAACGCTTGATCGTGTTTATCTCTTCATGGTACTGCCCATCTGTTTCCATCCGTGCATCATACTCATGCCCCCACAAGACCTTCTGAGTGAACTGGGTGCCTATAAGTTGATCGCGGGTGCGAGTCCATGCAAGACTGTCGGCAGGAGATCTACCGTAGATATCTCCAACGATCCCGCACTCAGAACTGGGGCATCCGTGCCACCAGCAACCGTTAAAGGAGTACACAGTTTTCTCACCAGTGGCCCGCTTTTAGCTTACAACATCAACCCAAAAAACACGACCATTAACCTTAATGGGTACTTCACCCGTGTTGCGGGAATGCTTTATGTATACACCTGTCTGCTGCTGTATATGTATGAACTAGTAAATAAGCCTTGTGCCCATAACTGCGGGGATTGTTTTTTGTGAATGACGGTTAAGGTGTCTTTAGGCATGAAATTGTTCTTGAACACCGTCAAACACAATGAGGCGATCGTGGTTGCGACTTGCAACGGATCGCATTTGAAACGATCTATGTACATCCTTCTAAACGCCTGAAAACATACTCTAAGCACGCGCACATCATTGACGCAATAACGCTCGCATTCATCAGCTACATTGTTAGGATTAGATTCACTAAAACTGTTGTAGTATCGGTCAAAATCTTCACATTCACCTGTACTCATACATTCATAGTTAAAGTAATGTTTGGGTGGAGGTAGTCCTTCGTAATTTAAAGTTTCGCTTGTGAGGAATGTGTAAGGGAAATATTCTTTAGAAACTTCGGCGCTACGCCCATTGCCTTGGATAGCTTTGCTGATTTACAAGGTGTGAATAATAAAGTGTCTTTAAAGTGTACATTACCTCTTATTTGCATCTGTATAAGTTTGTTTCCTCTTTTCAAGGGGTCACTTGTAAATATCTCAGAAGACTCGTGCTCAAGCAGCTCCTTATAAAGGAACTGTGTGTCAAATTTTGCGCTGTTGTGGGCAAGAATATACACAGTCTTTTTTTTTTAACTTGTTCGCTAAACTTGACAATATAGGACACAAAGAGTTTCACGGGACTGTCGTGCGTAATCGTTTTAAAAACGTTTGTACGACTACCACATTTGTGACACTCATCACACTCGACCTCCATGCATTCATCACATATAGTCTGGTTTAGAAATAGATGTGGGATAACCTCTTTGGTTTCAGGGTTTGTGTAAGTTTCTATATCATAGTATATAGTTATACAAGGTCTATTTTTAGGCTTAGCGCTTTCATATAACATACATGCTCTACTTCAACCGCCTTATATTTTTCATGGCATGTAGAACACTGAATTTCATCACATTTATGCTTGAAATTCCCCCAATTATCCATCATATGAAACATACCACATTCACAGATTCTCATTTTCCTGCACGTGCCAATTGACTTATGGAGCTCAAAACATTTATTATTAAAAAATGTGTGTCTGCATACATCACCGTCCCTCTTCTCAGCTTCAAACACACGGTTTTCACATTTAGAACTTTTACACTGCGCACATACCATGTGGCAATCTTTGCAATGTTTCACTGTATCATCTGCAAACTCGAGACACCCCTTACACAAATCAGGGTGCCTTCCATATTTTCGGGTTTTTTCATAACTCACATAAAGAGCCCTTATATTGCGAATGGAAGATACGTTGTCCCTGACAACCCTTAAACAAGTAGGGGTCTTGAACCATCTCCCACACAGCTTTTAAAAACATACACAGTCCTACGACGATCATCCATTCCAAAAACAACTATACGAACATTCATTTCCTCTTCTACCCTTCTCAACTCTTTACGACCCATATTACACTCAAACTCAAGTTTACAGTCTACAGCTAGTTTCCGCGCACGCTCCACTACCGTAGGCAACCAAATTTTTGGGCATAGAAACATATGAGCTAAGTCTACTGCTATAAAGCAGAACCACGATCTACATTTATATGCCGCCTGTAAATAACACTGGTATGCATCAATTTTGCTGTCAAGGGTTTTGTAAGTGATTCTTATAGGGTTTTTCCTGCTGATTTCGAATCTGCAATCCGTTTTTCTCAATCAGCTCAGGTTATCCGGCTATGGCCTCATAAGTAAAATAGAATTTTTCGTGATTTTGTCAAAGCGGAATTGGAACAGTAACATCTATCATCACTTGTTTCACTTGTATAATATCTTTTTTTACTTTTCAGGCATATAGATAAAATATTTCATGATGAATAGAGCGTGTAAAAATGATCCCAATAGATTCTGCTACATATGTGGGACGGTTACCATGCCAAATAACCAGTCCCAAATCACTAAATTTGTGAAGACAATGTATAGAGCATACTTTGGAATTAAGCTAGAGGACCAGGACAAAAATTTCGCCCCTCATATGTGCTGCAAGACCTGCATTGAAAATTTGAGAAGATGGAGCAAAGGCAGAGCGAAATCTTTGCCTTTTGGAATTCCCATGATTTGGAGAGAAGGAAAGGATCACGTGACAGATTGCTATTTCTGCATGACAAACCTCCAAGGTGGGCTTATAAATTTATTTTTCTTAAATATTTTGAAATCCTCGTATGAAACTTGACATAATATTCACCATTATGTAATATTCACCATATATAGCATAATATTCACCATAATGGTAATCATACATTTACATATACATATTGTTATAGAAAATACATTTACACATACATATTGTTATACAAGTTACATTTACAATGATTGTATATTTTCTTTCTTTTTCATTCATATTGTCCCCGAAGGGACAATATGAATGAAAAAGAAAGAAAATATACAGACTCCATCGACCTATTTCATATCTTACAGACCGCAGTCTTCCCTCATGAGCCGCCACTGTCTGAATGCTTCTTCTATTTCACATGCAAGTTTTATATCCATGTTTCTGTGTTTCTATTTTCAGGAGTTCACAAGAAGAATAAACACATTGTTGTATGCCCTGACATTCCTTCTGCTATGAGACCTGTACCCCATGGTCCTGGAATTCCAATACCCGACCCACCTCAAACCCTGGACTTCGATGATTCTGATGATGAATCAATGACCAATGCCAATGACCAGTCCCAGTCGTATATACACCTCAAAATACCGCTTCAAATGAGCCGAGGCCTCTCAACCAGGCCAAACTTAATGACCTTACCATGGATTTAGGACTTTCCAAATTAGCTGCCGAGATCTTGGGCTCACGACTTCGAGAGGACAACTTGCTGGCTCCGGGAACAACATTCTCCTGGTATAGGAAACGAGAGGAAGAATTCCGCAAGTTTCTTGCAGTGCACGAAAATACCTCTTCCTTAGTGTACTGCTGCAATGTTGAGGGGCTAATCGAATCCTTGGGCCTGCCATATAACGCATCAGAATGGAGGCTATTTATAGACTCGTCTAAACGAAGTTTGAAAGCGGTACTTCTCAACATTGGGAATAGGGTTGCATCAGTCCCTGTAGCACATTCCGTACAACTTACTGAGAGCTACGATAACATGAAATTTTTACTGGATGCTCTCGTATACGACCAACATAACTGGAGGATCTGTGGAGATTTGAAGGTAATACTAATATCATAAGTAAACTATTGCTATTGACTATGTTGTTTTTCCAAAGGTTATTTGAGAGCGTATAAGAACACTTAACTTCCCCACAGAAGTGATACAGTCCAATGCATAGATATTTTTATCTGATAGAATAAATTCTCTAAATTCTTTAAATATTTTCATTTTTTTTCAGATTGTGGCATTTGTATTGGGAATGCAAGGGGGATATACGAAATACCCATGTTTCCTCTGCAAATGGGATAGCCGAGCGGATGAGAAGCACTATGCACAGCGTGAATGGGCATCCAGAGAGAATTTTGAACCTGGGTCGCATAATGTCGTTTCAGTGCCCCTTGTACCACCAACAAAAATTTTGCTCCCACCACTTCATATTAAGCTGGGCTTGATGAAAAATTTCATCAAATCAATGAATAAGGAGGGTTCAGCATTCCGATATCTCGAGAGTAAATTTCCTCATATATCTGATGCTAAACTAAATGCTGGGGTTTTTGATGGTCCTCAAATTCGAACTTTGATCAAGGATACTCAGTTCGAAAACGCAATGACTCCAACTGAGAAGAATGCCTGGCAGGCATTCAAATCAGTTGTCACTGATTTTCTTGGCAAGCGTAGAATTCCAGAATACGAGTCCGTTGTCGAAAACTTGATGGAAGCTTTCAAAGCTCATGGGTCGCGGATGTCCATAAAAATGCACTTTTTGTGGTCCCACTTGGAGTATTTTCCTGAAAATTGCGGGGATTATAGTGAGGAACAGGGTGAACGATTTCACCAAGATATCAAAATAATGGAAGAGAGGTACCTGGGATATCAATATGCTGGCGGACTATTGCTGGTGTTTGAAGTGAGACGTGCCCGAAGAAAAACACAGACGGAAAGCCAAAAAAACTTAATTCCTTCCTCAATAAACTTTTTTCCATATTCATTGTATGAATAAAAGTATTTATTCACAATGTTTTCATTTTTCACGAGTGTTCTTATAATATTACTCGTATCTACAGTGTTTAAGCTAAAAAAATCAATAAATTTGGGGATAAAATTGGACTTATAATAAATGGCCAATAGAGAAAAAACCTGACCTGATTGAGGAAAACCAATGTCATTTTCGAATTCAGCATGGTCGAATTATATAATATGAGTTGAAAACACCCTCACAGCAGACAAAAAAAGTTTCATATGCATACCCAAACACGGAATACACGGTCAATATTTACCATGCATTTGGCCATATTGAAGGCTCTACTACTTTAAGAACCCTGCATTACACGGTCCAAAATATACTCTATATCTACTGTACAGTAGGGTGGTCCATAATTTCACTTTATAAAATTTTTAATGGTCCAACATGCTAATTTTATGGGCATTGGTGCAAGAAACAACATGGTTACCAGTTTTTGGAGTTCCGGTAATATCAGCCCCCCCCCCCTCAATTTATATTGCATAGTAAAAAACTGAGTTAAAACGACATCTTTTAAGCTTTTTTTAAAGATTAATCATATTTAATCTTAAATAAAAGCATACATATTGAATATCAATTTATTCAGAAATCAACTTTCCACATTTTGGTGTACAAATTGATTATTTATTCGTAATAGTATACATAGAAATGTTCTATAACAGCTGATTAAGCCAATATTTTATGTTTTTCAGATATCCAATGATGTATATAGTATATGATGCATTTTTCACTTGGTTGATTCTAATCTTATTTTAAATGAATATCATGGCTACTCCTAAGAAATTAAATATAAAGTTAAGAAAAAGCAGTTATGATCCAATTATTGGTAATCTTAAAGATGAACTGATTCCTACAGGACTATTCCAGCTACCATCCCAATCAGATGCACTTCAGCATTTCTATCATTTAAAAAGAAATGATATGGTTATGAACAATAGGGCGGAGTGAAAAACTCATTTTTCGAATTTTCAAATTGGCTAGTGTGGAAAATGTGTGGAGTAGTGAGGAAATAAGCTGGTATAAATTTAAAATCATAACATTAATATCTTCAGGTGCCACAGTGACCTTCAATATTGAAAAAAATTGAAAAAAGCAGATTTTAACCAATAATTACAGAAGAGTCCACGATGCACAATAGACAAGAATTTATTCACACTTGTATAAAAATAGCTCAGTCAACCTTTAAAAAAAGTTTCTATTCTCTAAAAACAGTTTTCTATAGTCAGCTCACTCAGCTGTCACGTGAGTACCTCGGTTCAGTGTAGCTGTCGCTCTCGTAGCAGGTGGGTGTTCTGTTGTTGGCGTTACTCAGATAGTCTAAACTATATTTCTTATATATTTTGCATTTCTGTATTGTGTTGCCCTAAGTTTGCCATGTACTATTAACTGAAATTAACGTATAATTGATATTAGCTCTTTCTTTTTCAGATTTGTATACTTTCAAAATGTCGAGTTTGTGCAAAATCAACCAGGGCCTCAACTGAGTGCCCCATGTTTGGTATGGGGGAAGATTTGTGGCACAGGAATCTTCCTACATACGAAGGAGTTTTTAAATATTACTTGTTTGTAAGAAACGATTTGAAACAGAATACTAATAAAGATCCTTCAATATCTCAAATATTAGAAGAAGTTGTTGATAAATTGAAAACAATTTGGGAAAGTGCTTCCGTCCCAATTCTGTCAGACAGGCGAATTGAAACAATGTTCAGAAGCTACCACGAAAAGTATCGTGTCATTATGAAGCCATACCAAGCAGAAAAAATTCTGAAGCTTACAAAACAAAGATTGATATGTTCAAAAAAGAAGCACACACGAAACTTTTTGACATTGCAGCGTGCAAGTGCAAAGTACTAACACAATGTTCTTGTCCCAAAGAAAAAACGGTTCCAAAGGAAGAAGTGACGTTCCTCTTAGATCAAAGGAGTGAAAGAAAACTGTTTATTGATAGAGTAGATATTACACTCTCAAAGAAAAAAGCATCTACGTTGCTAAGAAAGCAAAAAGAAGCTGTGAGGCTCACCAAAGAATCTTCACAGGAGAAATTGCAGGATGCAAATGTTGAATTATCATCATCGACATCAAACAGTGAAAGTGAATCTGGCGAAATATCAAACGATACATTTCCAGAGCCAGTTAGCTCGAAGAGAAAGCTCGAACAACCTGAAGAACAATTATTCAAGAAAAGGAAAACTACAAATCTACCTTCAGTGGCTACTGCTTGTGACAGGACTGCAGTTTCAGATCGAGCTGCAGCATTCATTGTTAGTGCACTATTGCAAGATATTGGAGAAGTTTCTATTGACAATACATCTGAAGTAGTGGATAGGAGTAAAATCAGAAGAGAAAGACAAAAGAAGAGATCAGAAATTATGAAAGATCAAAATCAGGTCCCAATCAGAGGAATCTATTTTGATGGTCGAAAAGATTCTACACTCTTCCAAGAAAAAAAAGAGTCCAAAGTATATCAGAAGAAGGTAACAGAAGAACATATCACTTTAGTGAGAGAACCTGGTTCAGATTATTTGGGCCATTATTCTGTGAATTCTGGATCAGCTGAAGAAATATGTAAAGGAATGTTTGAGTATATTGGAAATAATGACATGAACCTGGAAAACCTTGTTGCCATTGGATGCGATGGTGCAGCAGTCAACACTGGAGAAAAGGGAGGCGTTATAAGGCTTATAGAATTGAAGCTGAAGAAGCCAGTTCAACATTTAGTGTGCCAGCTCCATGCCAATGAATTGCCATTACGCCATTTAGTTGCAAAGCTGGATGGAAAAACATCTGGCCCCCGCGGATTCACCGGTCCTATTGGCAGGGAATTAGAGAACTGTGAGAGTCTTCCTATTGTCGAGTTTGAAAGGATTGATGCTGAGGAACCAACTGTAGACTGTGAAGATCTTAGCACCGACCAAAAATATCTAATTGATATTCATCAGGCCATAACAAAGGGGTATTGCTCTCCAGATCTTGCTCATCGTAGTCCAGGCAAAATGGCACATTCACGATGGCTGACTACAGCAAATCGTTTGCTTCGTCTATACGTTTCAACTGTAAGTCCATCTGAGAACCTCATGAACATTGCTTCTTTTATAATGAAGGTCTACATCCCAATGTGGTTTTCTATTAAGCAAAGTACGTCTTTTGTCAATGGCTCAAAACATGTTTTCAAAACTATTGAACTAACAAGAACACTGAATGACGAAGTAAAGGATATTGTAAACCCTGTCATACAAAGAAATGCATTTTTTGCAAATCCAGAAAATATTCTAGCATCAATGATTCATGATGACCGCAGCGCCATAAGAGAATTAGCGTGGAGGCGAATAAAGAAAGCAAGGCAAACAAACAAGGAAAAAGTTGTGAGGCGTTTCACAGTACCTGTTATTCAATTTGAAGCTACTGATTATACTGATTTAATTAATTGGCAAAAATGCATTGTCACTGAACCACCTGTGACAAGACACCTGACAGAAAATGAGATTGAAGAATTCATAGAAAACAAGAGTACCCCTCCATTCGAGAAATTCCCTTGTCATACACAAGTAGTAGAAAGAATGGTAAAATTAGTGACTGAAGCATCATCAAAAGTATTTGGATTGAACGCGCGAGATGGCTTCATAAGATCAACACTTCAGTCACGTAAAAAAATGCCATCATTCGAAAGTAAAGCTGAATATAAAGTTTAAATAAAACGTTAATAGAAAAAAACATGCGCAAGGATGGGTGGTTGGGAGGGCATGGGTGGAGCTCGACACGCAGCCACCTCCTCGTGGTGAGTTCTGGATTATTTAGATCATTAATCAAAAGAACATTCATCTAAATAAACTAAGAGCTGCGTAATTCAGTAACTATTTTGGTAATTGGAACACTTAATATATAATAATAACAAGTAAGTTTCAGTTATTGTACTAATGCAGAATATAAGAAAATCATTATATTTCACTTTTTTCGACGGCTTTGTGGCACCTGAAGATATAATTTCGCAGGACTAATATTTATGCACAGTCATTATCTATAGCACCCACATATTTTCCGCACTAGCCATATTTGAATTTCGAAAAAAAGTTTAAAAACCTCATTTTCGATCCGCCCTAATGAACAATAAAGAAGAGGCTGCAACAGTTGTACTTAATAAAGTTAAAAAATTCTGGGACTTAGTTGGCATTAAAACGCGAGATATTTCCAAAAGCAGAAGACCAAAAGAAAAGATTCTGACTTTAGTTAATGAGTATGAAACACTGAAAAAACACAAAAACAGGAATACTTTCGAAGATAAAAAGGATATTTTTTATAAAAAATTAGATATGCTATTGGATATATCGGCAGCAGATGTTATTGAAACAAAAATGAAAGCCAGAATGAGAACAACAAGAAACAAAAGCGAAGATATAAAATTCCTTGAAGATCAAAGAACTATTCGGAATATGTACGTCTCCACTCTCCAGCCTTGATAAGTATTATGTAACTCGGACAGAAAGACGAAACCAAAGAATTCGACATGACGTAGAGAGAAAAGAAAAACTCTTAGCAGACATGGATGCAGGACCCAGTGGTGAACAAATGAATATCTCACCTGATGATGACATTCCTATAGATAATGCTGAATCAAGTAATGAATCGAATGATTCCGACTTTCAACCTTCGGCTCAAAGAAATCCTAAAAAAAAAATTCGCATTTTCGATTCTCAAATGGTTTCTGACACGGCTGATAGGCTGAATCTCTCGCTTAGCCAAAGAAAAGTTTACGCTGCAGCAGTTGCTTCAGAATTAAATATAAATATACATGACATGAACCTATCAAAGTCTACTTCTAAACGATCATGTAAAAATACAAGAGCATCTAGTGCAAAACAACTTACGGCTTCATTCAATCCTCCAGAGCATTGCATTGTTCACTGGGACAGTAAATTAATATTGAAAACTACAACTGACAAAAAGGAAGAAAGAATGGCAATCATTGTTTCTGGTTCTCCGGGTTTTAAAGAAGGCAACATTTTTTCAATCCCAACAATAGATAATAGCAATGGCAAGACACAGGCCGAATGTGTATTCAGAACTAACTCTGAATGGAATATTGATAAAAATATTCGCGGTATGGTTTGTGATACAACAACATCGAATTCTGGATGGAGACAGGGAGCGTATAAGATCCTAGAAGAAATGATTGGGACTCAATTACTGTGGCTAGCATGTAGACATCATCTATACGAGCGCATTTTGTGCTCAGTCTATACAAGTCTCTTCGGAAGTACAACGTCCCCTGAAAATGAAATGTTTAAAAGCTTCAGATTAAATATTTGGCCAAAACTGGACATAACACTACCAACAAAAACACTAAAATTAAAAAATCGCCAATTGAGAGCCAAAGCTTCTGAGGTAAAACATTTTCTAAAAGATGCGCTTAATTCAGCCAGTTCACCTCTATTTCCCAGAGGCGACTACAGAGAATGTGCCGAGGTTGCTCTATTACTTCTTGGGGAAAACGTCTCAAACACTGGTGTGAGATGGGCTAAGCCTGGGGCAGTACACTATGCGAGGTGGATGCCATCTGTATTGTATCCATCAAAGATGTACGCATTCTCTGATCAAGCTGGATATGATTCAAATATGATAGCAAAACTAGAGAGAATGTGCATATTCAACTGCCTCTACTATATAAAACCTTGGTTGCTTGCTTCCGTCGCCTGTGATGCACCTGTCAACGATTTAAATCTTTTTAATGAACTCATTGAATATAAAAATTATGATCACGATGTAGCATCCAGTGCTTTTAAGGGATTAAATGGTCAGCTATGGTATCTGACTGAGGAACTAGTACCACTTGCTTTGTTTTCCCGCCAAATTTCAGATGCAGAAAAAAGTCTGATTGCAAAGTCAATGAAGAAAGTCTGTCAAATCAACCCGGAACACCCTCCTCCCAAAGGTCAGCCAAGCTTCCCTAAGCTAACAAATACAACTAAGCTATGTCAGTTAGTCGGTAAGGGTTCTTCAGTTGTTTTCCAATGCTTGGGTACTAGTGGTGACTGGCTAAATGAACCTGTTACTTGGAAAAATTGCAAATCTTTCCAAGTTATGCAGAACTTAGTAAAAAATATGAAAGTTGTGAATGATCCTGCCAAGAGAGCAATCAAGCTGATTGAAGACTTCAAGAAAAAATCTTTGGCTGAAATGTATAATTATGTTAAGTGAGCGTTTATTGTGTAGTGTTATGCAGAAGTATTTATCTTTTTAATTAAACTTTGGTATAATTTTTCATTCATTGTAAAAGTAATTCATTTTTGTTCAAAAATAAATGCAAAAAAAAAAAACGATGGGGACCTGGAATCAGGTTTGTTCCCATTCGAAATATACTGTAGCTGGCTTGATAAGCTGGTCTAATTTCGAGCCCATCGCCGCGAAGCTGCCTGGGATGATGCTTCAGGGTGGCGGTAGCACCCTTAGAATATATAATTAATTAAAATAATATATTATTACCAAGAAAAAATAATATCATATGTTTATTCACAGAGAAGCGGAAAAACTTTCGTTTTCTCAGTCAAATTTTTAGGTCCCATATAAATTGGGGGGGGGGGGGGGTTCTGATATTACCGGAACTCCAAAAACTGGTAACCATGTTGTTTCTAGCACCAATGCCCACAACATTAGCCCGTTGGATGGACCATTAAATTTTTAAAAAGTGAAATTATGGACCACCCTAATCTACAGCTGTCAGCGTCTGAATGTTATTACTACCCAAAAATCATCTACATCCCCGTCATCTGACCCAATCCCGAAGGACAGCCTCGTCCTGACTTCGCTTTCGTCGCTGTTCTGAAGGGCAAACTCCACAATACGTTTAACTACAAGCCGCAGTCCGTGTTCAACACCATTGCTATTCATGGATCTAGGATCAACCCTGATTATATTCCGATTTCTAGTAAGGGCTGGGGGTGGGGGTGGCGGTGCGCACCAACTCGAATGTATTACCATCCTCTACAGCACGAGAAGCTGCTGCTGCTGCTGTGGAGGATGTACCCAGGATTGAACAGAATAAGGGTGTACATTTTTATTTCAGGAAGGTACTAGTGTGGTGTTTGTGTCGTAAGACGTAGAGTGTTGGGGCTCTATTACTGGGGATCTAGCAACCTGCGCAATCCTGGCAGGATTTATACCTGACGTGGATGGCTCTTCATGATACCTCCGTTTTGAATTGTCGCGGTTTACAGGTATCGCTGGTGTGTACTCGTTAGCGGGGGTCGTCTGTAGTATCGATGATGGGGACATGATGCTGTTCCTCATCGTCATTGACGGTTCTGTGGAAGAAGAGGAAAAAAAAGGCTGTAGAATATAAGGAACACCACTTAAATTTTTATTATATTTTGTAAATGACCCACATAGGAGTGTGACTGTTAGAGATGGATTCTGTAGAAAAATTCAGGTTCACGAGCCCATCCACATGTATTATATCTGGCCCTACAGGATATGGTAAAACTGTGTTTATGCTTAAAATCATTAAAGAAAAGGGAGAGATGTTCTCAAAATTTGTGCATAAAGTTATATGATGCTATTCGACGTATCATTCAGTGTTCAACGAGTACCAAGATGATATTTTATTCCACAAAGGTGTATATGGCATTCATTCGTTAAAGGGAAATGAACATACAGTCATTGTAATTGACGATCTCATGTTGGAGGTTGATAAAACGTTTGCCGAGACATTTACAGTGTTCTCCCACCATCTTAACATAAGCGTGTACTCCGTCAATTAGAATTTATTTTTCAAAAATAGATATATGCGCGATGTGTCGTTGAATACACAATATTTAGTCTTATTCTCGCAACGTAGAGATTTATCACAAATTGGAGTATTAGCCAATCAAATGTACCCCAATCATCGTAAGGAGTTTTTGGAAGTTTATAAAGAAGATACAAGTCGGCGTTACGGATATATGGTTTGTGACCTTCAGCCGCGAAACACGTTCAGGGTGCTTCTAATAGCGAATATATTTTCATACGAGCCTGAAACGGTGTATATTCAAGAATGACAAAAGGCTAAAGAAATACCATGAATTAATAAAAATCTATCATCGACTGGCCGGGCAATGCAACAGATGTTTGCTAAAAATATCGACTCCCACTTTTTAAAATGCATCTGTGAAATCTGTCTTAACGTTATAAATTGCAATGTATCAATGAAACCCCCCCAGAAGGCTCACCTACGCCGTTACAAGAACATAATACGTACACTCGCTCGTAAAAGTCAAACTCTGGGGAAGAAAAAACGAATTATTGTACAAAGAGGAGGGTCATTCTTCCCCATCTTATTTTCAGTTTTGGGTCCTTTACTGACTAGATTAATATAATAAAGTGGTTGTGACTCCACACGAGGTGTATCTTCACTGCAAAGTTCAGAGAGTCCAGACACGGTTCTAGAACCCCGTAAAAGCAGGCTTAAAAGAATGGAAAGCGAGTTGTTAGCCATATTATACAGTGAAAAAAGACCTGTTGAGAAAAGAATGTTATACGAAGAAGCTCTGCAGAAATTTCTTCAAGAGTACGAAAATTATAAGAATCCGACAGAGCTCCCCGTGGTTATTAGGCACAACACGGCCAACGATGAGCACGGCGACATAGGACCTGTCTCCTACGATAGAGCTGACCAACCAAAGAATAAAGGGTCGGCCCCACAACATATCGAGCAGGTATTAAAATGCTTGACTATCGTAGACATCGTCCATGATCTGGTGAGAAAGTGGGAGAGGCCCTCACCATTAGGATGGAAGCAAATTAAAGCAAGACTACAACAAATAAATGTCCCCAAAACAATGGTAGGAAATCTGAACAGATTAAAAGACTTGGAACATGCATCGCATATGTCACAATTGAGAACGGCATCACAACCAGCGGTGAAGAGGAGATGGAAGAGGCTAAACAACAACAACGGTCAACCCTATCCACGTGCCTCTAAAATACGCAAATGGTTAACATATTAAGAAGACGTTATTATGACATTTCTAGCCCAGCCTCATACGGAGACGTAGATAGACTGTACAGACTGTACAGACAGGACAATGATGGAGTAGGGGAAAAAAGATGTTGAGAGGTTTTTACGGGAGCAGGAAGCTTATACACTTCATAAGCCTGTGATAAATAGGTTTAAAACAGCCAAGACAACAGCGACATTGATTGACTCTCTTTAGCAAGCGGATTTAACAGACATGCAAAGATATTCAGTGTATAACGATGGTTACCGCTATATCCTATTCATAATAGATGTATTCTCAAGATATCTGTGGTTAATTCTTCTAAAAAATAAATCGCCTGAAACAGTTGTTAAACCCAACAAAACGTTGATGTTGAAGGGAAACAGGGTTCCTGGCTATATTTGTACGGATATGGGGAAGAATTTATAGGACGAGCTTCTCAGAGCATGTTGACAGAGTTTAATATCAGCTACTACATTACCAATTCTATAATAAGGTCTCTTTAGCTGAAAGAGTTCAACGTACCATAAAGGAACGCATGCACCGGTATTTTACACATAAAACGCATACAGATATATAGACATTCTGCAATCAGTGGCCTCATCATACAACCGTTCACACCATCGCACGATTTGGACAACACCTAACGAGATTTTAGAAAGAGGTACGCGCACAGAGCCAGATGTGAGAATAGATGTTCGTAGTACCATGCCACACTCTGCACATTTCAAAATCAATGATTATGTAAGGCTGTCGCGTTCGGAAAATAAATTCGCGAAGGGATTTGAGCAAGGTTGGACACGTGAGATTTTTAAAGATAGGGCTATGAGACCTAAAGGCAAGATAATGATGTATTACGTTGAAGATTTGAATGGGGAAGAAATCGCAAGAGGCTTTTATCGCGAGGAATTACAGAAAGTGACATTTAATTTAGGAAAAACTGTGTTTAAAATTGAAAAAAACTTAGGAAGCAAAGGTTCAGGAAAGAGAAAAATGTACCTGGTGAAATGGCTAGGGTACCCAGAAAGCTTCAACACCTATATAAAAGCTGATGCAGTAATGAAGCTTAAATAGTATGCAACATAGCGCCTAACCATTTCTACGTCACACTCCCGTCCTCTTCGTCCCTCTCTGTACATCCTAACAACACACTAGCCAACTTTGTAACAGAACTCCATGGACCCATTGAATTGGGTCGTGATTCATATGAGGTGGGGATATGCGAAGTTCAGTTGGATACCCTCTTTTAAATATTGATTATAAAGAACCCGTTTTTACGGTTCTTAGAGACCTTAATGAGTGTGAAAAAGCCAGGGTAACTCGGGATGAAACCATACGTATCGCCCGGATTGGGGATGCACGGTATTACAGTACAGCAGTAATACTAGGTCCGGTCCGTTATGGTGGGGCTGAGGATGTTGTGATAGACTTAAACGTAAGTTTAAAAAACTCAAATCTTACGGACGATTTCGTATACGAAATCGTAAACAAAGAAAACTATGCACATGCTCTAATCCTAAAATCACTGGTAACAGAAATATTAAAGACAAAGGGCTGTTCAAAATTATAATCGAGGGGAGATAGAGATCAGGCTTCCAGAGAGATACCGTTCACGAGATACAACATGACTTGTCCAGCTAATGTATCAGATGAAATTGAAGAAATTGGTTGATGGCTATACACCCCCAGACATGTGCTATATTTACAGCAATATAGTGGAGCCCCAGTTTGTTGGGGATAACCAGGAACGCCTGCTGTATAAGAAAGATTGAGGGAAAAAATTTCCCATTCAGTGATGGGAGCTTAACAGTGAAGCTGCACTTTCGCGCACTGAGTTATATTGGACAGAAAGCCTTTCACAATCTATCGAGGCGTGAAATACCAGCCTGGTCGTGGACTTGGATTCATTTTTCCAATCATACTACGTACGACTGTTCCCTCGCCGAAGAGGAGTGCCAGATATCTCGGGAGGAAAGTGCTACAATCAAGTCTTAACACGGTAGAAGACATAATGGTTGGGGCTAAACCTAAAGAAGCTCTACAAAGACACTTAAAGCGTAAACGGGACGAACTCATCAAAGATGCAAAGAGAAAAATGCGTGGTGGTAGGAAGAAGAAGAGGGCTGTTTGGAAGAAAGGATTACCAACAAGTGGCGTTAAACGTAAAAGGATATCAAAAAAGAAGTGCTCTAAGCGAATGAAACCTATGGTTGACCAATTTTTTGACTGATATAAGATAAGGACATTGATCTCATGAATCATAGACTGTTTACTACTTGTCGAAAGAGGTGTTACTATTTCTGACTCGTGATGGCACACTTCATCCATCCGTGTAGTTCACAATGTTGTAAGTCGGAGCTGTTCCTCTTTGACATGCCCCAACTCGAGTTTCTGTTCAGCACAGTGACTTTATTACAATTAACCCTTCAACATATCGGCAGGAACGGAGTATTATCACCTACGCGCCTATCTGGAAAATGTGCTGAACTTTTCCAAAGAAGCGAAGGATACCTTTTTAAGTGCCGAGGGCTATTATCAAGCTAAAGACGAAAGTAGTATAACGAACAAATTTAAGAATTTAAAAAGATATATGAGTGTTTTGGACGCCTGCATACAGACTTTACATTCCAGGAAAAGTTGCTTGTAAGTGGGGGGTCATATGAAAATAAAGCTCACCCGCACGAATCCTAAGATTTGTTTAAATCTGGGTGCTGATGAAGAAGTTTGTGCAAGGCCTGTTGCGATTCATATTATGGAAACATACCTTCGCGTACGTCGTGTGAAATTAAGTTCTCCTGAACAAATAGAAATTGAGAAAAATTTAATCCATCCTACAGTAAAACACTCAATTAACAGAGTACAGATCAAACTATACAAGGTGCTAGCAGGGTCGGCATCGAAACAGATAGAAAATATCGCCCTGGGAGTTCTACCTAAAAGGATATTAATTGGAATGCAGAACCACGTATCAGTGACTGGAAAATATAAAAAGAGTGCCTTTAAATTCGAGAATTTCGGCCTTAAAAATATAACTATACGTCAATGGCGTTTCGTTGGGTGGGGCTATAGATATGGATTATTCATCAGACGCTGTGTTCCCGTTTTGCGCGAGAGCATATAGTAATCTGGCCCATATTGCAGGTACTCGTGATGAGCTCGGGATTGGAGTAACGCAGAAAGAATTCATCAATCAATTTAACCTTTATCTGTTTGACATCACACATGACTTATCTGATACTGTAAATACACACTTGAGTCCACGACAGAGTGGAAACATCTCAGTCAGATTGGAATTCGCCAAGCCGTTAGACGCGCCTATTAGTGTACTAGTATACCTCGAGTCACAATCCATAATAGAAGTTGACAAATTTAGGAGCGTTGTCACTGACTTTTAAAATGGACGCGAATAAACTCCAGAGAGTAATGAATAGTGAACGAATCACACGTTCCAAATTTATCGGTGTGTTTGCGAAGAATGAAACATTGAAATTGCCAACTACGAGAGAAAGCGGTAGTCTTATTGTGAACCCAGATGTTATTGGTGATGAAAAGATTCATTGGTTTGCAATCTATTTAAAAAATAGGGACCGTATGTACAATGTTTATTAAATCGGAACTCATCCCTGGAGTGACCCTGTTATTGCAAAATTTCTCGAACAGCTACACATTCCTGAAATTGTATGGAATCCCTACCGACTACAAGGATATTTTAGTAATACTTGTGGGATGTAGTGCCTTTCATTTCTCATGCATATATCACGTAGTAAGGAATTTATAAATTTTTTAGATTATTCGACCCGTGTCACACTCAACGAAACGACGAAATGGTATGCAGACAGATAAAAAACCGTTTACCGATTGTGCGCACTCGTTATACAGTATTATGTTTTGATCGTATATATAAAATGAATAATTGCTGAATATTGCTTCCGATAATATTAGTTGGTGTATTCTATAGCTTATTTAAAATGTTATGGAAATTAATTTAAGATGGTTGTAAAAAATTTTACTATTTTATAAAACCTGATTTCTGTCACTTAATAAATTGATGAAAATACATTGCGTCTTCTTCTTACCCGAAACACACGTAAAAGAAAAAAGCTACATTATTTCGTTAATGATGAGGGAATCGCTGGGTTGACTTCGCGGTAAAACTTCTACCTCCGTATTCAGGTCGACGACATGCGTTTCTTCAAAACTATCACGAAAAGATTGTAAAACATGAGTCAAATCCTCATCAGACCTTTAAGGAGAAAGCATAATTTTAAAATTATTTGATTAGTTCATACATTTTCTGATTCTTTTTTAATAAAAACCCATTTGCTTTTCATCAAAACATATATATAGGAAGAAAGTTACAATGTGAAGTAACAAATATCTTCGAACGGCTCAGAGAAGTTTGTGACTCTTTAAAAGAAAATGCCGAATAACATTTCAAATTAATTTATTATTGAATTTATAAAATTATTTAAAACTTGCAAAGGAGTCTTGATTGTTATAAATTTTAAAAATTCAACGATTTTTGATCAATAGAAATATAAAAACAGGACTTTACCTATTAATTACTATTGCAAACTAATCTACAATTAAAAATTGCGGATACCTGCTATTTTAATGAAACATTTTACAATAAAATATAATGAAATGAAAATAAATTACTACAGCCCTCCATATATATATATATATATATATATATATATATATATGGTGAAACAATCGAAACAAAGAAATGTGCTCGACAGCTTTCTCCTCATGACATCCTCAGGAACACGAAAATAAATAACAAGTTCGCGAATAAACATATAGGTCTCAAAAAATAGAAATGCAGGTATACATTTTTACACTTACATTTCAACGGCAATCCCTTGCGCAGGATCGTAAGAAGCGTCATTGCAAATATCATCAACTGTTTGCGTTGGAAATAATCCGTCCTGATCGGTTGCGTTAAAAAGATTAATATACTGTAAAGAATTATTTTTAAGAGGAACGAAAAAAAATTGGACGAAATTGAGAAGTAAATAGACACTTTCAGTTACCAGAGGTTTGACAAAGTAAATAGACACTTTCAGTTTGGCTTTAGAGTAAATCACTGTACTGACATGTGCTTTTATATGCTAAAGGCAACCGTTCTAAAGTACAAGATGTCAAGTAGCAATGTTTTTGAACCACCTTAGACTTACAGTTTAGATGAGAAATCCGAAACATGGTACGGATTCCATCACTAAATTATTTTTTATTTAATTCGTGTTGCAAAATAGTACACGTATCTTTTGAACATATTTAGTTGGTATATACTTGTATATTTATTTTCTATATCATTTGTTTTTTCATTCAATGCCTGTTATTGGATTAATGTACAATAAAAAGAGTCACTTGCTTGCTTTCTTGCCTTCACTTTCGGTTAAAAGAGTTTTGACAAAAGTAAATAGACACATTCGGTTTGGCTTTAGCATAAATCATTGTACTGACATGAGCTTTTATATACTAAAGGCAACGGTTCTAAAGTACAAGATTTCAAGTAGCAATGTTTTTGAACTACCTTAGACCTACAGTTTAGACGAGAAATCCGAAACATGGTACGGATTCCATTACTAATTGTTTTTATTTTATTCGTGTTGCAAAATAGTACACGTATCTTTTGAACATATTAGTTGGTATTTAATATATATATATATAAATATAATTTATATATATATATATATATATATATATATATATATATATACACATATATATATACACATACACACATATATATATATATATATACACACACATCGTTTAAAGTGTGTATTATTATATATACTTGTATATTATTTTCTGTCATTTGTTTTCATTAAATATCTGTTAATGGATTAATGTACAATATAAAGAGTCCTGTGTACTTCTTTTATTGTCAATTTTAATATTGTCGTTTTATTTAATTCTTTTGCTAAGCCATTGGTAACCCCTCTAAGCA
Organism: Bathynomus jamesi; assembly: GCA_023014485.1. Taxonomy (NCBI): domain Eukaryota; kingdom Metazoa; phylum Arthropoda; class Malacostraca; order Isopoda; family Cirolanidae; genus Bathynomus; species Bathynomus jamesi. The sequence goes on from JAJOZX010000502.1 coordinate 1,005,415, forward strand.
GTGAGATCATCTTCCTCTTGCCTTTAATATATAAATAAATAAATTAAATAACTGGTAACCGTTCCAGAAATGAAAATTAACATAAATAATGGTATCTCGCAACTCATCTACATATAGATAAATAATTAAATTAGTGGTATCTGGCAACCCTCCATATATAACTAAATAAAATAAATAGAAGTATCTGGCAACTCCAGACACTCTATATAACAGATGCTGGTCCCCTGGACTCGCATAATGCGTCTGACTGCGGCCAGGCGAAAATCTCTCTCTCTCTCTCTCTCTCTCTCTCTCTCTCTCTCTCTCTCTCTCTTTCTCTCTCTCTTAGGTTAGGAAACCCCCTTGGGGGGTGAGGCCGTCCCACCTCCTTCCCCAAAGCTCCCCCAATCATGCAACTTGTGGGGATACCCACCCCCTTGTTGCGTAGTCCCCTCCGACGTTTGCAACATTGATCAGCATTTGCAACATTGTAATTGCAATTCCACTCTACCCTTTTGCGCCCACACTACTAGCGGGGACTTACAATTTTACGTTTTGACCGATCGTGGAGAGCGTTTCTACTTCACTTTAAATCACAATTACATCTTAATCGAACAAAACACTTTTTTTAACCCACTTGGTCCAGGACTGCCCTGGAGATATGCGTCCACAATTTCCATCTTCTCTCTAATGATTGCTAATTAGTTATTTATATTTCAAATAATTACATTTTATATATGTTAAATTCGTACAATTTTAATAAGTTTATTATAGGCTAAAACAAGCTCATTAAATTCCTTATTAAATATTAAATTTCTTATTAAAAAAAAATACACGACACTAGCTCAACTTAAAATTATATATATATATATATATATACAGGGTGTCCCATAAGTCCGGCATCATAGGAGAAATTCATATTTTTCTATTTCTACAAACCATAATTCATATTTTTCTTATGCTCGGGATGCCAATTTCCCGTCCACCATTCTGTTCAGTGACGAGGCTGTTTTTTATGGAAATGGTGAGGTAAATCGACAGAACACCCGCTACTGGTCTCAAAACAACCCTCACTGGTATACCTCTTCAAAGGAACAAGGTGCATCTCGGGTGATGGTATGGTGTGACATTTGGAAGGATCGCATCATAGGCCCCCTCTTTTTCGATGAACATGTCACTGGAGGCACCTACCTACGTATGATCAAGGAAGAAGCATTTCCCAGTGTCTTAACGAAGAAGGAAATTTCCCAACATGGTTCCAGCAAGACGGCGCTCCTGCGCATTACAGCACCCAAGTAAGGGAATACTTGTACCAACAATTCCCTGGACATTGGATAGGACGTCGAGGGCCTGTGGAATGGCCAGCTAGAAGCCCGGATTTCACACCACTAGATTTTTATCTCTGGGGCCACTTGAAAGCGTTGGTATACGCAGTGAAAATTAGAGTGTTGAACAATTGCGGCAGCGCATTATTGGGGCATGTAACACCATTACTCCTGACATCATTCACCGTGTGCTTTCTGACTGGGTATCACGTCTGAATTTCTGTATTGAAAACAATGGTGGACATATTCAGCACGTCCTGTAAATAAAAGCTTTTGTTTTGCCTTTTATTATTATTTTTCCTATGATGCCGGACTTATGGGACACCCTGTATATATATATATATATATAATATAAATATATATAAAAATATATGTACGATTGTATATATATATATATATATTACTATATATATATATATATATATATATATATATATATATATATATATATTAATATATATATATATATTTATATATACAGGGCGTCCCAAAAAATGTATACACACTTTAACAGCTGATAGCTCAATTGATGTTTCTTTCTTTCCAAGTTAAACCCATTAGAATTAATAATGGCAGTCAGACTAAGCTTTGAACAAAGGAAATTCATTCTAAAATGCTACTGGAAGTGTGAAAACGCAGTTGAAGTGCAAAGACAGTTTAGGAGGGTTTTCAAACAGATCCACCAACGCGACTTACCATCACTAGAATTAGAGATACGTTTGAAGCCGATGGAACTGTTCAGAATGTCCACAAGAAGCGTTCCGGAAGACCACGGACATCGACAAGCCCCACAAAGCAAGAAAGAGTACTGGAAACGTATCAAAAGTCCAAGAAAATCTGTGCGGCAAGCGAGTCGTGAGGTAGGAATTTCAGAATCGTCTGTCCAACGCATTTTGAAGCGCTATCAATGGAAAAGTTACATTCCAAGATTAGTCCATGCTATTAATGAAGATGATCCGGACCGAAGAGTGGAGTATTGCGAGTGGTACTTGGCACGATGTGGATGTGGATTGGACGAAGGGGTTTCGTAGAATACCCTCCGCGTTCACCAGACCTCACACCACTAGACTTTTTTTTATGGGGATACTTAAAAGACAAAGTCTACGCTATAAAACCTGCAACAGTCGCTGAATTGAGAGCAGCCATTGAACGAGAATGCACACAAATACCAAACGAAATGTTTCGTGATGTTTGCGATTCCATTGCTTCGCGTTATCAGCAGTGCCTGGACCAGAACGGACGTCAGTTTGAAAACAGGCGTTGACAAAACAATTAAATAATGTCTGTAGATTCTATTACATTTTGAAAATGAAATGTATTTTAATAAACACTGCCTTTATAATTATTTAAAGTGTGTATACATTTTTTTGGGACGCCCTGTATATATAGTAATATATATATATATATATATATATTTATATATATATATATAATATATATATATATTATATATATATATATATATATATATATATATATATATATATATATATATATATATATATATATATATATATATATATATATATATATATATATATATATATATATATATATGCTGCAAACCCACAAGGAAAAAGAAAAACGATTCCAAGGCCTTTCGTGTATTCAGAGCTACACCTCGTCAGGGAATGAAGAGAGAAGGCAAATGCCCATAAATATATACAACGTAGCGGAAACCAAGGCAATTAGCACATACTTAACAAGAGTTAATGAGAGGTAAAAGGAATTTTAACAAAACATTGTCAATTTTATACATTCCTGCACTGTTATTGAAATTGTTTTTAAAATGAATAAATGCACATTCTAGAATATTTCTTTCTATTATATCTCTGTTTTTAACAAGCGCTTTAGAACTATCCCACTTGATGCTATGATAATAACTCATGTGCATTTTTATTCTGACCATCATCCCTCGATTAAATCCTCAATTTTCTCTGCTATGTTTCTTAGAGCATTTTTCAATTTACAAGTCAGGCATATTTCTAAGTGGGTAACATTACGCTGGATGCCAAATCTCATCCTCAGAAAGCTGTTTGAGTGAAAATAGAGATATGTGGCAACTATGAGTTGTCATTGTCAGATAAGTGTCATAGGAAAGTCAAGAATAGGTATTATAATAATGTAACTGTAAAGGAATTTGAGCGTAAAAATATCCTTAGCCTACCTTATCATGTTAATTTTCAATATCTTCCGTCTTTACTTAAAGCAATTGGCATCAGTGTAGTCTTTAAGTATAATAATACTGTTAAATCACGCCTAATAAAGTGTGCCCCGGATAATGTTGCTGGTTGTGTGTATTCGATCGGACGTACACAATGTAATTCAGTATATATAGGCTAAACGGGTAAAACGTTTGATATTAAGGTAAAACAGCATAAATATGCGTGTAAAACAGCTAATAATTCCAATGCTTTGTTTAACCATATGTATAGATGTAATCATAGCATCAAGTGGGATAGTTCTAAAGCGCTTGCTAAAATCAGAGATATAACAGAAAGAAATATTCTAGAATGTGCATTTATTCATTTTAAAAACAATTTCAATAACAGTGCGGGAATGTATAAAATTGACAATATCTTGTTAAAATTCTTTTTACCGCTCATTAACTCTTGTCAAGTATGTGCTAGTTGCTTTGGTTTCCGCTACGTTGTATATATTTATGGGCATCTTGCCTTCTCTCTTCATTCCCTGACGAGGTGTAGCTCTGAATACACGAAAGGCCTTGGAATCGTTTTTTCTTTTTCCTTGTGGGTTGCATCATTCATTCATTTCACGTGTTTAATTGTGAAATTCATCCCATATATATATATTTTCGAAGGAGAAGATGAAGACTTTTTCTTATTGTAATTTACTGGCAAAATGTTACCGGTAATGATCAGCTTCTAAGTTAGATCAGTCAGGTCAGAATGAACATGGAAGAAATTTTGTGGATTTATATACCCATAATTAGCTAACATCATTATTATTAAATGTTGACTTGTGTCGTTTTTATTCTCTATAGGCTGCATTATTTTTGAGCAATATTTGAAAATAAAGTAATTTTTTTTGCTGTGGCAATGTTTAAACAGATATAGAAGATATTTGAAGATGAAGCCATATTTTTATCTGAAACCGCATGTTTTCAGATCCGATGTTATCATAATCTGCCTTGTTAACTAAAAGTGGAAATTGAACTACGCATCTTTACACTAAAATATGCATATGAGCAAAAATTAAAGGTTTAAGATTTACAATTAAATGCTTAGGCAAGACATGACTTCATCTTTTATAACGAAGAGAGAATGTTTACAAAACGTGAACATTGCAAAACTTTTAATCAGGATTCATTATTAAGCTAAATCTAAAAAATTATTAAGAAATTTTAAAAAGACAATTCACAAATTATTTGTCAAAGTAAAAAGCAAATCAAAAATTTATCCTAACGAAAAAATAATAATAAAAAATAATAATATCGCCAAGTGTACATTCCTAAATGGCGACATAATGTCTGGTTGTACATTGAGTACAATCCCAAGTACATCACTGAGTACTTTGTAATTTTGGTTTATTACATCGATGATTATAATTACTAATTAATTCACATTCGCTTATTAACATTAATTACAGTTCCATTAAAGTACATTAATTACATTATATTAAATTATTACAGTTAATTACAATTAAACAGTTAACTATAGTTTTTTTAGTGTTTCATATTTATAGACAATTAGGATGTTAGGAGTATAACACAAAGTACATGGGCACATACGGTATATATATATATATTAACATAACACACAAAAATGTTTTATAAAATAGAATAAAGCAAAAGGAGATTTCCACCTCAGAAGCTCTCGCTTTTACCGTCGTCATCAGAGTTTGAACACTTGCATAAGCATTTACGAGTCTATTCCGAGAAATTAAATACTTTAAAGAAAAAATAAAAAGTATACATGTGAACGTACTTACATGTAAGGTAACTACGTACGTGATCATGATCATTTGCGAATATGTACGACAATAGGTAGTTGAATGAATAATTAATAAATTTAACAAAAGATAAAGGTCAAGAGAGGAAATGGACGTATAAATGAACAACATATAAATAAGAATAGGTTAAAGAATTTACCATACATTGAATACTAAAGTCATCCAAACTTGCATTATGCGAGTTTGATCCTTACATAAAAATGAATATTTGAATATAAAGATTATATAAATACAAGGATTAGGTAGACATGTGGATTCTCATATAAATATAAGAAATATATAGGAATTATTCATTGTTCATTTTTACATATATATATTGATATATATATAGTTATTTATATATTTATATATATCTATATACATTTTTGTATATATATATATATATTATTATTTATTTATGTATTTATTTTATATATATTTATTTATTATATTTATACATATTTATGTATTTATATATTTTATATATTTATATTTATATATATATATATATATATATATATTATATATATATAATATAATATATATATTATATATATGAAAATTATTTCACGAAAGTAACACGTGAAAAATATTTATGATGAATAAAACCACGAAGGAAAGGAAACACAAAATGGTGCTCAAGCGCTTTCGTCTAATGACATCCTCAGGAACACTGAAGTACATAAAAGGGTTACAGCCTATATATAGGTTACAGAAAGAAAAACAAAAATAAATAAATAAATAATGTATATATATATATATATACCTATATATATATATATATATATATATATATATATATATAATATATATATATATATATGCAATAAACGGAGAAGTAAAAATAAAAATTAAAAATTAAAGGATTATCAGAGGCGTACAGATTTGTAAGGAAAAAATATCTATTTTTAGCACAAGATCAAATGAATTATAAAAATACAAATTTATACTGGAAATCTGCCTGGGTTTTAACACTGCCTTTTTTAGTTAAATTTCGATGTATATAAAAATAAAATGAAAATTAAAAGTTAATAAAGTGGCATACAAGTTTACCAAAGATTTAGGTAAATATATCTCTCAGATTATCCCCCAAATCTTTGGGGGCACCCTTCTTATCTAAATCTGTTTTGAAGGAATTCAAAACAACAGGATCGAGTTGAAAAAGACCTTTGCTTATGTTGAAGTTATTTGAAAGTTGGATAATGGCAGACTCAAGAATATTTCTATTAACAATGTTGCTAGAGTGGAATAAAACTGAAGCATTATTCCAATCAATACAGTGGGATAACTCTGACAAATGGACAAAAAGGGCACTGGACAACTGTCCTGTTCTAACTGAATATTGATGCTGTTTTATACGTGTGTGCAAATCCTTTCCCGTCTGACCTATGTAAAAGGAATCACATTGTTTACAACCAATTTTATAGATAATGCCTGAATTATTGGTAGGGCTATTTTTTACTATGATATTTTTCACAATATTGTTATATGAAAATACTACATTAATATCCAAAAGTTTAAGTATATTAGCAATGCATAAAAAGCCCGGGAAAAATGGAAGTACTAAAATATTTTTTGACAAAGTACGAGTGTTATTATTGACACGATAGAAAGTTCGTTTTGCCTTGTTGAGACAAGATTCCATAAACGCAGATGGATAACACAGATCACTTCCAATACCGTTGATTTTTTCCAATTCGGCATCGATGTATTCCGGACTGGCGATCCTAAGGGCGCGGAGAAACATTAATGAAAAAATGGCCTTCTTAGTGGGGGTGTCATGTCCCGAGTAAAATTGTACGTAGGACAAATTGTTTGTTGTTTTCCGATAGATACTAAACTTAAAACCTGGGCTTTCCTTATGTACACGCACATCCAAAAATGGGATTGAATTGTCTTGTTCCACTTCTAAAGTAAACTTAATGGAGGGGACTTGATCATTTAACTGAAGGAGGAAGTTATCCAGGTCGCGATTCATGGGCCAGATACACAAAATATCGTAGACGTACCGCAACCAAGGGATGCCAACCCCCAGGATTCTCGGAATGTAAGTAATTTCGAAAAACTCCATATAAATATTGGAGAGGAGGGGCGATAAGGGGTTGCCCATGGCCATCCCAAAAACTTGTTAATATCCCACTGTATTGATTGGAATAATGCTTCAGTTTTATTCCACTGTAGCAACATTGTTAATAGAAATATTCTTGAGTCTGCCATTATCCAACTTTCAAATAACTTCAACATAAGCAAAGGTCTTTTTCAACTCGATCCTGTTGTTTTGAATTCCTTCAAAACAGATTTAGATAAGAAGGGTAGAACGCTAAATCTTTGGTAAACTTGTATGCTACTTTATTAACTTTTGATTTTCATTTTATTTTTATATACATCGAAATTTAACCAAAAAAGGCAGAGTGTTAAAACCCGGCAGATTTCTAGTATAAATTTGTATTTTTATAATTCATTTGATCTTGTGCTAAAAATCGATATTTTTTCCTTACAAATCTGTATGCCTCTGATAAAATCCTTTAATTTTTAATTTTTATTTTTACTTCTCCGTTTATTGCATATATATATATATATTATTTATTTATTTATTTTTTGTTTTTTTTTCTTTCTGTAACCTATATATAGGCTGTAACCCTTTTATGTACTTCAGTGTTCCTGAGGATGTCATTAGATGAAAGCGCTTGAGCACCATTTTGTGTTTCCTTTCCTTCGTGGTTTTATTCGTCATATATATATATATACATTTTTTTTTCATATATATATTTATATATATTTATATAAATGTAGATATATATTCGTGTATACAGTATATATATGTATATATATTTATATATATATATATGTATATATATACATATATATTTATTTATATTTATATATATATTTATATATTTATATATTTATATATATTTATATACATATACATGGTGGGCCGTAAGTTTCCATACATAGGAAAAATTAAACGTTTGTTTTTATGTTTCAGATACCCTAAGAATATGCGTTTGACGTAAGATCTTGTTTACTGATGAAGCAAATTTTTACGTCAATGGAGAGGTTAATCGGCAAAACATACGTTATTGGAGTAATGCTAACCCTAACTGGCTGAGTCCGACGAAGATGCAAGGTGCCGGTAAAGTGATGGTGTGGGCCGGGATATGGGGTGACAGAATTATTGGACCAATTTTTGTCAGTGGAAATCTTAATGCCGAAAGGTATCTTAACATGTTGCAAGAAGAGATTTTCCCATCCCTGCTAAACGAGGAAGGTAACTTCCCAGTTTACTTCCAGCAAGATGGAGCTCCACCTCATTATGGTCTTCACGTGCGTCGGTATTTGGATCAGCAGTTTCCGGATGCTTGGATTGGTCGGCGTGGTCCTGTGGAGTGGCCTCCCAGATCCCCAGATCTCACCCCCCTTGATTTCTATCTTTGGGGGCACTTGAAGGCCATGGTGTATCAGGAAAAGATACGAGACATAAATCATCTAAAGGAACGTATCACCAACGCCATTACAAGCATAACGTCAACTGTGCTAATGCGTGTTCATCAACAGTGGGGAACATGTATTGAAATGTGTTTTCAAAACAATGGCAACCATGTAGAGCATATTATATAAATAAAAATGGTTGTCCATAAAAAAATGTTTATTTTTCCTATGTATGGAAACTTACGGCCCACCCTGTATATTTATATTTATATATATATATATTTATTTATATATATATGTATATATTTATATATACATATATTAAAATATACAGGGGTATCTGGCAACTCATCTAAATAAAAATTTATGCTGCAATCTGGCAACTCACCCTAATAAGTTACACCTGAACATAATTAAAATATACAGAGGTATCTGACAACTCACGACCTTCTATATAACAGATGTTGGGCTCCTCCACCTCCACGCTCATTATGCGACGGTCACCGGTAGAATAAAGAACTCTGTCCTCTCTCCTTAGGTTAAGGCTTAGGTTAGGGTTTCCCTTTGGGGGTGAGGACATCCCACCTTCTCCCAAAGACCTTCCTTCTCCTTTCTCTTCTCTCTCTTAGGTTAATGTTACCCCTTTTTTGGGAGGTCATCCTCCCTTCTCCCCCCAAAGCTCCCTCCCCCACTTCATTGCAGCTTTGGGGATAATCCCTCCCCCCGTTGCATACCCCCTCACCCTTTTGCAGCATTGACTTGTTGCAAGACCCCTCCCCATTTGTTGCATAACCTCTTGCAACATTCCCTTCCCCCTTTGCACCATTGGTCAACAATTGCAACATTGTATTGCACTCTCCCATTTTGCACCCACACTACTCACACTCGTACCTCTTTTGTTTAATACACATCCCAAATACTTAAAAGACTCTACCACGTCTAGTGTTTCATCATTCACCATCACATGACAGTCCGAATTTCTCTCTCTTTCTACAGTCAATAACTTGCTTTTGACCACATTCACCTTTAAGTCTTTTTTCACACACCGCCACAAAACTCTTAACAGCCTCTTGCATATCACACTCACTCTGAGCAAATAGTCTCGTTTCTTGCTTCTCGTTGATGTTCTGTGTGTTGGTTTCTCTTTACACGAAGGTCAAGCTGGTGGCCTCGCCTCTAGGCCTGGCTTGGTGGAGGAGTGAATTGCTTTCTTGCGCTCACCACCGCACATAGCCAGATACACCCGGCTCATCTGGTATCGTCCTGAGCCAGGCATCTAGTCTTCTCTTGAAGACTTTAACTTTGACCCCTGTAACGTTTCTGAGGTCCTTTGGAAGCTGGTTAAAAAGTCTTGGCCCCCTGACAACCAAGCTATTTTCCTTTAGTGTTGAAGACGTCACTTGTCCGGCCTTTAATTTGGGAACACTACACATTCTGCCTTTACTATTTGCGTTGTTTGAATGGTAATTGGGTTTAGTTTGAGGTTTGGTACCAGTTTTTCGATCATTTTCCATATGTAGATTATGGTGTACCTCTCTTCTTGTTTCCAGGGAGTACAGATTGAGTTTACGTAGTCTTTCCCAGTAGTTGAGCTCTTTGCAGCCATCAATCTTTGCTGTGAAATGTTTCTGAGTTTCTTTTAGTTCATTAGTTTCTTTCTTTTTATATGGAGACGTCAACAATGAGCAGTATTCAAGTTTTGGTATAATCGGCGTTTTAAGCAGGAGAATCATTACTGTCCTGTCTCTTCTTGTGAACGTTCTTAGTACCTGTCCCGCGACTCTTTTTGCTTTGTTTATCGCTATCAGATTTTGTGTTTCGAATTTCTCATTATCGGTCATTATTACCCCCAAATCGATCGCTTTCGTGCTTCTTTGAATTTCTTGTCTATCTGGAGCACAATAGGCAGGCTAAGTTCCTCTTTTCTACCATATCTCAAGAGCTGAAATTTCTCGGTATTAAATGTCATGTTCTTGTTTTCTGGCCATTTATATATTTTGTTCGTGTCCCTCTGCAAGGCCTCCACTTCATTTGCATCGATGATTTTTCTGCTGATCTTTATATCGTCTGCAAAGGATGTTATTACACTGTTGCTGTTTACTCCACTGTCTATGTCTGTTAGCATGATAATGATCAGCAGTGGGGCCAGTACTGTACCTTGTGGTCCTGAGCTGCGTACTTCCGATTCTGATGATGATATACCTTGAATTTTCACCACCTGTAGACGTTCTGTCATCCATTTTCCCACTTTGCCTGTTATTCCCATATATTTCATTTTATGTGCTATTAAACCATGATCACATTTGTCGAAAGCTTTAGCAAAATTTGTGTATATGACATCGTAGTTGTCATTGCCTTCCAGTGCATCTAGGATATTATTATAGTGATGTATAAGTTGTGATAGGCATGATTTTCCTGATCGGAATCCGTGTTGATTTTCGTTGACTCTTTTCAGTGTCTCCAAGAAATCATAGCACAGCATCATCCACATACAACAGATTTAACAGGCCCCACCTATTCCCATCACACACCACAGATTTAATCCTCTTTCAAACATTCGCACTTTCACTTTCAATTCATCCATAAACAGATTGAACAGCCATGGAGACATCATTTCCTTGACGCACACAAACACATATCAAACCAATCACTCAGTTTTTTTATTTACTTTAACACATGCACTTCTTCCATCACAGAAACTTTTCACCGCATTCATGAATCTACCACCAACCCCCTATATACGCAAGACCTGCCACCAAATTTCTCGAGTTACTGTATCATACGCTTTCTCGAGATCCATAAAAGCCATGTACACCTTGGAATCCCTTTCACATGCTTTCTCAATCATTTGTCTCACCACTGCAAACACTTGATCCACACAGCCTCTTCGACCTCGGAACCCTCCTTGCTCATCGCCCACCAAGCATTCTATAATACCACAAACTTGTTTTATAACTATCCTACCATTCACCTCCTCCACTATACTCAACAGACTTATACCGCTCTAGTTCTTAGATTCACTCCTTTCACCTTTCATTTTGTACAATGGAACAATTGTTGCTTTCTTCCAATCTTCAGGCACACTCCCATTTGTCCATGCACTCTGACATATACACCATAAGGGGTCATTCAAAAACCACGTGGTCCTTTTTCGGGTGGTTTTCAAACCCGTCCCCCCGCTTGTGGTCATTTGTGGCCAATGACTTAAACCCCCCCTCTAAAACCACGTGGTCTTCTGATATCACCCCACCCCTTCTTAATCTTATGTAAAATGTAAGGTACCATATTAGATTTCTTATATTATTGAGAAGTAATGAGGTAAATGAAGATTAAAAAGGCATATCTTCTAAATAAACTATTAATTGTTGACTAAAAAATGTAATTTTGAATGTTCAAAAAATTATTTGTTGGAGCATAAATATTGTATACATACTAACATATTGGATGCATACATATTAATTGGAGCACAAACAGCGTAGCGTATTTATATTTCTTCCCAAGGCTGTACTCTTTGGTCCTCTGGGACCAGGATAAAACAGGATAAACAGGATATTTTAATGCTTAGTATTGGCCACGTGGTTAAACGTCAAGACCCCTCTCCTCCTCCCCATGTAGCCCTTGGTGGTCAAATAAGGAACCCCCTCCCCCCTTTAAGGACCACGTGGTTTTTGAATGGCCCCTAACCACTCTAACACTTTCAAACACCCATAGTTGATCATTTCCACATATATCCCACTCACACCTGCCGCTTTTTCATTTTTCAGCTTGCGAACCGCCACTTTCACTTCATCCAGGGCTATGTTCTCGGTCATTCTGTCACATATCCTCACACCACAAATCCCATTATATTTATATTTGCATTCCTCTCATCTCTTCCACCCATCAAACCCTCGAAATATTCCTTCCATCAATTCAGTCGTGAACATTCTTCCATTTTCATCCCTTACTCTTAAGCTTTCTTAGTTTCATTTCTGCACTTCTGTACTTCCTTCCAAAACAATTTTCTCTTTTCAACATGATTCTCATTCATCCTCCTTCCAAACTCATTACTTACTCTGTTTCTTCTGCCGCACTTGTCTCTTCACACTCCTATTCAACAATTTTTATTTTAGTGCACTCTGTTGCCTGTTTCATTAACCATGAATGAAATGTTAATCGAACCAAATGTTAGTCGGAAACAGATGGGAAAATCAATCATATATATATATATATACGTTTTGTATCTTTGGTTTGCTTCCGCCAGAATTCTTCATTCTGACGAAGGTCAAGCTTTTTACTCCACCATAGACCTACAGTTAAACGTGGAATCCGAACCACGCCCCATCAGCAGCCCAGCGCCTTAGCCACTAGGCCACCCAGGGTACCCATTTATCTACCAACCATTCTCTTTATTGTGTGGAAGGATGAACAGCTGTGTTTTGCTGCGCGCCGCCTGCGGTCACCGGGTCTCAATCCCGTGGCCGATGGATTCGAAGTCAACGACGCTAACCACTACACCACCGAATGCCATAGAATGCACAGAATGCCAACTGTGCCTTGCGTAGCAAAAACAACTCCGAAACACAACATAGGGGAAGACTGGGAGGGGCGAGTGTGTTACTAAAACCTTCCCTGGTTCTCCCCTTAACGTGTGTACTAAATTTGGTACCGATTACCCTTGTCTTTTAGGCGTGTATAAACATCATCCCCTACATTATATATATATATATATACAGGGTGGGCCGTAAGTTTCCATACATAGGAAAAATAAACATTTTTTTATGGACAACCATTTTTATTTATATAATATGCTCTACATGGTTGCCATTGTTTTGAAAACACATTTCAATACGTGTTCCCCACTGTTGATGAACACGCATTAGCACAGTTGACGTTATGCTTGTAATGGCGTTGGTGATACGTTCCTTTAGATGATTTATGTCTCGTATCTTTTCCTGATACACCATGGCCTTCAAGTGCCCCCAAAGATAGAAATCAAGGGGGGTGAGATCTGGGGATTTGGGAGGCCACTCCACAGGACCACGCCGACCAATCCAAGCATCCGGAAACTGCTGATCCAAATACCGACGCACGTGAAGACCATAATGAGGTGGAGCTCCATCTTGCTGGAAGTAAACTGGGAAGTTACCTTCCTCGTTTAGCAGGGATGGGAAAATCTCTTCTTGCAACATGTTAAGATACCTTTTGGCATTAAGATTTCCACTGACAAAAATTGGTCCAATAATTCTGTCACCCCATATCCCGGCCCACACCATCACTTTACCGGCACCTTGCATCTTCGTCGGACTCAGCCAGTTAGGGTTAGCATTACTCCAATAACGTATGTTTTGCCGATTAACCTCTCCATTGACGTAAAAATTTGCTTCATCAGTAAACAAGATCTTAGTTGAAAAGTTTGCATCCTCGTTCACTTTGGTTAATGCCCATTCACAGAATTCCATCCGTCTATCCGGGTCGTCTTCACTCAAATGCTGTGCCATATGCAATTTGTATGATGCCATTTGTTTGCTTTCAAAATGCGCCTGATACTCGATCTGCTGACACCACTTTCTGCAGACAACCATCGTGTACTTTTTCTGGGACTCCGTGTAAGCGCTGTAAGTATCGTAGCTGTTGTGTCTTCATCGGTGGCTGTACGTCTTGGACCACTTCGCGGTTGATCTGCAACATTTCCAGTTTTCTGAAACTTGTTAATAAGTTTTGCCACAGTGTCGTGTGTGATGTTCGTTCCATGTTTTCTGTTAAAGTTCATTGCAACCATGCGACTGCTTCCCGACCCAGCCATCAGTATGATTTCAATTCGTTGCTCTTTCGTCAAACGCATATTCTTAGGGTATCTGAAACATAAAAACAAACGTTTAAATTTTCCTATGTATGGAAACTTACGGCCCACCCTGTATATATATATATATATATATATATATATATATATATATATATATATTTATATATGGAGAGAGAGAGAGAGAGTGTTACAAGGACAAGGGGAAGCTTCAAAAACCTTTCGGTCCACTCGGGGAGGTTTCTTTTATTAAACTGGTTCATTTTTTAACTTTTAACTATTCTAGCAGTAGTATAATACTAGATAGAAAAGCAAAAGGCTCTCTCCCCATCCTCCGCTCCCTTCCTTCCGGAGGCAGATGCGGAAAAAAGGTTGAAAAAAATACCATGACCCTGGAAAAGTAGCGAAGGAAATTTTACAGGAAGGAGGAGAGGAGAATATATAAGATACCTCTACAATTACGCTATGAACACAGATAGCAGAACAAATATAGCACCGCTGTATAAATTAACCAATAATATACTTGTGCCGATCGCATATCAACCACTTGGTACGTCACAAAAACATCGAACATATGGTTTTGGTTTTATATAAAATATTTACAGTTCTATTTAGCGAGGTATCAGTCCAACAAAGACTCTATGACCCACTTCAGGGCAGACACAAAAGGATTAAGAGAGAAGTAAAAGTTAAACTCTCCATGTCTACACCCATGTACGTCCAAAGCCATCACGACGGAAAAGCAGGGCTACTTCTAAGACACGTTTAGTGGGTCGGTTAAAATATATTTTTTTATTTGTATTTGATCACAAATAACACAAATCAAATCAAATGCATATGTTAATGCACATATACTCATTTGCTCATATATACTCATATATGCCCTTATTTTATTTTAGTAGATGGGTGAAATATTTTTGTACGTGAGCAACTAACTACCCACCCACCTGTCCTGCCACCACGAGAGTAGAGAAAATCTCTTTCCAGCGAGGAATATCAGTGAGATTCCCTGTATCTATCCCCGTAATTTGTCCCTTATGGAAAATAAAGTGTTTCGTGGGTGATCACCCGTTGTTGCTACGGCGAATCCAATAGTCTCCCACTTTGTGGTGCTTACGAGTCAAGTAATAATAATAAAAAAAAAGAGTTGCTCGATGGTTGACCATGTTCTTTGGGCATAAATAATCAACCAGAGATGTCTCTCTAAAGTTGGGGAAGAAATAAGTGTAGGAGGAACTGTTTAAACAAATTCCGCAGGGTTACGTTATTATACTACAGTATTTTCCTAAATTATATTATATGTAAGGACAGTCTTAAACCTTAGTAGTATGACCGCAAAATGATAGAGTGCATATGCAATGTTGATCAAATGATTGCCAGTGCCAATCCCCCTTCTCCCTCTTGTTGCAAGGCGCCAACCTCCATCGTCTCCCAAGGGTGCCAACAAAGGTAAGCAAGGGGGATTCCTCCCAGCTGCCACAAGCTGGGGGAATCCACCTAACCTAAGAGAGAGAGGAGAGAAGAGAGAGACCATCCTTCGCCTGGAAGACCCAGACGCATAATAAAACTCTTGACAGCATCACCTGATTTAGAAGGTGTAAATCAGTCAGTTGGCTTAATCAGCCATTTGGCTTAGAAGGCTTAATCTGGCTTAGAAGGAGTAAATGGCAGGTTTGTATATGTATATATATATATATATATTATATATATATATTAATAATTTTTGAGTTACCAGATTACGCTATTTATTTAATTAAAGCAGATGTTCTTGACAGCATTAGTTGGCTTAGAAGTCTTAATCCGCCAGTCAGCTTAGAAGGCGTAACCAGCCATTTGGTATAATGAATACATATATATGCTTATTGAAGGTGCATTGTTTATATATATATTCCCATCACCCAGCTATTCCTTAATATCGTTTATATATACACCCAGGAAAGCATTTATTGGATAATAAAACACAACTACATCATTCTTTTTATTTAGAGGAGTTAAGGGAAATAATTCGTGAAATATATAGGAAATAAATATATGTTAAAAAATAATAGTCCAGGCAATTTGTAGTTAGACCTGGGCAAAATTGCTTCAGAAGCTTTCTAAACTGTTTCCAGCTCAGGAACCATTGCCGAATAACATATCCAAAATCCGACAAAATTGGACCCCGGGAACACCCCCAAAAATGAAATTCAAAATGGCGGACTGGATGTTTCCTACGAAAAAAAAAATATATATAATTTACGCTTTTATTTATAGAGATACATTTGATGCTTTTTCTTTCAGTTGTAATGTTTTAAATAATTCAACAATATACAACACAACCAGTTATTACGCAAATATAATGTTATATAGCTTTTTACAGATTTTTATAATCAATAATACAACAATTATTTTTTTCCCAGTTTCAAGTTATGTTCATTACAGAAGAAGTGATACCTGGTCACAAACATACAGAAATTAATCCTCTTCATCACTATCATCGGATAGATTACCGGTACTTGGGTTGTTATCGCAACCACTGATTTGGCACTCGCCACAAGCGGCTGAACAGGGCATTCCATTACGCTTGCATCCACATCTTGAAGTAGCACATTTCGTCTTGCAGGAGCAGCGGATCATGTTGAGTAGATAATTTGGAGCTGGTGGCTTGTCGCAGGCTGTAGGGTAGTAGGAATTATTCTTTACATACCAGCCCCACTGTTCTGCATCGATCTTCTCTTCTGTAGACTTCCAGATTAGTATTTGAAAGTATGTGCGAAAGCTGTCGTACTTTGTGGACGCATCGGTAGGTGGCAAACGTTCGGGTGTAACAAAAGATTTAGCTGTAGCTACCTTTTCAACTAACATTCGATGACGTAGTGCGTTAGTGGATTCAAGTGTTTTGCAGCCATACAACAGAAGCATTGCCTTTCTTCCAGCGGCTTCAATGTCAGAGTGTTGGCACCAATCAGAACAGAATGTATTTGCAACTGAACGGAGTTCAGCCACCTTCATCAGTGTGTCGAATGCTTTGGCTTTACCGATCGAAAAAATTCTGGATGTGCTATCACAGCCCGTGAAAGCATGCAGAAACAGGAGATACTTGCAGATGTCATTGCCTAACAATGATTGAATGCTGAGAATATCATACACAGGATTAGGAGATGGTCCCCGTCTTATATCGCTGCGATAGTACAACTTGAAACCACTGTCCTTGGCATGGTACAGAAGGAGAATCAGCAAGTCGGTGTCTTCCCCTATTACTGTTGTAGTTGCATTTTCTGATGAGGAAACTGCTGCACGAACGATGTCCACATCAGCATCCCCATCTGCGTTGTGATCAGTACACCCGTGCTTCTTCAACATCTCCTACGAGGGAAATAAATGCTTGCTTGTTGTTTTCATTAGCCAAGAAGTGTTTCTTCTGGCCAACAAACTTCATGCTTGGACTGAGATTCACATTTCTGCTTGTCTTGGTGCTGCGTCTTCTGTGGGTCATGTCCTTGATCGTAGGAGAGCTGCTGTAGCCATCAAAAACAATGATTGCTTTTCCATATGTTTTCAGAGTGAAATCGGCATATGAGTTGGCGATGCTGTCATATGTTTCATCTTGACGCCAGGAAACACGATGTAGTAGAGATCCACCATCCAATACGTACTGGTCTGTGCACTGAATTTCTTGAACTTCTTCCATGCGTAAAGTGTCAGTGTATTTGATTATTGCATGAGCTAGCTGAGACTTATCGGGTTTCCTCAAGATACTTCGTGATTCGAACAATGCAGGAGGATATGCACACAGTTCGTAACACATGACATCTTCAAGATTCATGTCTCCGCCAGTGGCAAGAGTCATCATTCTCTGAAACAGTAGTGCAGGATCTACTTCTATATCTGAAGCATCAGTGATCACAACGGCAGAAGCAGATCCTAGTGTTTTCACTTTGTCAGATCTTTTGGCAGAATATGTAAAGGCTTGTTTCCCAATCATTTTTACGACAATGTTCGTACCGATTGAATGCAATTGATGAACGTTAACTCCAGGATCAGCAGTTAGCCCTGTTACAGTGTTGCAGAGACCCGAGGTAGAATGGAATGGGGATAAGGATTCCAGACGTTCAAGTACTTTCTTCATGTCATTACTGTCCCTGATTTGTCCACTTCCCCTCATTTCCTTGTGCTGTTCACTACTTTCCAACAAAACTCTGGTGTATTCCTGCATTGCTAAGTTATAAGAGGAACACAGAGGCATAGAAAAGAGCCACGTTGTCCTTTGGATGTCTGTAAATCCACTTCCGCGTGTCAGTCCGCCTCTGCTTTTCAGGGAACGCATTAGTACTTGTTCTATCACCAGGTCTGTGCCGAGTCCGGCCCATAATCTGTCGCTTCTTCTTACCACAACCTTACCTTCCTGGAACATTTTGTTAACGGCTGGATTTTCAGAAGACAAACTTAACATTTTCTGCAGGTACAGGTATATCGATTTCAGGTAATTGTGATGTCCGGCTGCTGCAATTATGGGGATGGTCTCCAGCATAGCTTGCAAGTGCAAATCCCACGAGCCGGTTCTGTCTGCTGT
Source organism: Bathynomus jamesi (assembly GCA_023014485.1). NCBI lineage: Eukaryota > Metazoa > Arthropoda > Malacostraca > Isopoda > Cirolanidae > Bathynomus > Bathynomus jamesi. The sequence goes on from JAJOZX010000502.1 coordinate 1,024,436, forward strand.
TATCAAGGAACGTGCAATGTTGATCATTCGCTGATATTCCAACCAGAGTTGACTTGTTTGCGAAGTAGATTGTAGGTCAGTTTTCTTCGCATCCAAAGTGGTAGCAATCTGAGACAATGCATTCGAAGATTCCACATCCTCAACTGATTGTTTGGCGGTCATAACATCGTCGAGCAGGTCACAAGCTTCCTTATGGAGGTCATGAGGAGTTCCATCTTCATTACGAGGGAAAACGTCTGCGACTAGTAAGGTACTAAGAGCTGCATCTACTATCATATGACCACGTATCGCTCTTGAAACAGCTTTTCCAGACATGTGTTGCACGGCATTTGGTCCGAATATTTCTTGAAGTACTTCAGACAATCCTGAACCATTCATAAGAGTACCGACTGCTCCCAAAAGATTCATCAGAGTGTGAAATGATCCCAGCATTAAAACAATGTCCTGCAGGTCTCTCTGTTCATTGATGATTTGGGAAGCTTTCCAGAACAAAGGCTGATCAAAGGTAATAATGCATGGGACTTTTTGATCGCGTGCTATCTTGCTCAAATATAGTAATGTCGAAAATATGCAGGTCATGTCAGTTGGCGACATATCTATGATGGGAAGGAACGTGATCGACGCCACACCTGGATGTGAGACACTTGATCCACCGTGAATTGCCTGCATTGTTCCGGACCAACTTGGACCTGATCTTTCTGCTGAAGATATCTGCCAGAGAAGACTAAGTCGACTTATGGTGGCAGTGGGTACTGGAAGTTCGCGGAATGAGATGTCCCTCAACATGCTTCTCGCGTGTCTATATTCCCTAATGTCAACGGTTGCAATCTTCTTAATGTCATTGTCACCAACATTACGCCTGTGAATAGAAGGGTGGATCTTGATCTTCGGAGTTATTGCGGCAATCATACCCATTCCATGAAATGTATTCTTCCCATCCAAAGTGGAGACATCATGATCGACGTTATCTGCTGCTAGAAGGACTGCAGTGTTTTCATCAACAGTAAAAGAGCCAGACCCACTTGCCAGCGCCGCGTTTCTTTCGAATCTTGTTACTTCTGCATACGACGAACAGTAACCCAGCTGATGGAGAACGTCAATAAGGTACCTTGACCTAAAGTTGTGGTGTAGCTGAACCGACAAACCGATCTGTAGTGGACATAGTAATCCTCTAGGACGGGTTGCTTGCATAATGCTCTGCCCAATTGCACCTATTTTTCTTGAAGCATCCTGTCCCGCAAATGCTTTTGATAATAGCAATTTCAGACTGTTGGGAATGTAATCAAGAGCACTTTCTGCAGTGATGTCATTTGGAGATGGATACACATCTTTTCTAAGCGAGTCGACAGACTTGATATCACTTCTGATTATTTTTGCAGCAGCTTCTACTAGGTAAATCTTCTGTAGCTCTATATCTATATCACATTCTTTCGACTTTTTGTGATAATCTATAAGAATTTCATTAGCTGTCTCTCGTAGTGTTACCACATCTGCCTTCCCACTTTCACCTGATATTATGATCTTGTCTCCGTAACGTTCTAAAAGCTTTCTCTTCATGTGCCTGCGTTCGTAGACAGAGCTCTAACTTCCTTGAAGATATTCCTCCATTTTGGAAATTAGGTCTCCACTCAACAGTTGTTCATCATCATTCTCTTCCAGGTAAGCACAGGTCTGAAGGAATGCTTGGTGTTGCTCTTCATTAGTTGGTCTCCCTTTCTTCGAATCATGATCGTCGGAGGAGTATGCGCGAGGAATGTTTTTTCCACTTCGAAAATTTACGCTGCAGGTGTGATGGTAGACACAATCTGCAGCAGGAAGATCACGAAGATAATACTCCAGACGGCCTTTTACATTAAACGACCATTCATCGCAGCGGCTTTCACAGCACCTTTTTATGGTTTCGGAGAACTCTGTAGTTCTTATTTTGACATGCTCTGATTTTGGTTTGTGTTTGAAAAAAAAGTCCACAAAGGTATCACAAAACAAACAGTGAGTAGCACTGGAAAATGCCTATTCATGAAAACGAGCACTTTTCCTTGGTATTGCCTCGGCTGCGGTCTGTCGCTTCTTTATTTCAATGGTCTTTTTATCCGTAAACCTTTTCCTACATACAACGTGAACACTTATTCCAGCTGTTGCAACAACATCGCTTCCACGGCTGCGGCTGGATGCATTTATACCATCTGCTCCTTTTTGCGAGATGTGAACCACTTCCTGTCCGCTGTCCAATTTCTCCTTACAAATCATGCACAATTCTTCAGGGGTCTGCATTCTTGAAGGCGGACGCACACCGAGTCAGCCGTACACCGAGTCAGTCTGAAACAGAAAACACAAATTAATAAACTGTGTTGCAGTATTTAAAAGGAGTACATAATAACAGTTTTAAAGAAAATGACAAGCACAAATACGCAGATTTGATAGTGGGTAGTAGGAATTAAAGAGCTGTATATAATATAAGTTTATAAAGATGTAGCAATGTCCATTCTCACATACACTCCATACAGTATATTTTATTTACATTACGTGACGTCATAGTTTAATACTAGCCGCCTAATACAATTTTTAGTGTCATATAGGTTAATTTAGAAACGAAAATGTGTTTTAAAACATTTTACTGATCAAGAAAAACGTCATAACTCTCTCTACAAAGCGAAATTAAAATTTATTGTATTTCGTAGGAAACTGCCAGTCCGCCATTTTGAATTTCAATTTTGGGGGTGTTCCCGGGGTCCAATTTTGTCGGATTTTGGATATGTTATTCTGCAATGGTTCCTGAGCTGGAAACAGTTTAGAAAGCTTCTGAAGCAATTTTGCCCAGGTTGAAGCTATTTTTGCTCTAGATTGCCTGGACTATAATATGCAGCAGAAATACACACATTAAACGAAGGATATATATACAAATTCTTAAATAATAATAACAATAGTACAGGATAAAACTCCTTCGGTGGCAACTGGGCGACAGCCAACTAGGCGACAGGACAACTGGGCGACAACCAACTAGGCGACAACAAACTAGGCGACAAACAAACTAGGCGACAACAAATATATATATATTTATTTATTTATTTATTTATACATTATGTATATTCATACATTAGATGGAAATTAAAGGTCCAAGTTTGAAAAGACTTTATGTGTTTTTAATGAAAATATCATGACTTAACCTAACCAATCGTCAAGGGCGTACAGTTGACCTAACCGTGCATTCAACTGACCTAATCTGGCATTCAATCGACCTAACCTGGCATTCAATTGACCTAATAACCGGGCATTCAATTGAACTAACTGGGCATTAATTCTTCATTTTTTTCTGCTACTTTTACAGATCTGACCGACGCTTTTGGCAACGAAACAACTGGGTATTTTTATCAAAGGAACACACTTTCCCACACTTAGAGCACTTTTTCATAAACAGTAGATTCTACTCTATCTAAAGGGTGTGGGGTACAATTTTGTTCCATCTACATAATTATATAACCTGCCCCAATTATATATATCACGTTTTATAATTCTTTTATCTTAATGATTTATCATATTTTATTTTCTGTGTAATAAAGTCTTTTCAAACTTGGACCTTTAATTTCTATATAATGTATGAATATACATAATGTATAAATAAATAAATAAATAAATATATATATATTTGTTGTCGCCTAGTTTGTTTGTCGCCTAGTTTGTTGTCGCCTAGTTGGTTGTCGCCAAGTTGTCCTGTGGGCTAGTTGGTCGGCGCCCATTTGTCCCGTCGCCTAGTTGTCTGTCGCCCAGTTGCCCCTGAACCGATAAAACTATATACCCATTTAATATATGTACGAGCAAATACACACACACATATATATATATATATATATATATATATATATATATATATATATATATCAACAGCAAAACTTATATATAAAATCAAAAATAATAATGGTACAGGATAAAACTATATGCCCATTTAATATATATGGTGTCCATAAATGATTACCCTGATTAAAGCATGCTATAACTTTTAAATAACATTCGTATTCAAACAGTTTTAATCATAAGTAGATAAACATAATAAGCTTCCATATGTACACTCCTAGTGGCACATAAAATGTCTAAACGGTATTTACACTCACGCCACACATTTTCCAACATTTGTGGGTTAACTGTTGCAATTGCATCCGTAATGCGTTCTCGCAATATCCTGATATCTGGAACAACTGTTGCATAAACCAAATCTTTAACATGACCCCAGAGAAAGAAATCCAGCGGGTAATGTCTGATGATCTTGGGGGCCATGGGATTGGCCTGTCCCTGCCAATCCATCGATTTGGAAATGTTGCGTCGAGAGTTTCACGAACAACATGCGCCCAATGAGGGGGTGCCCCATCTTGTTGGAAGATGACAGTTGGCTGCCTGTCCTGCAGCTGGGGGATGGCGTAATTGGTGAGCATATCCAGGTACACAGTTGCGGAAACAGTGTCTACCACTGCTCTTTCCCTTTTCCACGTTTCCAGTTTCCAAGAATTTTTTCATCCACGACTTAATTAACTTCACATCAGGTGGATTCTTTCCATACTTTGTTCTGAACCTTCGCTGAATACTGACAGGAGATTTTGTTTCTGCAAGCCACACAACACATTGTGCCTTCTTTGTCACAGACGCCATCTTAACTGAACAGCTACTACAGCGCTCCTAGCGGTGAATGCGGTAGACGAAAGACACCAGCACAGAAACTCTATGCGTGTACGAGATCACCTGTAAAAAGAAAACGGATGTAAGATTCGTCATTAAAACATGAGAGCATACTGTTTTCAGGGTGAACATTTATGGACACCCTGTATGTAAGAGTAAATACATATTTATATATATAAACTTTAAATAATATACATCAAAATGCATAAACTTTATGTTCTAATGCGCTTAACTAAAATACTAAACTCGCACATATCGAGTCTACAGTTACATCATTGTTGCCTTGTACTGTGCAATAAATACGATTTAACATTGTTTCACCACTCATAGTGTACGAATGCCTATATTCAATGTAAAGGGCCTTCAATTCATTCAATACTATTTTTGTGCCCACTTTACAATTGGTTGGCAAATTATAACTCTTTAAACACGGACAGAATGCATTCAAAAGCACGCACAAAGAGGGCGTCTTTCGCCACAACATCATTATTAAATTCAAGTTTATAAACACTCCTTTCCAATCGAGGGTTTGTTCTTACCAATCCGAGCCTTTCAACCGTGAACTCTTCTTCACAACGCATACCGGCAGTTTAAATAATCTTCAAAGTCGTAACGACAGCTGCTCATTATATAAAAAAAACAATTCTTCAGGGTGAACAGTGTAGGTGAGCTCAGCCCTGTACCGCTCAAGTGCTTTGTACCAAAGTTCATGATATTTCAGAGTCTATACTGTAAGAGTGTGATTGGTATGGTAGGGTCATTGTGAAAGTTGAACGTGAGCGATAGGTGGAGTGTGAATGATTTGAAAGTGAGCAAGGTGAAAGGTAGTAATGGAAGTTTGGGGATGATTCGTGTTTGTGATCGGAACAACAGAGGTTGGAAGCGGGAGATTCAAAGTTAAAAGTTGCAAGAAGTTGGATATTTGAATGTGAGTTTGTCGGCATTAGATCTGCAATCACTTCAGGTAATTGTTATATATGTACTTCCATGTTAATGTGTATTTGCTATTATTGTTTAAATAACTTAATTATTTACTGTTAAATTGTATAGATTACGTTAAATTGTAATTAATATTTAGTTTTCTTTTAATGTAAAACAATTTTTAAAGTAATTTATAAATGTGATTATTGTACAGGGTACAGAGTACAGTGGTGTCTTTGAGCATTGCCTACAGTGCAAGTGAGCATTGCCTATAGTGCAATTGTGGAAGCCTCTATACGAGTAAGATTTAGTTAAAATTGGTACTGCAAGAACTTGTGGAATATCGAATTGTATGTGCATTTTTCTGAGTTTTAGCTAGTATGTATTTTACCGGTGTAAGCGATATTTGTTTATTATTATTTAATAGGCTTCAAATTTGAAGTGTGGAACAACACTTGGGTTCGGCTGGGGAACTGAATTCCTGGTCCAATTAAAACCGTTTTGTCTACCCGAACTGAACGTGAACGGTCGGAACGTTTTGTGGCTCCGTTCCGAGGCTGAGCTTCTGAGCTTCTTCAGTAAATTCGAGAATTAAGACAGGATTGGAGCAAAGCCTATCCTTTCCTGCCCGTCTAAACACCACTGCTGCTGGACTAGCAGAAGTAAAGTAAAGTGATAGCCGAAGTGATAATTTACTTTAAGTAGGCACAGGACGTACTGCTTGTATATCACTTTAAGGTTAAGTATTAAGTTAGGTTAAGTGTAAGTATTAAGATTAGTGTTAAGTTTAAGTGTTAATTTAAGGTTGTGTTGAGTTTAAATGTTAATTTAAGTTTATATTTAGGGTTTTGTAAATATTTTTAATTTATTTAAATGTATCTTTTACTGGACCTTTAATGGGCCGAGTGGATAAATTGTTTGCTAAACACCACATTGCTTTTCGAACCCATGAGTACTGTAAGTAAGAGAGTCCCAGTAACAGTATTGTATCAGTAAGTGACGCATCCGGAAACAAATACTCAGCCGGTAGCAAATAGCTTTCCAGTAACAAGTGGCGCCCAACTACATTTTGCAATTGCGGTGATTTAGTGTTTAAAGTTAAGATTGTAGTAATTGGCTTTGTTAATTCGATATTTTGATCTTTATTGAATAAGTTTGTAAACTAGTAATTTTAGGGAATCTAATTATATTTGTTTAAAGTATTTCAGTTGCTATAGGTTAAGTTTGGATTGGGGAAAAATTTTCCCGTTGTATTCATGGTTCTTTTTGCTGAGCGCTAAAATATTTAGGTTGTATAAATAATTTGGTTAAAAGTTTAAGGTGTTTGGATACTTTCTATAAAATTTTTTTTTTGGTTACTCCGGTTTTCAACTGGATCGCATATGATGGGAGGGGAAGAAGGTAATTCGGAGGAGAGAGTGAGGATGACCGTGCGTCCGAAAGAAAAAGAGGAAGGTACAAGAACAGTAGGTGGAGCAAATGACCCAAGCAAAGCAATCAATGCCGTTTTGACTATCAGTGCTATGATGAATGATGATGATGTTGAGAATTTGATGAACTTGAAGAGGACTATGGAGTCGATGTTTGGAGAAATGAATGAGAAGTTGAGTAAACTAGGGAAGAGTGAGAAAGTTCTGGTCAAGGAGAAAAGAGTTCAGTATGAGTATTCTGATGAGACGGATGTTTACGAAAATGAAGTGTGGCAGGAGGTGATGAGTAAGAGTAAAAGGAAAAGGTTACGTAGGAACATTAAGCGGGAAGGGAATACAAAAAAGAGAATGTATACGACGGATGGTAGTTCTGGTGCGGAGTCAGACGGTGAACGCGAGTGTAGAAATGCTTGGTTAAACAAATTTTTGGATTTGCTTGATAGTGGTATGGATGAGGATAGTGCTTTTAAGAGGGTAATGATTACTTTAATGGGTGAAGTGTGGGAGTATCGAAGATTATTTATGGATAAAAGTGATGTTAGAGCAGCAAAACCATGGAAATATGGCAAAGACAGAGTCCAGAAATTTGATGACTTCATTGCTGATTTTGAGAGGTATGCTAAAGAACAAATGGGATTGGATAAAAATCGATGGGTGGTTGAGCTTCGTAACTTTTTAGAAGGTCAGGCCCTGCGGGTCTATTTTAGTTGTTATAAGACGGGTGTGCGGTATAATACAATCGTTAATCGAATTAGAAATTGGTGTAAAGAGGATAGAGAGGAAGAACCTGTTGTTAGTCAGAGAGAGTTTTGGAGAGCAGAGAAAAAGATCAATGAGAAACTGAGCGAGTTTGCTCTGCGTTTGCAAACATTGTACGAAGCGGCTGTGCCAGTGGGTGAAAGAAATAAAGAAACTTTAAAACAACAGTTTTTGGTTTTGGTTCCAAATGCTGTTGCCAAAAGATTAAGAGTAAGAATGGGTAAAGATACAGATGGAAAGTTTGTGAAGTGGAGAGACTTGGTGGAATGGGCCATGGAGGAGGATGAATATGAAGACGAAAATGAACGTGTTACTGTGGCGTATGATCGAGAGTTCCCTGTGTGGGCAGTATTGCCAGAGGATGAGTGGAGGAGGCAGGCTACTTCCGTAAATGAGAAATCATATACTGGTGCTGCGAAGGATGAGCATCCAGTTCCAGACCATTCTCGCCTTGTTCAGTCCTACACTCGGTAAACCCGTCGAGGAGAGCGGTGTATGCGTATTCAAGAACCGTATCAAAATAAAGCATATCAGCAACACGCGCGTCTAATATTGGGTTTAGCTTACGGAAACCGACGAGTTCAAACATTCTGTCGAGAATAAAGCGGTTTCGCTTGGGGACAAGAACGTTACTATCAGACGCATTCTTCCACATCAGTCGTATATCAATGCATGGCTGGTCGCGATTTATATATGACGTAAAAATAATGACACATGACATGAGAGGGTATTACTAATCTGTTCTCTTCTTGCGCCTACACCTGCAGGTATCTATAACAATGCTCGCCCCACTTCTCACCTATCAAGAAGACTCTATTCATCTCCTCAACACTTAACTAAATAACATTCCGTTTACCAGTGTTTGTTTGTCTACAAGTTGTTTCAAGTACATAGTTAACTGCGCCGGTTTTACGCCTGAACACGCGCAACGACTTCGTCACGGACACATCGTATACGGCATTGAGAATGCTGCTCAACGGAAGCTTCATCATTTTCTATTGTGAGGAGTGTACGTCCAGTCGGGTCAAGCTCTGAGATGACTATGAGCAACCGGTGCGTGGTTTGGCACAGAGATAGGTGTGGAGGAACGAGTCACACGAGTGAGTCATATCGCTAACATTTCGTGTACGGGTTTGTTCCAGCATGAAAGAATCATATGAATACTTGTGCCCCATTATACCGGACAATCAGAAATTTCCGATACATGGAGCAATATCGGATTTAATGTTTTATCACTCCCCAGAATGCGCACCAATCATCTTCGTTCAGGGGTATTTTCTCAAAGTACACACATATTATTAACACTCCAGCGCACTATTTGAGAGAAACATGTGTTCGTATTTATCCTTTTTGCTTAGCAGTCGATACTCGTCTCTAAATTCTAATAAAAACACATAGGCTTTTAGCCACAACCTTACTGCGAACCTCGTCATGATATATATGAATGTAGTGTTAAATGTATTTCAGCTTGTCCATGATGACAAGATTTACATTCTCAGCCGCAGGGTACGCGTACTCGGTAAGAAGCAGCACGACATAATACCGCTTGTCAGCCAACTCATCAACAAGACTCACTAACCATACCCGTTGCTTCTCTTCTGCACGTTTTGTTTCTTTCACTTCACGGTATATGTACGCTTTTATAAAGCTAAGTCCTACAACGTAGTCCATTACATCGTTTGTGCGGCGAAATCCGGCAATGCTCTCGCCAGAATATCCATAGAGTATTTGAACCTCTTGCTCCTCACTCTTCGCGCGGTTCAATGTAGCCTTAAAAGTCTCAAAGGAGGGAGGGCTAGGTAGTCTTTCAGTATTCACCACATCTTCCGACTTTACGGAATACCACTTCATAAACGTCGAGCACGCAATATCAAAGGTAGCCATCACTATTTTTCGTCTACGTGAGAATTCTTCAAATACACGTCTGAGACCCAGGGCTTGCAGTGGCCAACTGAGCACGCAGGGTAGAGATATGCCCAGGGAGTAGTAGGAGTCAAGTGACCCTTTGATTGATCTTACAGTGGGCGGAGCTTAGGATTTTTTCCTGTACACACACACACACACACACACACACACACACGCACACGCACACACACAGAGGAGAAAATGAAACCCTAATTGATACATGATTTATTTAATAAACATATTCAAATATATGTAATGAATAAAATAAACATATCGTTAAGAGGTAAATATATATATATATAATATAAGGTTAAACATTCAAGAACTATGGTACCCAACGGGTATGGTATCGTAGGTGCCAGGCACCCGATAACGTTTCCTATAGGTGTTACGACACACCTTCGTGCCCCTAAGTTCCTTCACGCCCCCCAGTTTCTGTGCCAGAAAATTGTGGGTCCCTACAGTCAGTTGGGGTGGCTGGTCATCCTCATCTTCTAAGCACGCTAGCTCCCTCAGCGAGTCAAAGTTAACAACCCTTCGCGTCGGTTCGCCTGGTTAAGCGTGATGCCCTTCGCCTTCACGATATATTTCATCTCTCCCCCGACCCTCACCCGTACCCCATAAGTTTTTGGACCTGTTGATATAAATGAGACAGCGTATGCACTATCACCATACTTATCCTTGATCTCGTCAGTCAACTCTCCGAGAAATTCCCCAATAGGTGGCATGTATTCACCCTCCCTATCTGTGAATATTACGCTATCTGTGTCTGCAGTAGTTCCCAAAGCTTGATGGGTGCATATGCCGTTCTGAAGCTGGCTACAGGTATGTTTGTAACACGTGAGGTATCTGTGGCCAATTCTGTGATGTACTTTATTATGTACGTATTACCTACATTCACGATCTGCATGACCTCTTTATCGGGAGCGTTGGCATAATCCCACACCTCGTTATAACTTTGGGCTAGATGAACGTTCCCCTTGCCTGTATTCTGTGCAAATTTTCCCCAAACACTATTTAGGCACAACTTTGCACTAAAGCGCTTGCCCGGGTTCTTTACAACTTGGGCCCGGTCAAGTTGTATCCCTTCACGGTCGCGATAGCGCTGAATATAAGCCGATTTATCATCTTCGGTCTCAACTCCTCGCGGATACCCTGATGCTTCTACCTTATCCTTCAAAAAAGTGTTTATATATGGCGTGAAAAGTTTGGGTAGCTTCTGAGACCTCCAAACCTCATATATCTTCAATATTCTGGAGCTGTGGCGAACGGCTAGGAACAGCTCAGGGCTTGTATATACACCTCTTATCTTACGCCGGTTGGTTGTGTGATTACAGGCTCCATTTTTCTCCTCTGCGCACTTCACACACAGGGGAAACATGAACTTGTGATCCATAACGACGGGTAAGATCGGCATCCATAAAGTCGCAAGGGAGGAACACGTCTAAGACCGAAGTAGTTCTTGTTCAAATTTGTTGAGAACACTTCGATGGTGGGCAGGGCTGATCCGAGCAATTTTACAGGTGCTCCTATGGGGTACGGATTGTTCTTCATCACGTAGGGGTATAAAGAACAGAAGTCGTAGTAATGGAGTTTCACGCCTTTCGTACGCGGAAAGTATAGCTTGAAGGGGTTTGTACGCCCTCCGAACAAGCTGTCCCCGCAGTTGAGAGGATCCAACACCATTGAACGCTTGATGGTGTTTATTTCTTCACGGTAATGTCCATCTGTTTCCATCAGTGCATCATACACATGCTCTCACAAGACCTTGTGAGTGAACTGGGTGCCTATAAGCTGATTGCGGGTGCGGGTCCATGCAAGACTGTCGGCAGGAGATCTACAGTGGATATCTCCTACGATTCCACACTCAGGACGTGGGCATCCGTGCCACCAGCAACCGTTATAGGACTAAAATTTATAAGAGGTTACCTATACCGTGAAGTGGAAGAAACAACACGTGCAGAAGAGAAGCAACAGTTATAGTTAGTGAGTCTTGTTGATGAGTGGTGTGACAAGCGATATTATATCATGTTGCATCATACCGTGTACTCGTATCCTGCGGCTGAGAATGTAAATCTTGTCATCATGGAGAATCTAAAGTATTTTTACCACTACATTAATGTATATAATGACGAGGTTTGTTGTGAGGTTGTGTCTAAAGGCCTACGTGAATTTTTAACAGAATTTAGAGACGAGTATTGTCTGCTAAGCAAAAAGGAAAAATATGGGCATATGTTTCTCTCAAATAGTGCGCCGGAGTGTGAATGAAATGTGGAAATGAACGAAAATGTCTGGTGCGCATTCTGAGGAGTGGGAGTGATAAAACATTAAGACCGGTATTGCTTCATGTATCGGAAAATTTCTCATGACACCTACCGAGTATAATGGGTTACAAGTATTCACATTGGAACAACGCCGTACACGATTCATCAGCTTATGGGGTAACTCACACTTCCCGTTGAGCCGATCCGCCCACCTGTTGCTCATAGTCATCTCAGAGCTTGAACCGTCTGGACTTGCACTCCTCAAATACGATGGAACTTCCTTTGAGCTGCATTCTCAGTGCCGTGTACGATGTGTTCGTGACGAAGTCGTTGCGCGTGTTCAGGCGTAAAACCGGTGTCATTAACTATGTACTGGAAACGACTTGTAGAAAAACAAACTCTGGTGAACGGAATGTTGTTTATTTAAGTGTTGAGGAGATGAATAGAGTGTTCGTAGGAGTTGAGAAGTGGAGTGAGGATCGTTATAAAATTCCTGCAGTTGTAGGTACAAGAAGAAATCAGATTAGTGATACCCCTCATATGCCATTATTTGTACGTCATATATAAATCGCGACCAGCCATGTATTGATATACGACTGATGTGGAAGAATGCTTCTGATAATACTGTTCTTGTCCCTACGCGAAACCGTTTCATCCTCGACAGAATGTTTGAAATCGTCGGATTCCGCAAGCTGAAGCCTATATTAGACGCGCGTGTTACGGATATGCTTTATTTTGGTACGGTTCTTGAATACGCATACACCGCTCTGCTCGATGGGTTTACCGAGTGTAGGATTGAACAAGGCGAGAATTGTCTAGAGCTGGATGCTTATTTAAAAGGTTTAGACTCTGAAATATCATGAACTTTGGTACAAAGCACTTGAGCGGTACAGGGCTGAGCTCACCTACACTGTTCACCCTGAAGAACTATTTCTTTATATAGTGAGCAGCTGTCGTTACGACTTAGAAGATTATTTCAACTGCCACTATGCATTGTGAAGATGAGTTCACGATTGAAAAGCTCAGATCGGTAAGAATAAACCCTCGATTGGAAAGGAGTGTTTATAAACTTATATTTAATAATGATGTTGTGGCTATCGATGACTTCTTTGTCGGTGCTTTTGAATGTATTCTAGCCGTGTTTAAAGATAACTTGCCAACCGAATGTAAAGTGGGCACAAAAATAGTATTGAACGATATGAAGGCCATTTACATCGAGTATAGGTATCCCTCTAACTTGAGCGGTGAAATAATGTTAAATCGTATTTACTGCGTAGTGCAAAGCAATAATGATGTGACTGTAGACTCGATTACGTGCGAGTTTAGTATTTTAGTTAAGCGCAGTAGAACATAAAGCGAATGTATTTTGATGTATATTTATTTTCAATATATTTCATTATTTTATATATATATATATTTTTTTTTTTTCTTCTGTACTATTATATTGATGGTTATACTCCGTCGTTTTGTATTTCTTATATTATTTTTATTTTATTTTTTGATTAGATATATATATTCCTCGTTCGTATTTCTTGTAGTTATTTTTTTATTTTATATATATTCATCGTTCGTATTTCTTATGCTGTTATTATTTTTTACTGCATATGTTCCTCGTTTATATAGGATTGTATATTTATTTTCTATATATTTCGTGAAATTGATTCCAATAATTCGTCTAAATAAACAGAATGATGTAATGGTGTTTTATTTAAATCTTTTGGTTGTATATATAAACGATATTATTAATTAATTATATGTATACCAAATGGCTGGTTACGCCTTCTAAACCGATTGGCGGATTTCTAAGCCAACTGTCAAGAATATATGCTTTAATTAAATAAATAGCTGAATCTGGCAACTCAACTCTAATAATGTACATTTGAACAAGCCATGTACGCCTTCTAAGCCAGATTAAGCCTTCTACGCCAACTGGCTGATTTACAACTTATAAACAGCTGGCGCACGGATGAACTCTCATTATGCATCTGGCTGGAGCCAGGCGAACATCCTTCTCTCCTTCTTAGGTTAAGGCTTAGACTTAGGGTTTTCCTTTGGGGGGTGAGGACATCCCACCTTCTGCCCCAAAGACCCTCCTCCTTCTCCTTTTTCTCCCTCTCTTAGGTTAAGGTTACCCCTTTGGGGGTCATCCTCCCTTCTCCCCCCCCCAAAGCTTCCTCCCCCCCCAAAGCTTCCTCCCCCCTTCATTGTACCTTGGGGGATTACCCCTCCCCCATTGTTGCATAACCCCTTCCCTTTTGTTGCATAACCCCTTCCTTTTTGTTGCATAACCTCTTGCAAGATCCCTCTTCCCTTTGCAACATTGAACAGTATTTGGAACATTGCATTGCACTCTCCCATTTTGCAATCATACTACTAGTGTGGATAAAATTAACAGTAGAGTGAATCAAGGAAGAAAGGTGGCGGGTGTGCTGAAAGCGGTTATGAGGAAGCGAAGACTAGGAAGAGATGATGCGAGATGTTTACATGAAAGTGTGTTAGTACCACCATTTTTGTATGGGTGTGAAACATTGACATGACATGAAAGGGAGAAGTCAAAATTAAAAGCAGTTGAAATGGATAACTTGAGAAGTGTGTTTGGTGCGCGCCGGATTGATAAAGTAAGAAATCGTGTGGTTGTGGACAACTGCGGTGTGCGGAAGTCAGTGGAAATGAAAAGTGAGGAAAATGTATTGAGGTAGTTTGGATATGTTGAAAGAATGAAAGATGACAGAGTTGTGAAAAGAGTGTATAAGAATGCTTGCGAAGGTAGAAGGAAGAGAGGGAGGCCGAGAAGATGGAGAGACATGGTGAATGATTGCGTGAGGAAGTGTGTACTTGATCTGGGTGATGCACAAGAAGTGGCTGCAAGTAAATTGGAATGGAGGAGGTTTGTTAAAGGTATGTAAATTTGAAACTCTGTCTCTTTCATTTTTTACAAAGCCTGAAAGCACCAACACACACGGTGTATGAAGCGCCGCAGGTGTGGAAGTTAGCCACTTGGGGGATGCTGGTCTACCAGAATGCCGGTATGAATGCGTTTGTATGTCTCCGTTTTTGACTTTTCTCTTCTTCCTTACATTTTTTTTGTTCTATTTTTATATTAGAACATATCTGCTTTCTCACCCTAACTCTATGTGAATAGAAGTACAGAAAAATACAGTTTACCGAAAATCAAAATTAAAAAAATATCACGATAGTAAACCAATGATAAATACACTGGATGACAAAAAAAGACCTTTTTTTTTAGTCACATGAACAAAAATGGGTGGATCTTATAGGTTTTTTACCGCTGAGTTCAAAAATGACCTCAAAATATGTCTATCACCCACCAATATTGAGTGAATCGAAAATGAAATTTGGACTAATTTATAGACGTAATAGCAATATCAAAGTAGAAAATGCATATTGAACTCATCTAAAATGTTCACGGAGCGAAATCAAGTTGGTAACTGACAAATGAAAGTCAACAGTGACGTGCAGCAGCTTATAAGCAGAAGAGGAGAAAGGGGCAGACCTCGCCCCCTTCCTATTCCGACTCAAATCCTAAGTAATGTAAATTCGTGCGTCACTCTAAAACTGCGGATGATTGAAAAATTCTGTTTTCATTTCCGTAATCAACGTAAAAAATTACATATAGTTCAAGTAGAAATATCTCTGTGACAAAAACCTTTTTGACCAGTGTTATTGAAAAAATGGTAAACAAATTAAATTAATTATAATTAATGGCCATGATTAATTTAATTACCAAAAGTGGCAAATAAAACGGATAAAAACTCGAGATTTTGTTTTTTATTAAAAAAAATAAAGTGCAGCAAAGAACTGCACGTGTTTCGTAGGACTAAATGACTGATTAGCCAGTGCCCAGGGTTAGGCTTAGTGAATAATACCGTTTCCTCATGCGCAAAGTGAAGACAATGAAGTCGGGGTTCTAATCCCGATGGTGGTAGTATTAATGAGTCAGGAGTTAACACAACGAGTTTTTTAGTTTGACCTGATCGTTGTGCCAGTTTCTGGCTCTCCTCAATTATTATTAAATAACTGGTTAAAAAAGCAAAGGAATACAAAGGACACCAAACAGCAACAGACCGACTGGTCCCTACGAGGTCGTCTATTTAAGAAGGAAGGTTAAAAAAATGGAAGAAAATTTAAAGACAAGTGAAAATTTTAGAGCAAAGCAAAGAAGGGAGGTTGAAAGTAAAAAGAAATTTAAAGATAAATGAAAATTTTAAAGCAAAGAGGAGATAATCCGAGTGAAAATTCAACAATACTTTCATGCGCTAACAAATGCTGGGGGGATTTAAGGCAAAATAAGCATCTAGTCTCTTTTTAAAGGACTCGACCGAATTACTTTCAAGTACGCTAGCTGGCAATCCATTCCACAAATTAAGTATGCGATTGAAGAAAAAATGTTCACCTTCATTAGAATTAAAATGTTTACCTACTAATTTCAGACCATTAACCCGAGTTCTATCTGCATTTCTGAAAGTGAAACATTTCTCGGCGTCGACGTTATCAAACCTTTCAGTCATTTTAAACACCTGGAATAACTCTCCTTGAACCCGTCTTTTTACAGTCTTTCATTGACGACTTAAATATTTTAATCTGAATTTCGTTGCTGATCTTTTTCCGTGTCTCATCTACCCTGTGAGCAGTCAAGCATGCTCTCAAACACACACTTCTCTCCCTATTCCTCACAACATATACATGCATCTTACACACCACATAATCTTTTTAAAATTTAAAAAAAAATGGCATCAACTTCAAGAGCCTCGGAGTACCCTGGGGAGGGGATCATCAATATCCCCAATTCTGGCTCCACCGCTACTGATACCGGGAACGCAGACCCGCGGGTCTGGATCTGCTACCGCTCATTCGAGATGTTTTGGGCCTCTGTCTGATTCACTTTTCTTAAACTTCTGCAACATTCGGGCCTTTTCTCAAATTTTCAATCTGTTGAACACCACCTCTCCTTCCCTAAACTTCATCTTCTTTTCCTCACTGACACTCAGGTGTCTAGGACGACTGACAGCAACCCCCTTTCTGTACCCTCTTACTTTCTCTGTACTCGACTTCATTCCACAGGTGGATGTTGCATATATGTACGCAATGACCTAACTTGTTCTCATAGTCCCGAATTTGAATCTTCCGAATTCTATACCCTCTGGCGACTGCTTACATGCTAAACTCAAACTAAATACATCTGCGCTGTTTACCTCTTCCCTCATTCTACTGACAATCCAAAATTCTTTGACTACCTCATTTCCAAAGTGGAATACATTATTTCCCGCTCTCCCTTTGCTGAAATCTCCATTTTAGGAGATTTCAGTGTTCACCAGTACCTTTGGCTTTCCTCCCATTTCACTAACATCGCTGGTGAACTAGCTTACAACTTTTCTATCCTAAATGACCTAGAGCAGATCGTACAGCACCGTACTCGTATCCCCGATCGCCTTAAATTCGGCCTTTGTCACTTTGGCATCGCTGATTGGGAGGCCCTTAAGCAGTACTTCCGTGATTTCCCATGGAATGATTACTGCTTCCGTGGCCAGGGCCCTTCCGAGTGTGCTGAGCGCGTCACGGACATGATACTCTTGGACATGGAGGCATACATTTCATATTCTATTCCTACTACTAATGCAAAAAAAAACCTTGGTTTAACTTTACTTGTTCTAATGCTATCCACAAAAGAGAAGAGGCCTTCAGAAGATACCGTCGCTATCCAACTCCTGACTCTTCTCGCTCTTTCTGGCATCTAGCTAAGAACCTCTCCAACAACTTTACTTCCTTTTCTTTCCTTCTTCTTTTCCATTCCGACGGCTCAGTTGCCATCTCTTCTCCTGACAAAGCTAAACTCTTCGCTCAAACTTTCGTTTACAATTTAAGCCTGGACGATTCCTTCCCCCTCTGACTTTATTATGTCTGAAATCAGAATCTCTTCTAAAGATGGTTTTTCTGCCCTATCTGGGCTCAACTCTGGGAAGGCGTACGGTCCTGATGGTGTTCCTTCTGTTGTTCTCAAGAACTGTGCTTCTGTGCTGACACCCTGTCTCGGAAAACGTTTTCGTCTTTGTCTTTTATCTGGTACTTTTCCTTCCTACAGGGGGTTCGCTTTCATTCAGCCTGTCCCAAAGAAGGGTGACCGCTCTCAACCCTCGAACTATCGTCCAAGTGCTTTGATTTCTTACCTTTCCAAAGTTTCACAATCTATCCTTAATAAGAAGATTCTTAAACCTTTCTTCTCACAATTTTTTTTCAGCTCGTCAGTATGGGTTCCGCAAGGGACACTCTACTGGCGATTTTCTTGCATATCTCTCTGACTGTTGGTCATCCTCCTCTCGGGATTTCGGTGAAACTTTTGCTATTGCGCTAAACATATGGAAACCTTTGGTAGAGTCTGGCACAAATCTTTAATTTCGAAACTGCCTTCCTTCGGTTTCTATCCTTCTATCTGTGCCTTCCTCTCTAATTTCCTTTGTGGCCGATGTATAGCTGCGGTTGTAGATGGCCACTGTACTTCTCCTAAATCTATTAACAGTGGTGTTCCGGAAGGTTCTGTCCTGTCACCCACTCTTTTCCTTTTATTTATTAATGATATTTTAATTCGCACTCCCTGTTCTATTTACTCCTATGGCGATGATTCCACTCTTCACTTCTCCACCCGTTTCCCATAGCTTCCCTCACAGCAGTCACTTCATGATTCACGTCGTACGGCTATGGGACACCTGACTAGGGCTGGACACCCGGGATCCCGGGATATTATTTCACCCCATAGTCAAGCGAAAACGGTTTTCAAAGTTTAAAAAACAGGTGAAGGAAAACCTCAATTGTGAAAAGCATTTGCATGAAATAAATATACCTCATAATAAAACTGTTTAAAAGTCTCACCTGAAAATAGAATACCGGGAAATCCCGGGATCGGAAATGAGTTGTCTACTTTACTTCCGGGATCCCGGATGCCCAGCCCTACAACTGACCTATGATCTTCCTGCTATATCTGATTGGGGCAGAGAAAACCTCGTGGCTTTCTGTGGCTTTCTTGTTCGCCCCTGTAAGGAGTATGCTTCTCATGTGGGGTGGCTCAACCCACACAACCATACTTGACCGTGTGGAATCAAAGGCTTTTTGTCTCATCAATTTCCCGCCTCTTACTGATTGCCTTCAATCTCTCTCTCTTCGCCGCAATGTTGCCTCACTCTCTCTTTACTATCGCTATTATAACGGACATTGCTCCTCTGAACTCTCTAACTGCATGCCTCTTCCTTTAAGGAGAGCACGTAGCACCAGACTTTCTGCACTGTCTCACACCTTTTCTGTCCAACTCTCTAACGCAATGGTTAGTCGGTACTTTCAATCTTTCATCTACTCAACCGGTCAACTCTGGAACAATCTTCCTAAATCCATCTTTCCTCCTGCCTATCACCTTCCCATCTTTCAAACGCAGAGTGTTTAGGCATCTCGAAAACCCCGGACCTTGATTTTGGCTCTCTTCTTCTTTTATGGGCTGGGGAGCGGGAGGGGTGCTTTTGTGGGCATTTGCCGTTGGCCCCTCCTTCCTGCATTAAAAAATAATAATAATAGTCACGTGCTGTCATAAAATTCTTCCATTTGAGAACCTTCTTTTTAGAATAACATCGAATACAACGAAAGATCTCGACGAGGATTTCGATAATAAAATTTATGTATGTGGATATACAGAGTCCCAAATGCTGAAAATCTACCTTCTCCAAAGCAGTAAAAATATTAATAACCTTCCACGAAATACGGGAGAGATTTTACGAGTTCAAGATTGAAATAAGAAGTTCAAATAAGTCGATTTATTTCAAGTTCTGTTGGCTATACATTACCTGTTTACTAAGGACAGTTAATTTATTTAATTTAGTTAATATAATGCGCGCGTGCATTATATATACAGTATATCACTAAAAATCGTGCTTGTTCATGCATGATGATATGTGTGTAGTGAGTGACCCAGAGCTGGGCACTTGCGTTTTTTTTTGCGGTACTGCGGTACTACCGTGTTGGTCGGTACCGCGGAAAGTACCGCGGGAAATTTGAATGCGGTAGCGGTACTGCTGTACTTTCAGCGATCCTTTGCGGTACTGCGTTATGCGGTACCGGTTTGGTAGTGCGGTAGTAGTACCGCAGTACCGCAGTACCGCAAAAAAACGCGCAAAAAAACGCAAGTGCCCAGCTGTCTGTGTACACACACACACATATATATATATATATATAACGTAAAGAACGACGCTTGTATAGGAGATATTCCGCGCAAGACGAGAAAGAGAAAACAACAAATGAAAAAATGAAGTACCACCTGGGAATCGAACCCGGGATCTTCCGATTGCCGGTCAGACGCGATAACCACTACACCATGGACTTCACTCTTCCAAATGCCGTAATTCCTCTACATACTCGCAGAAACCAATGCCCCAAGGGGGCACCTCCCGCATGCCGTAACATTATATACATTCAACTGCAAAGAACACGCAGTATAAATAACGTAAAGAACGACGCTTGTATAGAAGATATTCCGCGCAAGACGAGAAAGAGAAAACAACAAATGAAAAAATGAAGTACCACCTGGGAATCGAACCCGGGATCTTCCGATTGCCGGTCAGACGCGATAACCACTACACCATGGACTTCACTCTTCCAAATGCCGTAATTCCTCTACATACTCGCAGAAACCAATGCCCCAAGGGGGCACCTCCCGCATGCCGTAACATTATATACATTCAACTGCAAAGAACACGCAGTATAAATAACGTAAAGAACGACGCTTGTATAGGAGATATTCCGCGCAAGACGAGAAAGAGAAACAACAAATGAAAAAATGAAGTACCACCTGGGAATCGAACCCGGGATCTTCCGATTGCCGGTCAGACGCGATAACCACTACACCATGGACTTCACTCTTCCAAATGCCGTAATTCCTCTACATACTCGCAGAAACCAATGCCCCAAGGGGGCACCTCCCGCATGCCGTAACATTATATACATTCAACTGCAAAGAACACGCAGTATAAATAACGTAAAGAACGACGCTTGTATAGGAGATATTCCGCGCAAGACGAGAAAGAGAAAACAACAAATGAAAAAATGAAGTACCACCTGGGAATCGAACCCGGGATCTTCCGATTGCCGGTCAGACGCGATAACCACTACACCATGGACTTCACTCTTCCAAATGCCGTAATTCCTCTACATACTCGCAGAAACCAATGCCCCAAGGGGGCACCTCCCGCATGCCGTAACATTATATACATTCAACTGCAAAGAACACGCAGTATAAATAACGTAAAGAACGACGCTTGTATAGGAGATATTCCGCGCAAGACGAGAAAGAGAAAACAACAAATGAAAAAATGAAGTACCACCTGGGAATCGAACCCGGGATCTTCCGATTGCCGGTCAGACGCGATAACCACTACACCATGGACTTCACTCTTCCAAATGCCGTAATTCCTCTACATACTCGCAGAAACCAATGCCCCAAGGGGGCACCTCCCGCATGCCGTAACATTATATACATTCAACTGCAAAGAACACGCAGTATAAATAACGTAAAGAACGACGCTTGTATAGGAGATATTCCGCGCAAGACGAGAAAGAGAAAACAACAAATGAAAAAATGAAGTACCACCTGGGAATCGAACCCGGGATCTTCCGATTGCCGGTCAGACGCGATAACCACTACACCATGGACTTCCCAGGTGGTACTTCATTTTTTCATTTGTTGTTTTCTCTTTCTCGTCTTGCGCGGAATATCTCCTATACAAGCGTCGTTCTTTACGTTATTTATACTGCGTGTTCTTTGCAGTTGAATGTATATAATGTTACGGCATGCGGAGGTGCCCCCTTGGGGCATTGGTTTCTGCGAGTATGTAGAGGAATTACGGCATTTGGAAGAGTGAAGTCCATGGTGTAGTGGTTATCGCGTCTGACCGGCAATCGGAAGATCCCGGGTTCGATTCCCAGGTGGTACTTCATTTTTTCATTTGTTGTTTTCTCTTTCTCGTCTTGCGCGGAATATCTCCTATACAAGCGTCGTTCTTTACGTTATTTATACTGCGTGTTCTTTGCAGTTGAATGTATATAATGTTACGGCATGCGGGAGGTGCCCCCTTGGGGCATTGGTTTCTGCGAGTATGTAGAGGAATTACGGCATTTGGAAGAGTGAAGTCCATGGTGTAGTGGTTATCGCGTCTGACCGGCAATCGGAAGATCCCGGGTTCGATTCCCAGGTGGTACTTCATTTTTTCATTTGTTGTTTTCTCTTTCTCGTCTTGCGCGGAATATCTCCTATACAAGCGTCGTTCTTTACGTTATTTATACTGCGTGTTCTTTGCAGTTGAATGTATATAATGTTACGGCATGCGGGAGGTGCCCCCTTGGGGCATTGGTTTCTGCGAGTATGTAGAGGAATTACGGCATTTGGAAGAGTGAAGTCCATGGTGTAGTGGTTATCGCGTCTGACCGGCAATCGGAAGATCCCGGGTTCGATTCCCAGGTGGTACTTCATTTTTTCATTTGTTGTTTTCTCTTTCTCGTCTTGCGCGGAATATCTCCTATACAAGCGTCGTTCTTTACGTTATTTATACTGCGTGTTCTTTGCAGTTGAATGTATATAATGTTACGGCATGCGGGAGGTGCCCCCTTGGGGCATTGGTTTCTGCGAGTATGTAGAGGAATTACGGCATTTGGAAGAGTGAAGTCCATGGTGTAGTGGTTATCGCGTCTGACCGGCAATCGGAAGATCCCGGGTTCGATTCCCAGGTGGTACTTCATTTTTTCATTTGTTGTTTTCTCTTTCTCGTCTTGCGCGGAATATCTCCTATACAAGCGTCGTTCTTTACGTTATTTATACTGCGTGTTCTTTGCAGTTGAATGTATATAATGTTACGGCATGCGGGAGGTGCCCCCTTGGGGCATTGGTTTCTGCGAGTATGTAGAGGAATTACGGCATTTGGAAGAGTGAAGTCCATGGTGTAGTGGTTATCGCGTCTGACCGGCAATCGGAAGATCCCGGGTTCGATTCCCAGGTGGTACTTCATTTTTTCATTTGTTGTTTTCTCTTTCTCGTCTTGCGCGGAATATCTCCTATACAAGCGTCGTTCTTTACGTTATTTATACTGCGTGTTCTTTGCAGTTGAATGTATATAATGTTACGGCATGCGGGAGGTGCCCCCTTGGGGCATTGGTTTCTGCGAGTATGTAGAGGAATTACGGCATTTGGAAGAGTGAAGTCCATGGTGTAGTGGTTATCGCGTCTGACCGGCAATCGGAAGATCCCGGGTTCGATTCCCAGGTGGTACTTCATTTTTTCATTTGTTGTTTTCTCTTTCTCGTCTTGCGCGGAATATCTCCTATACAAGCGTCGTTCTTTACGTTATTTATACTGCGTGTTCTTTGCAGTTGAATGTATATAATGTTACGGCATGCGGGAGGTGCCCCCTTGGGGCATTGGTTTCTGCGAGTATGTAGAGGAATTACGGCATTTGGAAGAGTGAAGTCCATGGTGTAGTGGTTATCGCGTCTGACCGGCAATCGGAAGATCCCGGGTTCGATTCCCAGGTGGTACTTCATTTTTTCATTTGTTGTTTTCTCTTTCTCGTCTTGCGCGGAATATCTCCTATACAAGCGTCGTTCTTTACGTTATTTATACTGCGTGTTCTTTGCAGTTGAATGTATATATATATATATATATATGTGTGTGTGTGTGTGTACACACAAAATAAATAAATACTATGCTGAACTATATTAAATTTTTTACTGTCTTACATAATGTCTCTACGAATCTCGCAAACTTATTCCCATGGTATTAGTCTGTGTGTGTGTGTGTGTGTGTGTGTTTCTAACATATACAAGTACGTTTTTGTACATGCTTCGTGTGCATATGATATGAACCACATTACGGCTCATAATATACGCGTGTGTGTGTATGTATGTATGTATGTATGTGTATATATATGTTTTATTTTGTACTGTAGAAGTATTTTCCATATGTAAACTTAGAGGGCATCCCTCTCCTAAGTCGAGGAAAGCCTGTATATGTATTTAACTTTGCAATAAATCAACTTATGTCTTCGTCATAAAAATTTCCAATCCCTTACGTCTGCCTCTGAAATTATGGTATGTTGGTGTAAGACATTAGTTTTAAACGGAGTCTAATGCGAAATATATTTATGAGAGCTTCTTCGTTGCTCTTGAAATGTTCATTATCGGTTATAAAGGGTTGTGAACTCTCTTCCGATAAATTACATGAAAACTTACTCTAAAGTTAAAATTACTGAAAACTACGTGTCGAAGTTTAAATGAATAGATGTGAATAATGTATTTGATTGTCGAATTCATTACTAGTTTATTCCCTGTTAAATAACGTTTGAATTGAATTTTGAAGTGAATTTAAAATTCCAATTCCCCAAAAACAGGAGCGTTTAATTTTAATTTAAAATCGTGGAACCACCACTACACAGCTGCGGAACTTATATATTTTTAGCCTCCTTTCATTACTCGTAAATATGAAGATAGTGTACGCGGTGTTCGTGTATTATTCATTGGGTTTATTGATAAAAAGAAGGCCATTATATCTCTTAACAGAGTTTAAATAATGAATAAGCAGTAGCTTTTGTTCTTACACGCAGTTTTAGCGCTCTGATGACTGACGGTTTCATTATTGCAGTTAGAGATGCATTCGCGGGGTTTCGCTGAAGCGTTGACACTTTGGGGTCATCAATGGATACTCGCTGCCATTCCTATCTTCCGTCTGTAAGTGACAGACTCACGCGATTTCTGTCGCTTACACTATATACGAAAACCTTTTAGATGATTTCAAAGTTAGTAAAGTAAATTTAAAAATTGCCCATCCAATTAAAACCATGAAAAGGGCATGCAAATTTAAAAAAAATAATTCATCAACTCGGTTGAATATTCTTACAACTTTTTCTTTAATATATTTTTGGGAAAAGAGGAGTTTCTAGACTTATGGCATTAAACTTATGAATGCATTTTATAAAAATCCGGTTTATTGAAATTGGGACTCAATTTTATTACGCTGCGCATAAATCTATTGATAACCTAGTATTAAAACTCAATTTTTGGTGGGTTTTCTCCCTTTTCCTTCGGGATGAAGTCTCGAAGCTGCCGAAATTGCTACGAGACGCGGATATACACTGTTGCAGCAGCTGTTGCACGAGAATTGGAAGATATTTCACGATGCGTCACTGCAGATTCGGTTGCGAAGATCACGAATCAATAAATATGAAAGACTCTCCATATAATAACGACCTCTGATTTCACATAAATGAAGGCTTGTTTCGTTGGCAGTAGACGACCAAATTCGTAATGGCGCACTTAGTTTTATCCTTAACGAAGTATTAAAAAAGTTAGTTATTTCCCTCGTTCTCCTCTACAATTCGTTGAATAATAATAATAATAATAATAATAATAATGTACGGAGTTGTTTAACCTACTTCGTAACGGGAAAGGTCATGTGGCGGAGGAGACCTACAGCTTTACGTGGTGTCGGAACTACTACCCCACCAAAGAAAACCCAAAGAGGCATCTTAATCGGTGAAATATGAAGTCCGAACTGAGACTCGACCCCAGGACCTTCTGAGTAACAGTCCTGTGTTCTATCACTCGTCAAGTCCCATCACTAAAGCGTTGCTGAATCATCATTCAAAATAGAGATCCATATAATAAATAAAATGCCAAAGATTTCTTTAAGGAAACTTCTCCAATGACGATTGATTGGTGATTTTGGTACCCCAAAAGGAGAAAATAAAAAATAAAAAATAAATTGACTGAAGTTTTACTTTTAAGTTAAAGTAATTTAAAACCAAATAAATGTAAAAAAAAAATATCTTTAAAGTTATTCCTTAAAAATTAAGAAAGAAATCGTTAAAATTCAAGTGGATTATCCGTTCACTCATTCAAATTTAAAATATTTGGAAAGGAGATCACAAAGTTTTATAAAAAAATCCCAGTTTCCAAAATTAGCACTTTCAGTCATAATTATATTTCAAGATAAACTAATCAACCATTAAATAAAATGAAAATCTTACTTTAAAATATACAGGGTGTTTCACAACCGGTCTGCCATACTTTGGGGGATGATATCGAGTAAAAAAGTTAATACAACATACAGTAGGTGCTATTTCCAACCGTTGCGGAGCTACGGACGTTTTAAGATGTGTAAACAACAAATCCCTACTTGTGTGTAATTCGATGGATGGCAGCACTAATGGTAGGTTTGGTTAACGAGGTTACCACTACTAATCATCATTTTTTTCCTTCAGTTGGTTCTGATCTGTGGTACGAAACACTGTGTTGCGCTAAGGTGAACAATCAAAATGAATCAACAGTTGAATACGCTGATATCCATTTCATTTATGGATTCTGTGATAGTAACAGCAGAGCGGCAGTTGAGGACTATCAAAGACGTTTTCCGAACGCCGAATACCGAACAGGCAAGTGTTTAGTGACACACACCAGGGATTAAGTGAAACAGGGACAATTGTTCCACGTAACCAAGAACATGTAGCACGACGGCCCGCTGCTGTTGAGGAGCGCATACTGGACCTAGTACAACGTAACCCAACTACCAGCGTTTGAATGATTTCTAGACGAATTGGTGAATCCGCATCGCTTGTATGGCGAACCATACATGATGAGGGTTTGTATCCCTATTATTTGCAAAGTGTGCAAGCTCTTCAACCGGATGATTACGATAAACGTGTTCAATTTTGCCAGTGGATGGTTATGCATCGCCATATTCTTAATCGCATACTGTTTAGTGATCTACAGATCTACAGAAGCTAAGGCTAACAAAGACCCTAAGATCCACTCTAAGGTTAGCCCGAGAGAAAGGAAAGAGTAGCGGGTTAAGAGAAGACAAGGAGCAGGATGTTCTTTCAGCACGATGGGGCGCCACCATATTTTGGTCGTCATGTTACGGATTATTTGAATCAGCGGTACGGGAATCGTTGGATTGGTCGTGCTAGTCCAATATCGTGGCCCCCGAGATCTCCGGACCTAACCCCGTTACATTTCTTTTTATGGGGCCTTATGAAAGAGATGGTCTACAAGACCAAAGTACAAACGAGAGAGGAACTCTTGCGTCGGATTATGGATGCTGCAGCTTACATACGAGAACACTACGAAATGATTCAATGGGGAGTGGACTCTTGTTTGGAACGAGCAAGGCTGTGCATTGAAACCGAGGCGGACATTTTGAACATTTATAAAGTGTATCTCATAAAATGTAGCAATAAATACATCAGATTAACACTCTCGTTTAATTTTCCCGTGCACCTTTAAACGTCCGTAGCTCCACAACGGTTGGAAATACCACCTACTGTATGTTGTATTAACTTTTTTACTCGATATCACCCCCCCCCCAAAGTATGGCAGATCTGTTGTGAAACACCCTGTGTATATATATATATATATCACACACGAGGTCTGTTCAAAATGTATCCGGACAGGATGTTTACTTTTAGAACAAAGTCACGCTTGGAGTTGTGACTGTGCTAAACATATCTCTGCATGTCGAAACAAGTTGACTGATAGAGTTGCACTTCATTGTGTAGCGTCAGTCCACTGTGGTAAGCCGATAAAGTTAAACGTGTTTGGTTTCGCGGCGATTTCTTCATGTTACTTGTTTTTTTTTACTGTGAAGGTGTTGTGCATCATGAATATGCTCCACAGGGACAAACAATCATCAAGGAATTTCACATTGAAGTTTTGAGAAGTCTACGTGAAGCAGTTCCGAGGAAACGGCCGCAGAAGTGCGACTCCGCAGACTGTATGCTTCATCACGATAACGCACATCTCACTCGTCGCAACTTGTCCAGCAATTTTTGACCAGAAACGCTACCCCACAAGTACAGCAGCCTCCATATTCGCCGTATTTGGCTCCATGCGACTTTTTTTGTTTCCGAAGCTCAAACAAACCATGAAAGGATACTGATTTGATGATGTTGAGATCATTAAAAGAAATTCGATGGATCAGCTTTTGGCCATTCCGAAAAGTGCTTTGAAAAATGTTTTCAACAGTGGTAGGATCATTAGGCAAAGCGTGTGGCTTCAGACGGAGTGTACTTTGAGGGAGATTAAACCCTAAACCCTGTAAGTACCATATTCTGTCTATAATCGCATGAGTCCGGATACGTTTTGAACAAACTTCGTGTGTGTGTGTGTATATATATATATATATATATATATATATATATAATGGGTGTCCCAGGACGCTATGTCAATATTTCAGATTATTTTTGAGGTCATTCCCAGTAAAAAATGTTCTATGAACATGGGTCGATTCTCAACAGTTACGGAGCTATGGGTATTTGAAGTTAAACAGTAGTTCGCACATAATCTGTTTTATTGAACAAGTGGGATTGAACAAGGGGACATTTATGCCAATTTTCTACAGAGTGAAATGCCACCTCTTCTGGAAGATGTTCCTCTGATGACACGACAACGTATGTACTTACAACATGAGGGAGCGTCCACACATTTCAGTCGACAAGTGACGGAGTACCTTGATCATCGTTTCCCTGATCGGTGGATTGGCCGTGGAGGTCGACAAGTCTGGCCATCAAAATCACCAGACCTCACCGCACTTGAATTTTATCTATGGGGCCAAATGAAGGCGATGGTGTACAAGCAAAAAACGAACAGAAGAGATGAACTGCTTTATCGAATTATGGATGCTGCAGAACGCATACAGAACGAACCTGATGTTATTGGTAGGGTTACTCATTCAATGTTACGACGAGTTAGAATATGTATTCAAGCTGAAGGAGGCCATTTTGAACATTTATTGTAGACTGAGCTCTACATATTTAGCACTTGTTCAATAAAACAGATTATTATGTGCGAACCACCATTTAACTTCAAATACCCATAGCTCTGTAACCGTTGGGAATCGGACCCATGTTCATAGAACACTTTTGTCTGGGAATGATCTAAAAAATAATCTCCTAAAATATTGACATAAAGTCCTTGGACATCCCATATATATATATATATATATATATATATATATATATATATATATATATATATATATATATATATATAGTTTACCTTTATGTTCTTTTAGGCTTTTCCCTTTTTTTGACCTTTTAGTTATTATTCGAGAGGTCGAGTCGGACATTCACGATGAAGGAAGCCAATCACATCCTATTTATAGGAACAAACCTGGCGGAGACTAGCGGAGGCTACCGCAGGATTTGCGTCTCATTTGCATAAACAGCATGTGAGACCACAAACACCTTATTATTAATATAACTTCGTATGTCAGTCGTAATCCTATAAGAATAAGCAGCATTTACTCGTATCTTTAGTTTAGCTTACTTCGTATCATTTTGCAGCATTCAGTATGTTATACATTCTTCTCCTCTTCTTAGAAAATCTCATTTTACTTATTTATTAATCCTATAGATTTTTCGTTCGTATATTTATTACACGATTATATCTCCTCCTTGCAATTTCGTTTCAGATTCGAGAAGCTATAAGTGTGTCTTATTCCTGTATAGTGCAGTAAAAGAAAATTTTCATACTATCTTATTATAGATGATCCCTGGATTTAGAAAATATTTTTGACCAATGTCAGATTTTATTTTGATTGGTGCTGGAGAGAGTAATGGGCTGCATACAAGATTCATACGAATAGACCAAAAATTAAGGTTTTCTTATGAATCATATTTATTTTACAGTAATTTTTAAAAAGTAATTGAAATGTGGGGTTATAAGTCCGTAGACTTTCCTCAGCTAAACGTGCACCTTTCCACTTGAACGCAGTTGTACGCTAAACTCTTCACACACACATTCGTACTCCAGCCTCTCTATCCTTAACCTGATTCCCAGTCAGTACATCATCTTGCAAACCAAAACTAATATATATATATATATATATATGTATAGAAACGACGTAAGTATAGAGGAGTGTTCTGCACACGAGGAAGAGAAATAACAAACAAATGAAAAATAAGGCACCCGCCCGGGAATCGAACCCAGGATCTTCCGATTGCCGGTCAGACGTGCTAACCACTACACTACGGAGCCACGATAGTCAGAAGTTGTAATTCTCCTACATAGGGCAGAAACCAATGCCTTGAGAGGGCACCCTCGCAAATCGTGAATATGTACATTTAACTGCAATGACCGGGCAGTGTATGTATATATATATATATATATATATATATATATATATATATATATATATATATATATATATATAATACAACCCACAAGGAAAAAGAAAAATGATTCCAAGGCGGCCTTTCGTGTATTCAGAAGTACACCTCGTCAGGAGACTTTAGCCAAAGGTTGCGTGCATAGTGCTTTTAATACAAGGTATGAGTCGAACTATCCTTTGAGGTTCGAAAAAGCCCTAAAAACACTTAAAAATAACGATTCATTACATATTACTAAAGTGGACAAATCTAATTTGATCGTCATATGGACAAAAACAATTACATTGAAAAGATAAATACGTTATTGAGTGACCGTGATACGTACAAACCTCTAAACAGAGACCCACTGGAAGATGTTAATAAAATGTTTAACAGAAAATTAAGAGAAATATTAAAAAATAACTATAATGGGCTTTCTAAGCAGTTTCTTAGTATTAATCCATCGCTACCATATTTTACGGTTTAGTAAAAACACATAAAGTTAATAATCCCATGAGGTCTATTGTTAGCTCAGTAGACTCAGCAACCTATCTTATTGACAAACTGAAGTTTCCTAATGACCCTAATTTCAAACTGGTAAGTTTTGATGTATCCTCGTTATTCAAAAAAGTCCCGGTTGATGACCTACTTGATTTTTTTAAAAGATAAGATTTCTGAATATTCTTTCCCTGTGCAACACAACACTCTTATTGAGCTAATTAAGCTTTGCGTCAAAGATTGTAAATTTCAGCTTGAAAATAAGCTTTATGCTATGTTGTTTGGATTGGCGATGGGAAATCCCCTTTCACTGGTATTGGCTAACTTATATATGGAATTTTTTGAAAGTACAATTTTGCCTACTATTGTTAATTTTGACCTTGTTTGGTACAGGTATATGGATGATATTTTATGCCTTTGGCCTAATAATTTGGATGTTGACTTATTTATTGGTAGGCTTAATAGTTTAGTCCCATCTATTAAGTTCACGGTTGAAAAAGAAAATGACGGAAGCTTATCTTTTCTGAATCTAAAAATTCGGAGATGTTTTAATCAGTTCATCGTAAGCCTACCAATAATAACTCTTACGTGCATTTTTATTCCGACCATCATCCCGCGATTAAATCTTCTGTTTTCTCTGCTATGTTTCTTAGAGCATTGAGAGTTGTCAGTCCTGAATTTTTAGATTCCGAGTTATGCAATATCATGAATATTGGTACTAAATTATGTTACCCTATTTCATTTTTAGATAACTCTCTTCGGAAAGCCAAGAATAGGTATTATAATAGTGTAACTGTAAAGGAATTTGAGCGTAAAAATATCCTTAGCCTACCTTACCATGTAAATTTTCAATATCTTCCGACTTTACTAAAAGCAATTGGTATCAATGTAGTCTTTAAGTATAATAATACTGTAAAATCACGCTTAATAAAGAATAGCCTGGATAATCTGGTTGGTTGTGTGTATTCGATCGGATGTACACAACGTGACTTAGTATATATAGGTCAAACGGGTAAAACGTTAGATATTAGGGTAAAACAGCATAAATATGTGTGTAGAACAGCAAATAATTCTAAGGCATTGTTTAACCATATGTATAGATGTAATCATAGTATTAAGTGGGATAGTTCTAAAGCTCTCGTTAAAAACACGGATATATTTGAAAGGAATATTCTAGAATGTGCATTTATCCATTTTAAAAATAATTTCAATAACAGTACGGGAATGTATAAAATTGACAATATCTTGTTAAAATATCTTTTGCCTCTAATCAACTCTTGTTAATTTTGTGTTAATCTTTTTGTTTTTCTGTCCCATTGTATATATTTTTGGTCATCTTGCCTCCATCGTTCATTCCCTAACGAGATGTACTTCTGAATACACGAAAGGCTTTGGAATCATTTTTCTTTTTCCTTGTGGGTTTGCATCATTCATTCATTCATTTCACGTCTAATTGTGAAATTCATTCCATTTATATATATATATATATATATATATATATATATATATATATATATATATACAGGGTGTCCCGAAAAAACTATATACTGTTTATAGCATCATATATTTTATAATTAAAAAAAACCAAACAATATACAGGGTGTACATAAAGTCAGGATCTATTTTTGTGAAGCACTTGGAAATTATATGGAATTCAATCATAAAATGATAAAGTGGTAACATTTATTAAATAATTAAGAGTAGGATTGACGTGACGCCCATCAGTATCCCTGCACAGTTCAAATCGTTCCGCAGCATTTCTAAACACATTCTGGAGCATTTGCGGGGTTATGTTATCTGCAGCAGTTCGTATACGTGTACGTAAGTTTTTAAGACTCGTAATCTTCGTCTAATAGACGTGCGATTTGATAAAGCCCCATGCAAAGAAATCTAAAGGGGTTAAATCTGGTGATCTCGCTGGCCAAGGTCTGTTGCTTCCGCGTCCGATCCAGCGATTTGGAAAACGTCCATTTAGATAATCCTGAACAATTTTGGCATAGTGACAAGGAGCACCATCATGTTGATAGAAGACGGGGATAGGATTGTTAGTACCGTCGTCTATCAACATGATGGTGCTCCTTGTCACTATGCCAAAATTTTTCAGGATTATCTAAATGGACGTTTTCCAAAACGCTGGATCGGACGCGGAAGCAACAGACCTTGGCCAGCGAGATCACCAGATTTAACCCCTTTAGATTTCTTTGCATGGGGCTTTATCAAATCGCAAGTCTATCAGACGAAGATTACGAGTCTTGAAAACTTACGTACACGTATACGAACTGCTGCAGATAACATAACCCCGCAAATGCTCCAGAATGTGTTTAGAAATGCTCCGGAACGATTTGAGCTGTGCAGGGATGCTGATGGGCGTCACGGCGAATCCTACTCTTAATTATTTAATAAATGTTACCACTTTATCATTTTATGATTGAATTCCATATAATTTCCAAGTGCTTCACAAAAATAGATCCTGACTTTATGTACACCCTGTATTGCTATAGCAATTGCCAATGAAAAGTAAATTAGTAATCTAAGTGATCAAAATGTTATAGCGAGTTGTTTGCATATAAAATTTAATTAACTACGCCAAGTGCTCAAAATGTTCTCCGGCGGCATGAATGCACTTTTGAATGCGTCGACTAACTGATTCGCAGACATGGACTAATGTGGATGCTGTGATGGTCCCGCACTTTTCCCTAATTGCATCCTTAAGGTGTTTGAGTGTTGCAGGTCTTGTACCATAAACTGCATCCTTCAGGTAGCCCAACAAGTAAAAATCAAGTGGAGTCAAGTCCGGTGAACGTGGAGGATACTCAACGCTTCCTCTTCGTCCTATCCAACGGTTAGGCAACGTTTCATCGAGGTACATTCTGACATCACAATGATAATGAGGGGGGGCTCCATCTTGTTGAAAGTAAAAGTCGTCGTTTCCAAACAACTTCCGAACTGCAGGTATAATTTCTGTCCGCAGCATGTCGAGATATGCGGCACCGGTAACTGTCCCATTAAAGAAAAATGGCCCAACCAAACCCCTGGATGATAAACCACACCATGCTGTTAATCCTGGTAAACTAACATGTTTATCCACATAAACGTGTGGATTATCAAGTGACCAGTACCTGCAGTTGTGTCGATTTACTGTGCCATTCAGCTTGAAGGTTGCTTCATCAGACCACACGATTTTGTTGTATTGAAAGTGCATTCATGTCGCCGGAGAACATTTTGAGCACTTGGCGTAGTTAATTAAATTTTATATGCAAACAACTCGCTATAACATTTTGATCACTTAGATTACTAATTTACCTTTCATTGGCAATTGCTATAACAATATATTGTTTGGGTTTTTTAAATTATAAAATATATGATGCGATAAAGAGTATATAGTTTTTTTTTGGGACACCCTGTATATATATGTATATATATTGTATATATATGTTGCTTATTAAGACGCGTCAAGGGCGGATCTAGGCATTTCAGTAAAGGGGGGTTCAAAGAAAAAAAGGGCGCCCCCTAAAATAAAAAGGACACAGTACTAAAAATTTTTCTTGAAACAAACCACCAATGAGCGAGTGTAAAATAAGTTGTATTGTTTTATTAGATTAGTCTCATTCAAATATGATATAAAATAAAAATCTAATATGGGTACAACAGCTATTACAGAAAAATTTTCGGATCACTTTAACATAATGCTTCCCAAAGCATTCGGGAAGCAATATATTTAAGTGATCTCTCCTGGGAAGCATTATGTTAGAAAGAGAATGGTTGGTTGGTGAGAAAGAGGTTGGTAATCTAGGCTAACTAACGAAAATATCACGACCTAACCTAACCAATCGTCAAGGGCGTACAGTTGACCTCACGATTGGTTAGGTTAGGTCGTGATATTTTCGTTAGTTAGCCTTATAAGGCTAACTAAAGAAGGCTGGGGGCCCTGATCTTCAGGTGATCCAAATATTTTACATTCACAAAAAATGGCAAAGCATAATAAGTTAAGTTGTCCATAAATTTACATTTTCTCGACTAGCTAATCTCTAAATATTATAAACTATTGTAATGTAACTGTAATTGGTTGTATAATGTCTATTTTTGGGAAGCAATATGTTAAAGTGATATACACTGGGAAGAAATATGTTAAAGTGATATACACTGGGAAGAAATATGTTAAAGTGATATACACTGGGAAGCAATATGTTAAAGAGAGGTTCCTGGGAAGCAATATGTTAAAGTGATCCAAATTTTCAAACAATTACAAATGTCTTGCCAAATAAAAGAACTATGAGAATAAGATGAAGATAAAAATAGTGATATACTGTAGCTGCACCAGTACTAAGGGCACCTATGAAAACCATTACAACTACAAATTTGGAAGTACAATCAATGTATACGGATAAAGACTCAAAATAGAGTCTAAAGTTTTACAAAAGCAAAATTTGGTTTCAGAGGCATACACATCATTCAGACGTCGCCGACCCCCCCACCCCCATAGATCCGCCCTTGCACGTCATAGGTGGAACAATCAAAATTATACATAATGTCACAAATTAAGCACCACATGCTTACGTACTTCAATCACCCATTTTCATGTCCGTAAACATGCGCAAAATTATTACCTCCTCTCCCTCTTTCCCTTACTCCCTTTCTGCGTACATATGTTATAGATGGCCCTTAAATTCAATTATTCAGAATAATAATAATAATAATAATAATAATAATAATACTGTATTTTCAGCAAATTTCTTGTAGACTATCTTCCCCTCTGCAACAAGCAGTCCTGTGGAAGGAAAATCAAAAATTGTTCCATATAATACTAAATTCAATTTGTTGTTTGAAAACAAGCTCAAATGATTCGTCTTTCTTCTTCTTTGAAATCGTATATTGCTATTAAAATCTAAACTCTCGCAAAACAACAATACCTGAATATTATATATATATATATATATATATATATATATATATAAAGGGAGAGAGATATTTTATTTATTGTGAACGCGCGTCATTTCATATTTGTTTCGCCGTTGTGAAATTGAAAAATAGAAAACACTCTTCTTCTTCTTCATATATAATATATATATATATATATATATATATATATATATATATATTAAATTATATTTCAGTAAACGAAAACCGATTTACATTGTAGAGCGTAGTTACACACATTTTGAAATATACGACACCACAGAGCGATTCAAATTTAATTATGGAGAAAGGGTGCATGCGGTCTAATTAGATTCTGAGGTCGTACACTCGTACATATGTAGGTTTAAAATTAATAAATATATTATATTATACATGTTGGATATATATATATATATACCTCGGCTGGGCTGCTAATCAGGAGGTTATGAGATCGAGATCGGGCGAGTACTTTGTAATTGCTAACTTCCGTGGTAGGTCGTGGCTCGAATTCCACGTTAAACTGTAGGTCTAAAGTGGGGCGAAAACCTTGAATTTCGCCAGAATAAACAATTCGGGCGGATTCACACTAAGGATATATATATATATATATTTAAGAATGAGAGGTAATTGAACATAATTAACCGACATACAACGATATACATACATTCAATACAAATGCACAAAATTATATACAAACATATTCCATATATCTTATTGATAAAAGGAATCTGACCTCAACTTGATCAAAGTGACATCCGGCCATTGTGTCCTCGCGAATATTATCATATATTTTGGGGCCGTCTCGAGGATAAAGGCAACTGCGATTATTCCTCAGCGGGAGGTTTTAACTGCAGCAGAAGACGAGCACCGGAATCTTCCCCCACACTCCCACCCCCAAAATCACACTGCGAATTTGGACCTCCATTCAAAATCTCAAGAGGAAACGGAATTAAGGAAAAAAGGGATGCATTTCAGTCTGAAATGAGAACGCAAAAGAGAAATCAACTTCCGATGATGACAGATAAACTGCTATGAAGTCAAAAAGAGATTTTTTCAACTTGCATTTGCTTAAAATACTGACGTTATATATACAGGGTGTACATAAAGTCAGGATCTATTTTTGTGAAGCACTTGGAAATTATATGGAATTCAATCATAAAACGATAAAGTGGTAACATTTATTAAATAATTAAGAGTAGGATTCGACGTGACGCCCATCAGTATCCCTGCACAGCTCAAATCGTTCCGCAGCATTTCTAAACACATTCTGGAGCATTTGCGGGGTTATGTTATCTGCAGCAGTTCGTATACGTGTACGTAAGTTTTCAAGACTCGTAATCTTCGTCTGATAGACTTGTGATTTGATAAAGCCCCATGCAAAGAAATCTAAAGGGGTTAAATCTGGTGATCTCGCTGGCCAAGGTCTGTTGCTTCCGCGTCCGATCCAGCGATTTGGAAAACGTCCATTTAGATAATCCTGAACAATTTTGGCATAGTGACAAGGAGCACCATCATGTTGATAGACGACGGTACTAACAATCCTATCCCCGTCGTCTATCAACATGATGGTGCTCCTTGTCACTATGCCAAAATTGTTCAGGATTATCTAAATGGACGTTTTCCAAATCGCTGGATCGGACGCGGAAGCAACAGACCTTGGCCAGCGAGATCACCAGATTTAACCCCTTTAGATTTCTTTGCATGGGGCTTTATCAAATCGCACGTCTATCAGACGAAGATTACGAGTCTTGAAAACTTACGTACACGTATACGAACTGCTGCAGATAACATAACCCCGCAAATGCTCCAGAATGTGTTTAGAAATGCTGCGGAACGATTTGAACTGTGCAGGGATACTGATGGGCGTCACGTCGAATCCTACTCTTAATTATTTAATAAATGTTACCACTTTATCATTTTATGATTGAATTTCATATAATTTCCAAGTGCTTCACAAAAATAGATCCTGACTTTATGTACACCGTGTATATATATATATGTATATATATATATATATATATATATACTAGGAGCACTCAATATATTTTGCCCCACCCTTTTTTCTTAGCTAAATAATAGTCCATGGGGCTGAAATGTCTTTTGGATCGTAAGTTTGAACTTTCTGCGCTTCACATAACCGGATTTTTCCAGTTTGAACCTCCCCTCCTTGTATGAAACTACTTTTAAACGCTCTTGTATAAAACCGATCGTTAACGCAGTTTCGAAAATGGCGTCTGACAGTGATGTGCGTCGTAAACAGAGAGCTGTTATCGAGTTCTTAACCGCAGAGAAGGAAACAGTTGGAAATATTCACAAACGTCGACAAAACGTTTACGGAGATGATGTTGTTGATCGAAGTACAGTCGGACGCTGGTCTAAATGTGTGAGATCATCGGAGAGAGGGAGAGCCAGCCTCGATGATGAGCCACGCAGCGGTCGCCCGGCATCGGCTGTGACATCTCACACTGTGCAACGTGCTAACAGCATCATTCGATCAAATCGGCGCGTCACATACAAGGAGCTATCACTGGAGCTAGGAATTAGTGAAGGAAGTGTGAATACGATAATTCAGCAACTGGGATACTCAAACGTGTGTTCACGGTTTGTTCCTCGCCAACTGACTGAAGATCACAAAGCCCAAAGAAAAGAAATTGCTTCTGAGTCGTTGGTTCGATACGAGACAGAAGGGGATGACTTCCTTTCACGAATTGTGACTGGGGATGAGACTTGGGTACATCACTTTGAGCCTGAAACAAAATGCCAATCCATGGAGTGGCATCACGCAGACTCCCCACGCAAGATAAAGTTCAAAATGGCTCCCTCTGCACGAAAGGTTATGGCCACCATCTTCTGGGACATGAAAGGGTGATTCTGGCCGACATTGTGAAGAAAGGACACACAATCAACTGAGAAGCATATATTGCTACCCTACAGAGATTCCAGAGACGTATAAAGCGAGTTCGACCGGAGAGAAAACAGGAAGACGTCCTTCTTCTGCACGATAACGCAACACCACACAACAATTTGCAAACAAGAGAGGCCATCACAAAAATGCGCTTGACTATGTTACCCCACCCTCCATACAGCCCGGATCTGGCGCCTTCAGACTTCCATTTGTTTGGGCCAATGAAGGATGCTATTTGTAAGTAGGCTTGGCCCAAAAGGAGAGCGTGCAATGCAATTGCAAATGTTGATCAATGTTGCATAATGTTATACAACAAGGGGAGAAGGAATGTTGCAAGAGCAACAAGGGGTTATGCAACTTGGAGGCGGAGTTATCCCCGAAGAGAAAGAGAGGAGGAGCGAGAGGAAGAGAGGTGTTCGCCTGGCCAGAGCCAAGCGCATATTAAGACTTCAGCCGAGCGGCCGTTGTCTTAATATGTTCCTAATCAGCCAACTGGCTTAATCAGCCAGTTGGCTTATCTGGCTGAGTTGCCAGACTGCGTTTATTTATTTCATTAGAGCATATATTCTGGCTTGCTTAATCTGCCAGTTTACTTAGAAGGCTTCTTAGAAGGCATAAATGGCCTGTATATATTAATAACATTCGAACGAATTAAAAGCGCACACAAACGCACATACAATCACCGACTCTACGCCCATAAAGCCCCTATTATCACACACACACACACACACACACACACATATATATAAACCAGAGATGGGAAATCGGATCGGATTCGAATCGATAATCGGAATTAATCGATATTTTTTGAGAAATCTGAATCGAAAAAAAATTCGAATCGAAAAACGGGCGCGGATCTGAATCGAAATTTTGTTCCGAATCGAAAAGAAACGATGAATCCGAATTCGAATTCAAATCGATAAAAAATATGGATCCGGATTTTAAAAATTTGGTTTAACTTATAAATAACTTATAAGGCTTATTAACGTTTCCGGTTTCACCACAGGTAAAGACTGACCTTTCCGAGAATCTGTTTGCTCGGACAAAAATCATACTAATCCTATACTCCATCCATTAAGGTGCTAATCCTAATCCTTAAATTTTGGTACTGTCCGAGAGTGACAATTTCACACGCTCCTCAAAGAAATAACCTTTTGCCTTCGAACATTGAAAATATCTTAGTTGTCAGGGCTAATTTTAATTTGTAAATTTGTATCTATACAGTGGATATATTTCTTAAAGTATTATTATCATATTTTAATTTTTATGTATGCTATAATTAATATTTCTTGTATATATGAGCCTTAATTGTTTAATAAATTAGCTTATATGAATGATTTTTTTTGCACCTTATTAAGAGTAAATCTAAAGTTATTACTTAGATCGTTAATAGACTGAGAATTATCTGTAATTTATTAAAAATGAAACTTATTAATAATAGCCACCCCTTGACTAAAACAACGATGATAGGTATAATTTTATTAAATGAACTCATAAAAATCAAGAAAAATTAGGCCTGGATCCGAATCGGATTCGAATCGGATCGAAATCGAAAAAGAAATAATCCGAATCGGAAAAAAATTCGAATCGATAAAAACCGAAAAATTTGAATCCGAATTCGAATCTATATTTCTAATTGCGTGAAAATCGGATTCGAATTTGAATCGAAAAAGATTTCGATTTCCCATCCCTGATATAAACTGATTGATGCATGCAAAGCTCCAATAGCAAAATATATACGAGCACAACCACCACACAAAAAAAAGCATCACATCACCAACAATCGTCTAAGTATAGACTTTTAGGAGCTCATCCCATCAACAGCACATGGTGAGATGAGGGCTACGACTTTTAGGAGCTCATCGCATCAACAGCACCTAACCGATATGAGGGCTACAACCAAGCGTCGAAACCTAGACGATTGGTGGTGAAGCATCACAACCACCGCTTTACTTACCAGCTCCTGGTAGACCGACAAGGTCTCTAAATACGACCCAAAGCGCAAACAAATGCACACCCCAACTATACGCCCACAAACCCCCTATTATCACACACACAAACTGATGCATGCAAAGCCCCAATAGCAAAATATATATGAGCACAACCACCACACAAAAAAAAATCACATCACCAACAATCGTCTAAGTACAGACTTTTAGGAGCTCATCCGATCAACAGCACATGGTGAGATGAGGGCTACGACTTTTAGGAGCTCATCCCATCAACACCACGTAACGATATGAGGGCTACAACCAAAGGTCCAAACTTAGAAGGTTGGTGATGAAACAGTATTACAAAACTACCATCACCAACTCCTAGTAGACCGACAAGATTTCTAAGTACGACCTAACAGACAGAGACATTAAACAAAAAAAATACATTTATGTGGCACAAATCTAAAAAAAGACAATGCCAATAGTTTTTCTATTGAGCTTGTGGTAAAACGAGGCCAATTTGACATTTGGTGGGCGATCATTTAAACAAAAAATCGAATAAGATAAACTAAGTTTAATACAAAAACAAATTTTCATCGTAATACACAAATTTATCCTTAAACTATAACATGAAAAGCATTAATATGATTTTTAAAACAAAATAGAAATTAAATTAGGGGTAACTTATTAATTTTTCCTCTTTTATCCAATTATTTTGTTTCAATATAAATTTATCTTTAAGACACCAATATATCTTTAAACCTTATTAAAAAAATATTAATATGATTTTTAAAACAAAATAGATTCTCTCTCTCGGTAATTTATTTATTTTTCCTCATTTACTTGCAGTCATGCCGCGACACTGCTGCATTATTTTTTAATATAATTAAAACCAGCATTCACGATCATATTAAATCTTACTGTTCAAGATATCTTGAAATAATGAGGCAAAATTATTTTAAAAGGTATAGACTCTTCGAAGTATCTCAAACTTTGATGCAAAAAACATTAATATAACTAGATTAAGTTTTAGCTTGCTTGCCCCAATAAATATCGTTTTCTAAACGTATTTATTTAAAAAATGAAATTTATGGCAAAACTTATATAATTGCACCTTCTACAATTCAATAATTGGATTTAACATCATTTACTGCATTATATTTATTGTAATTTTAAACCAGCTTTTGGGACATATTAAATTAAATTTTCTTCAGTGCAATTCACGAATTAAACACGGCCTTGAGGATTCGAATTCTAATAGAGCGTATTGTTAGAAAAACACTTAAA
Source organism: Bathynomus jamesi (assembly GCA_023014485.1). NCBI lineage: Eukaryota > Metazoa > Arthropoda > Malacostraca > Isopoda > Cirolanidae > Bathynomus > Bathynomus jamesi. The sequence goes on from JAJOZX010000502.1 coordinate 1,066,082, forward strand.
AACGTAGAAGATTGGATTCTATCCAGCAATAAAGAATTATGAAATGCTTCGATATATATATACATACACATACATATATATATAATATATATATATATATATATATATATATATATATATATATATATATATATATATATTATACAGGGTGAGTCAAAAGTAGCGCCCGATTTCTGTTTTTTCGGCTGTCAGATTGTGCATCGATCACGAAGGAGGGCACTTTGAAAATTGCAAGTAAAACAGCTTGGTACAGTTCCGTAATAATTTTCCCCCGAATAAATGGGATAAACATGTCATTCATTTATTTCTACCTTCTTGTACACTGTAATACAAATGGCAAACAAACAATCAACTGACAGAAATCGGTCGCTACTTTTGACTCACCCTGTATATATATATATATATATATATATATATATATGAAATAGGATCCCTCCTAAGGAGACGTAGTTCTACATTTAGGATAAAAACGAAGACGTAGAGCAAAAAAGTCATTATATTTGGCTGCAGCCGACGTTTCGGGCAACTCTACCCATTTTCAAGGCCTAATAAATAAAAGCTAAAATTAATACATCACAAAAATATATGAATGTCGAGAACTAAAACTAATTTAAAGTACAAAATTAAAACTGTTCAAGAATAAAAATTAAAATTACAAAACTGAAAACAGGCATAAGCCCAAATCAAAACAAAAGTAAAAATTATATAAATGACAAAAATATACGAGTGATAAAAATAAAACTTAAAACTAAAAACATTCAAACGTAAAATAGTTAAAAAACTTTACTAATAAAAAGTTAAACGGAATAAAAAGTCAAACGAAAAATCACAAACATAAACCAAATATACCATGCTCACTTGACAGCCACAAAAACATGAGGCGAAAAAGGAGACAGGGTCACAAGGGAAACATTTTTAGTATGTAGGTATTCTAATTAATATAAAGGGGGTAACAGCTAGAATCAATATTTAAACTGAAGTTCAAAAATAATACACAAAGATTCGTAAATATGGAGGGAGAACGGGCATTTTAATGATTTAAGAATTTTAAAATTGTTAACAGAAATGTCAACCTTACACTTGATAGAATGATTTCTAATAGCAGACTGTTCCTTTTTCGATAAAACTTTCCCTGTCCTCTGGCTAATACCCATATGGGAGCAAAATCTCGCCTGCAAGGAACGAACTGTACTGCCAAAGTAGTTCCCCTGGGAACCCCAAGGCAGGTAAACAGATAAACAACAGAACTGCTCATCGCAGGGGGGATTTTTTTCTTACATCGGAAAAAACATCCAAGGGTGTTATTATTCACAAAAGCAACTTTAAAATCAGTGTGAAAATAAAATTTCCTCACAACACTCAACAATTGCTTTTTCACAAAAGTGTTAAAATGGTAGATATCAGGTAAAACAAGATATTTACAATTCTTAGGAACATCATACGTTGGGATAAGGTTGGGGGAATATACATTATTAAGAAATTTACCAATAATACCTCCTACAAGATCCCGTGGAAAACCATTTTTAAAGAAAAAATCAGTAATGAATTCAAACTCATTATGAAGCAGAGCAAAGATCGAGCAAATATAAGCTCTATGCACCAAAGTGCGAATGGAACTTAATTTGTAATTAAAGTCACAAAAACTATAAAAATTAAAACCCAAACCCGTAAACGTAGGCTTCCGGTTTGTAGAAGTTAAAACGGTCGAGCCAGATTTGGAGACCAAAACATCAAGGAAAGGAATAGAACCTTCAACTTCCTTTTCCGGCGTAAATACAGTGTTCTTATGCAATGTGTTCAGAAAACTTAGAAACTGAACTGATTGATTATCCGTTTGGAATAGAGCAAACGTATCATCAACATAACGTCTGTACAATTTGGGCTTAAGGTGAGGGGGGCACTAACAGAAGACCCTTTCCTCAAGATGCGACATGAAAATATTCACAAAACTTGACAAATTTCTTGTCCCACTGTTATCATCATTTACCGTGAACTTGTACAGTGTTAAGGATAGTTTTTCCTTTGCGTCGGAAATTAAGAAGTTTGAGATGAATTCTTTGTTTATGACAAGTTTCGATGTATCTTCCCTCTTTACAAATGTCCCCTTGGATGAGACCATTACAATTATTTTGAATAAAGCTTTTCCACAGCCGGACTCACTTTTTCACGGCTTTGGCAGAGCACAGTTTGAGCAGCTTCTGAATTTGGTAGTCAAGGGTAACTTTTTTAGTTTTGAAGGGATAGTTTACCGTCAGCTGGATTGAGTGGGGATGGGGAGCCCCTTGGGTCCCGTTTTTGCGAATATTTTCATGTCGCATCTTGAGGAAAGTGTCTTCTGTGAGTGCCCCCCCCCTCACCTTAAGCCCAAATTGTACAGACGTTATGTTGATGATACTCATTTTATATTTTCCATTCGTCGAGGCGTGGTCCTGCATTCCAATTAATATCCTTTTAGGAAGGACTCCAAGGGCCACGTTTTCTAATTGCTTCGATGCTAACCCGGCGGGCACCGTGTATAGCTTGATCTGTACCCTGTTAATTGGGTATTTTACTGTGGCGTGTATTAAGTCTTTCTCAATTTCTATTTGTTTTGGCGAACTTAATTTCACACGGCGGATACGCAAATACGCATCCATTATGTGAATCACAACGGGTTTCACGCCCTCTTCTTGATCAGATCCCAGACTTATGCAGATCTCAGGACTCGTGCGGTTGAGCTTCAACTTCATATCCACCTCGTTCATAAGCAGTTACTCCTGGAATGTGAAGTCTGTATGAAGACGTCAAAAACACTCGTATATCTTTTTTTTAGAATTTTTAAATTTATCCTCTATACCACTTTCATCTTTAGTCTGATAAAGGCCCACGGCGGTTAAAAATGTGTCCTTCGATTCTTTTGAAAAGTTGAGGACATTTTTCAGAAAGGCTTGTAGGTGGTAGTACTCTGTTCATGCCGAGATGTTAACCTGATTTAAATACACCTCACACTGGCTGAATATGGAGTGTAAAAAGTTGGTTTCAGGGTACGCTGAGTAACTATCATCGCAGTCCGTTCCATCTCAATGGGCTATACGCAGTTTAGCGTACATGTGCATAGAGCTCGGATCAAAAAAGTAAGGGCCTGAGCCGGGTATCACGAATTCTATAGGGGCACTCGGCGAATTAATTGTGTTTAATGGGTTAATTGTAATAAAGTCGCTATGCTCAATAGAGACCTGAGTGGGGGCATATCAAAGAGGGACAGTTCCGATTTACAGCATTGTGAACTACACGGATGGATGAAACGCGCCATGACGAGTCAGAAATAGTGCCACCTCTCTCGACAAGTAGTAATCAGCCTATGATTCGTGAGAGTAGTGTCCTCAGCTTATATCAGTTAAAAAATTATCAGCCATAGGTTTCATGCGCTTAGAGCACTTCTTTTTTGATTTCCTCTTACGTTTAGCGCCACGTGATGATAACCCCTTCTTCCTGGAAGATCTCTTTCCGCCACCACACATTTTTCTCTTTGCATCTTTGATGATTTCGTCCCATGTACGTTTTAAATGTTTTTTTAGAGCTTCTTTAGGCTTAGTTCCGCCCATTATGTCTTCTGCCGCGTTAAAATCTGTTTGTAACGCCTTCCTCCCTTGGTACCTGGCACCCCTCTTCAACAATGGGACAGCGGTGCGTAGTATGTATTAAAAAATGGATCCAAGTCCACTTCCACGTTGGTATCTCACTCCTCGATAGACTGTGAATGGCCTTCGGGTCATTATAAACGGCGAAAGTGTAGTTTCACTGTTAAGCTCCCATCACCTACTGGGAAATTTTTCCCCTCAATTGTTCTTATATATATCGAGATGTTTGTTAATAGATTAGTCGCAACATTCACATAATGGGGCTTGTCATATGTAATGCTCAAACTTTTCCCTCTATGGTTGGGGATGTGTACAATGCGCAGCAGGCGCGCCTGGTGTCCCCATCAAATTGGTGCTCTACGATATTGCTGTAAATATAGCACATTTCTGGAGGTGGAGAGCTTTCACCCAATTTCTCCATCTTCAATTGATACATTAAGCTAGACAAGTCATGCTGTGCCTCGTGAAAGGTATCTCTTTGGAGAGCTGCGCTATATCGGCCCTCGGCCACAATTGTGAACAGTTCTTTATCTTTAATATTTCTACTAAGCGTTGAGTTTAACTTCAATGTGCATGCATGCGTGTCTATGTTTACGACTTCAAAAAGTAAATTGTTTGTCAGGTACGACTTTTCAAAACTCTTGTTTAACCCCGTCACAATGTCCATGGTTGTATCATAATGGCCGATTCCTAGCGAAACATTTGTGCTAGAGTACTGTACCTCACTGAACAGGACTGATCGCATAGTATCGAAGGTTATGTCTAATTTTTCGCACTCATCGATTCTTCTCAGGATCAGAAATATGATTTGTTCATTTTCAAGAGTTAAAAATTTTAAGACTAACTGGAGTTCACATAAACCCACCTTATACGAATCACGCTCCAATTCAATGGGGGTCCGTGGAGTTCTGTCACAAAGTTGGCCAGGGTGTTGTTCGGATGTACAGACAGAGAAGAGGAGGACGGTAGTGTGACATAGAAGTGGCTAGGCCCCATGTTGCATACTATTTAAGCTTCATTATTGCAGCAGCTTTTAAATAGGTGTTGAAGCTTTCTGGGTAACCCAGCCATTTCACCAGGTACATTTTCTCTTTCCTGAACCTTTGCTGTCTAAAATTTTTTCAATTTTAAACACACTTTTTCCTGAATTAAATGTCACTTTCTACAACTCCTCGCGGTAAAAGGCTCCAGCGATCTCTTCCCCATTCAAATCTTCAACGAAATACATCGTAATTCATTCGTCAGCAATACTCTGTACTCATTCGTCAGCCAGACTCTGTACTGAACGGACGCATTTCCTGAGCTCTGATATTGCATCTACTTTTGCATATTGCTAAGAATTTTACTTTTGGAAAGTTTTGAATTTTATATACTTGCGTTTATATTCACATTGTTATACAGGGTGTTCGGAAAGTCACTGTGCACTTATATAATTAATGTTTTTTTATATTTTTATATTTTTATATTTATATTTTTTATATTATTTTTTTATTATTATTTTTTTTAGTTTTCAACACCTTTTATAAGTTCTGATGGTCCCATCCATAACCTCTATCATATATGCAATGTTATACTATTGTATGCTATTAAATAAATATAAGTGCACAGTGACTTTCCGAACACCCTTTAGTTAAGTAATTGAATATTAGTGGTTTTTGGCGATAGGTGTGGGGGTAAACCGGTGGTATTCGGAATTTAAAGATTATAACGGCGGTCCTATGGCGATCACCGAGAGATCAGTTTGTTTCTTTTGCGAGTTAATGGAGGAAATAGTTGACATTAAACGCAGTGTACGTGAGGTAATGGAAAGACTTGCAACGCTTGATGAGGGTAGGGGTAGGGCTACGGTTGACGAAAGCCGAACCAATACTAACGTTGAAGACATTAATAATTTGAAGGGTGAGGTGCGTAACCTAGTTTCTAGTTTAGGTAGCTTGTCGGGAAGGTTGGATAGAGTTGAGGAAGGGGTTAAGATTGGTCCGAGATTAGTAGATGGGGAGGGATTTAGAGAAGTTAAGGGTAGAGCTAGGCCGCGTACGTTAGGTGATAGGAATCCCCCTCCCTATCGAGGTTTTGAACCCTTTCGCCCATTTGGAAAGGGACTTGAATGAGGGGGAAACTATTTTAATTGGGGACTCTTTAGTGCGCAATATGGACAAAGAGTTCGTTGAACGGCATCCAACCAAGAGGAGGAGGGTCTGTCTCCCAGGGGCCAGGGTTGACAGAGTTAGAGACGAAGTGGATAGGATTGACGTTGCCTCCCGTCACTCGATATTGGTGACGATGGTAGGAGGCAACGACTCGTATAGGCCCGATACGAGAGTGCCTGACCTTTTGGAGAGATATAGGGGGTTAATTAGGTCCCTGAAGGTGAGGTCAGATAGGTCGTTAGTTCTAGGTATTACCCCTACGCACGGTTTGGGTCTTAGGATTACGTCAAAAACAGTATTTTTTAATAATAAATTAAAAGAGATTTGTGCTGAGGAAAATGTACCCTTCGTAAAGTTGTGGTCCGAATTCAGTGATCTTAGCCTTTTTATAAAAGATGGGGCATTTTAATGAAATAGGTAATGCTAGGCTAGGTAGGTTAATTGACGAAAACGTACGAAAGCTGTATAGGTCGAAGCCTTCTTTAAACGTTGTGGGTCCGGGGAACGCGGGCCCGACGTGAAAAAAAGTTTAAAACGCCGGCCCGTGGTAAAAAATAACTAAAACGTCTTTTATTGTAATGCGCGTAGTATTAGAAATAAATTAAACGAATTTAAGGCGATAATTTATTCCGGCAACTACGATATAGTTGCTATCACTGAAACGTGGTTAAATACCGTGACTCGGGACTTGTTGGGGGAACTTGATGTACCGGGTTTTAAACTCTTTACTAATGATAAGTTACATAGGTTTGGTGGCGGCGTTTTGCTGTACATTCGTAATTCCCTTAGGGCTATCGAGGTTAAGATAGATTTTCCGGCAGCAATTAATGCGATATGCGTTGAAGTTAGGACACGTAGTATTAGTTTTAATTTTGTTGTTGTTTATAGACCTCCCGTTCAACCTCTCGATACCGATACTAGATTTTACTCACTTCATGGTAACTTTATTGGCAGTCAGAATAGTATAATTGTCGGAGACTTTAACTGCCCTAATGTTTATTACGACACTTTTACTGGTAATGTGGAGGGCTTGAGATTGATTGAGTTCATGGAAGATAATTTTTACGACAGATGGTTACCGAACCAACGCGCGGTGACAATATTTTAGATTTGATGATGACGAACTGCGAAAATATAGTCGAAGGTTTAGAAGTAGGCGAGAGTTTAGGATGTAGTGATCATCAAATTCTTAAGTTTAAGTTATTGATAGAAAACACTAAGGATAGTAACGTAATAGAAGTCCCTGATTTTCGTAGGGCTAATTTTGATAGTTTTGCGGATAGGATGAGAGTAGTGGACTGGGATAACTTATTTATGGGTAATGACACAAATTTGCTATGGGAGGCGTTTAAAGTAAGTTTTATGAATATTGAAAGGGAGTTTATTCCTCGTAGGCCCAAGCGCGCTAGAAATAATGGTAGGCCCAAATGGTGGACTAGGGAAATAGGTGAGTACATAATCGAGCGTAACAGAGCGTATAGACTTAATAAGCGCAATGGCACGGCAGCTAACTTTAATAGATATATCGAGCTTAGACGTCAGGTTAAAAGATCAGTTAGGAATGCTAAGCGTAATGTAGAGATACTTATAGCTGCGGATAGTAAACATAATCTAAAAAAGTTTTTTGAATATGTCAATAATCGTAAGCCAATAAAAGATAGCATAGGCCCTCTATCGTTCCACTTAGTAGCGAGACTATTTTGGATGAAATAACTGTTTACGAGGGTGAGATTGCGCATTATATCGATAGGCTAAAAGTTAGCAAGGCTCCAGGCCCTGACGCTTTTTATCCCAGACATTTGAAAGATTTGAAAGACGCTATCGTAGGCCCCTTAACGAAGATTTTTAATCAGTCACTCGAAACGGGGATTATTCCTGAAGACTTTAAATTAGCTAACGTCACGCCTATTTTCAAAAAGGCGACCGCACAGTAGCTAGCAATTATAGGCCCATTAGCTTAACGTCAATTGTCGGCAAACTTTTGGAATCCGTCGCTAGGGATCGTATCATCGATCACTTAGAAAGTAGAGATTTGATTAATAGTAGTCAGCATGGGTTTCGACGCCATAGATCTTGTTTAACTAATTTGTTAGAATTTTATAACGAAATAGTGCGCGAATACGATAGGCATAGAGCGGCTGATGCTATTTATTAAGATTTTAAGAAGGCGTTCGATACAGCTCCGCATAGAAGATTAATTGCGAAGGCTAAAGCACACGCGGTCAGGTAGCCAACTGGTTAGAGGAATGGCTTCGTGCTAGGAGACAGAGGGTTGTTTTTAATGGTAGTGAATCGGGGTGGTTGGATGTAGGTAGCGGTGTCCTACAGGGTTCAGTGTTAGGCCCATTGTTAATCGTAATTTACATTAACGACATAGATGTAGGATTGACTAGTAACGTGTCAAAATTCGCGGACGATACTAAAATAGGCGGTAAGGTTGTTAATAAGGACGATAGAAATAGGCTCCAAGACGATGTAAATAGGATTATGGAGTGGACGGTTAAGTGGCAGATGCAATTTAACGTAGACAAATGTAAAGTTTTGCATATAGGTTCTCGTAACAATATTTACACGTACACGATGGATGGTAGAGAGTTAGCGAGCGTTGACGAGGAAGTAGATTTAGGCGTACGCGTATCTAAGGATTTAAAAGTTAGGAACCAGCGCCTGGAGTCTTGCGCAAAAGCTAATAGGATGTTAGGCTTCATAGCGCGTAATTTCGAATTTAAATCGAAGGATATTATATTGCCCCTTTACAAGTCCCTAGTCAGGCCTCATTTAGAATATGTCGTGCAGTTTTGGTGCCCGTATTTGCGTGAGGATATTGATAGGTTAGAAAGGGTTCAGCGTCGTGCCACGAAACTAATTCCGTCATTGCGCAACAAGCCTTATGAAGATAGGATTAAAGAGTTGGACTTGCATTCACTCGAAACTAGGAGATTAAGGGGGGAGCTTATTGAAGTTTTCAAAATCGTTAATAGCATCGATAACGTAAATTTTGACAAACTGTTCACTTTCGATAATAGCAATACTCGTAATAACGGATTTAAGTTGGGTGGCAGACGTTTCATTACTAATATCGCTCAAAACTTCTTTAAGTTTAAAGTAATTGATAAATGGAATAATCTTCCCGCGTCAGTCGTTAACTCTACCAGCGTTAATATGTTTGAGAACCGTTTAGATAGGCATTTTAAAAATATTAACACTGTTTAAAATAAAAAAAAAATAGCAACAGGGGCGCTGGAAGTGGTGGTCGAGGATGAGTCTGTTGACAATTAATGCCAGCTTGTGACATGCAAGCGTGTGATGCTAGCAGTAAAAAAAAAAAAATTTAGACTAACACGAACGTTGATGTAGCTCGTAGCGTAAACTATCCCACTTTTTGTTTAACTCTACCTACTTTTTTTTTATCCTGTCCTTAATTGCATGTCTGTAACTCTTTACTTGCATGTCTGTAGTTTGCATGGTATGACAGTGAGTTAAGACTATGTTTGCATGGTTTGTAAGCGTTCTTATTTTACTTCTTTTCATCTTTCACCCCTTTCCTATTCTCGTCGACTATTTTTCTGACTTGTCGGCAGTGGCTGGCGGATGATGATGGTGAGTCTTTTTTCTCTTTTTCTGAATGAATGTTAACCCACGAGTGATAGGTTTTACTACTTACTTAACCCCTTACTCTCTTCTCTTAACGCCCTACTCTTTCCTTTCTCTCGGGCTAACCTTAGAGTGGATCTTAGGGTCTTTGTAGCCTTAGCTTCTGTAGATCTATAGATCATTATCTCACCTTTAGGTCTTATAGCACGTGTCCATCCTTGCTCAAATCCCTTCGCGAATTTATTTCCCGAACGTGATAGCCTTACATAACACCAGTACACATTTGAAAACTTGTCGATCGATTTTTACAAACTAGTTGGTGATTCTATATAATCTGAGAGCGCTGATCTCAAATATAGTTAGTTTTTCCCTATCACGTATGGTTTTCTTACTACAGGGTGTTTCATAAATCCCCCATCTATCCCCAAATGTGAACCATCTTATCGAGACCAACATTGGATTGCACATGCTAAACCATAAATTTTGTTGTTATAGACTACAGTAACACTTACATAATAATGTAGGGTAAATATATATAACAACCAGTCCCGTTCCCAGCAAAATACTCTCTCCCCTCCAATCAATGGGTGGTTAACATTTGGGGACAGATGAGGTATTACAACACCCCTTGTAGCACGAAATCTTTAGGTGATAGAGTAAAACCTAATTAAAGCAGAATTAAATAGCTCCTAGCTCTTGGACAAGCATATTGCTTGTTTATGAAAGAATAAAAAAATAAATGAAAGAAACAAAATATATTTACCTTCTTTACTTGCAAACATTTCAGGACTTATTCCAAAGACTTAAGACTACGAAGGTAGATCTGACTAATGACGACTAAACCGGTGTTTCTTTGATGTTTTCTTATGCTGTGCGTTAGGCTGATCTCGTTGCAGACACCAGCAGTAATCCGCCATCGTATTTGTATGCCATCTTCCTTGATATCTTCTTTCCATGGTTTTGATGTCCTGGTGAAATCGTTCCCCTTGCTCCTCACTGACATCTCCGAGATTTCGGGAAAACGGTCAAGATGCGAAAATAAGAAGTGAACTTTCAGGCTCATGTTGCAGCCTAAGGCGCAAAACTTTTTAAGCATATTTTCCACCAGTCTTTCATAATTTTGGCTTTTGTAGTTTCCCAAGAAGTTTTCAACAACATCTTTGAAACCAAGCCATGCTTCTTTTTCTTTATTGGTCATTGTGTTCAGGAAATGATCGTCTGTCAATAACTTTCTAATCTGAGGACCTATAAAAACACCTTCCTTTATTTTCTCGTAGCTAATCTTTGGATATTTTGAACAAATGTACTTGAAACACTCACCTTCTCTATTCAATGCTTTGACATACTGCTTCATCAAGCCTAACTTAATGTGCAAGGGTGGTAGGAGGATTTTATTTGGTTCAACTAGATGTTCATGTAAAATGTTCTTTGATCCCTGGTAAGATTCTCTCTAGGAGGCCAAGTTTTCCTCTTCCAGTGCTGGTCACGTGCTCGACTATCCCATTCGCAGATGAAACATGGCATCTTAGTGTATCCTGATTGCTGCCCAAGTAACATGCAAAGGACTTTGAGATCCCCACACAATATCCATCTGTGATTTTGATACTGAATTTTTTCCAGAAGCAGTTTCATGTTATCATAGGTCTCTTTTAAATGAGTAGAATGGGCCACTGGGATTGATGCATATTTGTTACCGTTGTGCAGTAACACTCCTTTTAGACTGGTTTTAGAGGAATCTATAAACAACTTCCAGTCACTGGTTTGGTATTCGATGCCTAGCTTGCACACTAATCCTGTGTTGTCCTTGCAAAATACCAAGGGACCATCTTCTTCGAAAAAAGGCACGAAGTCTTTCTCACGATTTCTGTACCACGAAGTATGTGTCGGATGCCAATAAATTGTTCTCCTGCAATCTAGACCCCAAAAGTTCTGCAGAGTCCTTAGGCAGATTCAAATCCCTGACTACGTCATTTAGTTCGGCTTGGGTTAATGGTTTAGGATCTCGGTCAGCTGTTGGTTGTTCATAAACATCATCATTGTCTGGATTTGGAGCTGAATCAGAATCTGAATTGTATTGATCCAGACTCTCGGGTGGGCGGGGAATAGGGACTTCTGGACCATGGGGTACCGGCCTTATTGCAGATGGAAGACTTGGGTATTGAAGGCTCTCTTTATTCTTTGCATTATAACCTTTAACATTGCAAGAACAGAAGTAGCAGTCGTCGGTATGGTTTCTAGGGTCGCGCCATACATAGGGATCCCAAATGGCAAACTTTTCTTTTTACCTTTGCTCCAATTCCTTAGTGCCGCAACATATGTAAGACAAACCTTGTGTGGAGCCCAACTTTTGTCTTGATCTCCTAATTTAATTCCAAAATAAGCATGATAAGCTCTCTTAATGAAGGTCGTTACATTTGTCCTTTGTTTTACAACAACATACCGACCACAAATATAACAAAATATGTCTGGACTATGGGTACATCCTCTAGAAGCCATTATTAAAATTTTAAAGACGTAATGTTAGAATTATCTATCTGAAAAATATGAAAAAACGAAATTAATTAAAGATAAAAAGGTAAAAAATTACAAAACGCCCCAAAATTGTTTTGCTACTAACTTTAAAACTGTGGGTGATAGAAAAAAACTGGTAGCATTTTTTAATTCAGCGCAGCGAACTGCTTCAGAATCACAACTCAAAATAAAGAAATCGATTTTCATGCAGACCGGTGTAATCATTGATTTTGAAATGTGTAGACTGCGGTGGCGGTACTCCATCTCTTCTCACATCTGGCAGCGCACCTCTTTCTAAAACTTTGTTAGGTGTTGTGCCAATCGTACGGTGGTGTGAACGGTTGTATGATGAGGCCAATGACCCGAGAACGTTTATATATCTGTATGTGTTTTTATGTTTAAAATAGCGATGCGTGCGTTCCTTTATAGTACGTTGAACTCTTTCAGCTAAAGAGGCCTTATGTATGGAACTGCTAGTGTAGTAACTGATATTAAACTCTGTCAGCATGTTCTGAAAAGCGCAACCTATAAATTCTTTCTCCATATCCGTACAAAAATAGCCAAGAACCCTATTTTCTTTTAACATCAATGTTTTGGTCGCTTTAGCAACTGTTTCAGGCGATTTATTTTTCAGTGGAATTAGCCACAGATATCTAGAGAATACATCTATTATGAATAGAATGTAGCGGTATCCGTCATGATACACTGAATATCTTTGCATGTCTGTTAAATCCGCTTGCCAAATAGAGTCAATCGAATCCGCGGTTGTCTTGGCCGTTTTAAACCTTTTTCTCACCGGATTATGAAGTGTATAAGCATCCTGCTCCGGCAAAAACCGCTTAACATCTTTTCTCCCTACTCCATAAGCACCTCTGTACAGTCAATTAACGCCACCATAGGAGGCGGGGTTGGAAATGTCATAATAGCGTTTACTTAATATGGTAGCCATCTGCGTATTTTAGAGACACGTGGATAAGGTTGGCCGGTTATCTTCTTTCACTTCTTCAGAGACGCTGCTGCTGGGGGCGATGGCGTACTCAGTTGTGACACATGCGAGACTTGATCCATGTCTTTTAACCTATTCAGATTACCTATCAATGTTTTGGGGACGTTTATTTGTTGTAGTCTTGCTTTAATATGCTTCAATCCTACAGATGAGGGCCTGTCCCCCTTTCCCACCAGATCATGAACAATTTCAACGATGTTGGATCCTTGTACCCTTGTTCCTTCAACAATGACCTCGCCTGTATCGGCCCACTCTATGATGGGGTCCTCACTCAATAGATTATAAAGACTTAAGCCTTTATTCCTCAATGTATGTGGAAGACTGTTTTTTAACACATGTTCGATGTGCTGTGTTCCGTTGTTCTTTGGTTGGTCATCTCTAACGTCGGGCCGTCCTGTATCGCCAGGCTCAGCGCTACTCGCACTGTGCCTAATAAACACGAGGAGGTCTGTCGGATTCTTATAATCTTCGTACTCATGAAGAAATTTCTGCAAAGCCTCTTGGTACAAGATTTTTCTCATCAGGTGACTTTTCACTGTTTAATAGGGCTAGCAACTCGCTTTCCATTCTTTTAAGCCTACTTTTACGGGTTCTAGAGCCGTGTCTGGAATCTTTGAACTTTGCAATGAAGCATACACCTCGTGCGGAATCACAACCACCTTCTTCATTATATTAATCTAGTCAGTAAAGGACCCAAAACTGAAAATAAGATGGGTAGGAATGATCCTCTTTTGTACAATAATTCGCTTTTTCTTACCCACAGTTTGACTTCTATGAGCGAGCGCTCGTATTATGTTCTTGTAACGACGTAAGCGAACATTCTGAGGGGGTTTCATTGGCACATTACATTTTATACATTAAGACAGATTTCACAGATGCATTTTAAAAAGTCGTTGTCGATATTTTTAACAAACATCTGTTGCAGTGCCCGGGGCAATCGTTGATAGATTTTTATTAATTCACGATATTTCTTCAGCCTATTTGTCATTCTGGAATATACATCGTTTCAGGTTCGTTTGGGAATATATTCGTTCTTAGAAGCACCCTAAACGTGTTTCACGGGTGAAGGTCACAAAGCAAATATCCATAACGCTGACTTGTGGCTTCTTTATAAACCTCCAAAAACTCCTTACGTTGATTCGGGAACATTTGATTTGCTAATACCCCAATTTGTTACACATCTCTACGTTGTGCGAATAAGACTAGATATTGTGTATTTAGCGACACATCGCGCATGTATCTATTTTTGAAAAATAGATCATAGTTGATGAAGAATACGCTTATGTTAAGATGGTGTGAGAGCACTGTAAATGTCTCGGCAAACGTTTTATCCATTTCCAACATGAGATCGTCAATTACAATAACTGTATGCTCATTACCTTTTAACGAATTAGCGTCATATACACCCTTGTGGAACAAAATTTCATCTTGGTACTCGCTGAACACCGACTGATACGTCGAATAGCACCATATTACTTTATGCAAAAATTTTGAGAACATCTCCCCCTTATCTTTGATGATTTTAAGCATAAATACAATTTTTCCACATCTTGTAGGGCCAGATAAAATACATCTCTAACACGTCACACCCCTAAGTGGGTCATTTACAAAATATTCCAAATTTTGAGTGCTGTTCCATATATTTTGTTTTTCTTTTTCCACAGAACCGTGAATGACGACGATGTACAGCACCCCATCATCGATATCACAGACGAACCCGATGACCGTGCAGCGACAGAACCCATCCCCGCTGACGAATCCTCACCAGCGACACCTGTAGCATGCGACAGTTCAAAGCGGAAGCAAGATGAAGAGCTCTCCACGTCAGGTATAAAGCGTGTCAGAATTGCGTCGGTTGTTGGACCCCCAGTAATAGAGCCACAACCCTCTACGTCTTACGACACAACCCCCACAATAGTACCTTCCTCAAATATGCCCCATTATTCTGTTCCGGGTAATTCCTCCACAGCAGCTTCTCATACTGTGGAGGATGGTATAACATTCGAGTTGGTGCGCACCGCTACCCCCACCCCTGCCCTGACTAGAAATCGGTACGTGGTCAGGGTTGACCCTGGATCCCTGTATACCAACGGACTGCGGCGCGTAGTTGAACGTATTGTGGAGTTTGCCCTTCAGAACCGCGACGAACGTGAAGTCCGGACGAGGTTATCCTTCAGGTTCGGGTCAGATGAGGGGGACGATTTTTGGGTGGTAATACCGTTCAGACGTTTGGCGCTGTAGACAGAATATATCTTGGGCCGTATAATGCAAGCCTCTCAAAGTGGTACATCCTTCAATATGGACAACTTCATGGTAGATATTGACAGAGTATTCCGGGTTGCGGGTCATAGTGCCACACCTTATACTCTTAATTTCAATTCTCCGGTTATTTACAGAAAGCATTTAAACGTCGATCGTGGTTGTGGTTTTATAGCAATAATCTTAGCTCATATGTTCACTGTGCTAAATACTTGGACGCAAAAAATTTGGCTGCCCACGGTTGTGCAGCGTGCCCGTAAACTGGCTTCAGATTGTAAGCTTGAGTTTGAGTGTAATATGGGTCCTGAAGAACTGAGAAGGGCCGAGCAGGAAATGAATGCACGTATAGTCGTATTTGGAATGGATGATCGTCGTAGGACTGTGTATGTTTTTAAAAGCAGCGTGAGAGATCGTACAAGACCTCTACTTATTTTAGGATTGTCAGGAACATCGTATCTCCCCATCCGTAACATAAGGGCTCTCTACGCCAGTTATGATAAAAGTCGAAAATATGGAAGGCATCATGATTTGTGTAAGGGATGTCTCGAGTTTGCTGATGATATGGTGAAACATTGTAAGGATTGCTACATGGTATGTGAGCAGTGTAAAAGCCCCAAATGTGAAAGTCGTTTAGTTGAAACCGAGAAGAGGGAATGTAATGTGTGTAGACGTACATTTTTCAATAATATTTGCTTTGAACTCCATAAATCAAATGGCACTTGCAGGAAAATGAGGATTTGTAAGTGCAGCATAGAGATAATTGGGGAAATTTTAAACATAAATGCGATGAAATTCACTGTTCTCCATGTCATGAAAAATATAAGGCGGATGGAGTGAGGCATGTATATGAAAGATGCTAAGCCTAAATATAGCCCTTGTATAACCGTGTACGACGATACAGAAACTTACACGAACGCTGAAACCAAAGAGGTTATTCCACCTTTACTCGTAAGTCAGACTATCTGTGATGAGTGCATGGATCGAGTGTGATGAGTGCCACAAATGTGGAAAACGGACAAACGTTTTTAAAACGAATGCACACGGCAGCCCTGTGAAACTCTTTGTATCCTATATTGTCAAATTAGCGGACAAGTTAAAAAAATGACTGTGTATATTCTTGCCCATAACGGGGCGAAATTTGACACAGTTCCTTTATAAGGAGCTGCTTGAACACGAGTCGTCTGCGATATTTACAGGTGATCCCTTGAAAAGAGGCAACAAACTAATACAGATGCAGATAAGAGGTAATGTACAGTTTAAAGACACCCTGCTGTTCACACCTTGTAAATTAGCAAAGCTGCCCAAGGTCATGGGCGTAGCCGCTGAAGTTTCAAAAGGGTATTTCCCTTACACATTCCTCACTAACGAAACTTTGAATTACGTAGGACTACCTCCACCCAAACATTACTTTAACTACACAACATGAGTGATAGTGAGCGTGAAGATTTTGACCGCTACTACAACAGTTTTAATGAAGCTAATCCATACAATATAGCCGATGAATGTGAACGTTATTGCGTGAATGACGTACGTGTACTTAGAGTATGCTTTCAAGCCTTTAGAAGGATGTACATAACCCGTTTCAAATGCGATCCGCTGCAAGTCGCGACCACGATCGCCTCATTATGTTTTACAGTGTTCAAGAATAACTTCATGCCTAAAGACACCTTAGCAATCATTCACAGAAACAACCCCGCAGTTATGGGCACAAGGCTATTTACTGGCTCATACACCTACAGCAACAGACCGGGTATACATAAAACATGCCCGCAACACGGGTGAAGTACCCGTTAAGGTCAATGGTCGTGTTTTTTGGGTTGACGGCCTAAGTGAGGATCCAGCCACTGGTGAGAAGACTGTGTATTCCTTTAACGGCTGCTGGTGGCATGGATGCCCGCGCGCTGAATGTGCCGTCACAGGGGACCTTTATGGAAGATCCCCCGCCGACAGCCTCGCATGGACCCGTAACCGTGATCAACTTATAGGCTCCCAGTTCACTCACAAAATCGTGTGGGAGCATGAGTATGATGCACGGATGGAAACAGATGCCCAGTACCGTGAAGAAATAAGGGCCATCAAACGTTCAATGGTGTTGGACCCCCTCAAATGCGGTGACAGCTTGTTTGGAGGGCGCACAAACCCATTCAAGCTATACTTTCCGCCTACGGAGGGCGTGAAACTCCACTACTACGACTTCTGCTCTTTATACCCCTACGTGATGAAGAACAATCCGTACCCCATAGGTGCACCTGAAAAAATGGTGGGTCCCACCATACTAACCATCGAGGATTTTTCAGCTAACTTGAATGGGCGCTACTTTGGACTCTCTTTCGTAGACGTGCTCCACCCTCGCGATTTATGGATGCCGATCTTACCCGTCGTTATAAATCACAAGCTCATGTTTCCCATGTGCGTGAAGTGTGCAGAGGAGAACAGCGGTGATTGTAACCATAAAACCAACCAGCTTAAGATCAGAGGTATATATACAAGCCCTGAGATGTCCCTAGCCGTTTGCCATGCGTATAGAATATTGAAGATACATGGGGTGTGGAGCTTTCAGAAGCTACACAACCTTTTCACACCATATATAAACGCTTTTTTGAAGGATAAAGTAGAAGCATCGGGATATCCGCGAGGGGTTGATACCGAAGATGAAAACACAGCTTATATTCAGCGTTACCGTGCACATGAAGGTATACAGCTTGACCGTTCCCAAATTGTTAAGAATCCTTGCAAGCGCTTTAGTGCAAAGTTGTGCCTAAACAATCTTTGGTGGAAATTTGCACAGAATACCGGCAAAGGGAACGTCCATTTGGCACAAAGTTATAGTGAAGTCTGGGATTATGCCAACGCTCCCGATAAAGAGGTTATGGAGATCGTGAATGTAGGTAATACGTACATGATAAAGTACAACATTACCGAACTGGCCACAGATACCTCACGGGTTACAAACATACCTGTAGCCAGTTTCACAACGGCCTACGCCTAGGCTGACCATACGTACCGTTTTGAACGGGACAGTACCGTTTGTTTTATATTTCCTGGCCGTCCCGTCGTTTTAATAAAAATGTCAATTTTGTCCCGGTTTATGTACTTACTTTTTCATGAATACAGAATATTACATAACCCCGTCCCTTTTTTGCCATCCCAATGTCCCGTTTTTGTCTCAAGGAAATATGGTCAGCCTACCTACGCCCCGATCAAACTTTGGGGTCTACTGCGCTCTCTTGGGTGGAGGGTGCTGTACACTGACACAGATAGCGTGATATTCACAGCGAGGGAGGGTGAATACATGCCTACTATTGGGGAATTCCTCGAAGTGCTAACTGATGAGATCAAGGACGAGTATGGTGATGGTGCATACGCAGACTCGTTTGTGTCAACAGGGCCAAAAACCTATCGGGTACATTGAGGGTAGGGGATGATATGAAGTATATCGTGAAGGCTAAGGGTATCACGCTTAACCATGCGACCCGTCGAGTCGTTAACTTTTACTCGTTGAAGGATCTAGTGTGCTTGGAAGATGAGGGTGATCAGCCACCCCAACTGACTGTGGGCACGCACAATTTTCGGGCGCAGAAACTGGGTGGGTGATGGAACTTAGGGGCACGAAGGTATGCCGTAACACCTATAAGAAGCGTTACCAGGTGTCTGGTACCTATGATACCGTACCTTAATCCTTGATTGTATTTATATATTATATATATATATATATATGTGTGTATTGTTAACGATATGTTTATTTATCACTTATATTTGCTTCAAATAAGTTTTCATTGTCTCCTTTTCGTGCGTGTGTGTGTGTGCACACAGTAAAAAGCTAAGCTCCTACCACTGTGAGATCGGTCATATGACTCCTGCCACTACCTGAGTGTATCTCTATCCCTGCGTGCTCAATTGACATCTGCATACCCTTGAGCTCAGACGTGTATTCCCCCGCGTAGACGAAAAATAGTAATGGCTATCTTTAATATTGTGTGTTTAACGTTTATGAAGTGGCATTCGGCAAAGTGCCAAGATGTGGTGGATACCCAAAAACTTCCTATTCCCCCCCCCCTGCTCCTTTGATACTTTTAAGGCTACAATCAGCCGTGCGAAGGACCAAGATGTTCAAATACTCTACAGCTATTCTGGCGAAGGCATTGTATGATTTCGTAGTACAAACGATGTATTGAAGTATGTTGTAGACCTAACCTTTATAAAAGCTCACATATACCGCGAAGTAGAAGAAGCAACACGTTCAGAAGATAAGCAACGGCTATGGATAGTGAGTCTTGTTGATGAGTGGTGTGACAAGCGATATTATTTCATGTTACATGATACCGACTACTCGTATCCTACGGTTGAGAATGTAAATCTTGTCATCATGGCAAATCTTAAGTATTTTTACCACTATATTAATATATATCATGACGAGGTTTGTAGTGAGGTTGTGGCTAATGGGCTGTGTGAGTTTTTAACAGACTTTAGAGACGAGTATCGCTTGCTAAACAAAAAGGATAAATATGGGCATATGTTTCTCTCAAATAGTGCGCCGGATTGTGAAGATGTTTAGTTTGTAGAAATGAACGTCTCGTGAGTGATAAAACATTAAAGCCCATATTGCTTCATGTAGCGGAAAATTCTGTTTGTCCAGTATAATGGGCACAAGTGTTCGAACAAGCCTGTACACGCTTCAGCAGTTTATGGTGTGACTCGTTTCCCCCAGCGAGCCGCCCACCCGTGTACCTCACCCCTCCGAAACGCACGAGTTTGAACAAACCCGTACACGTTTCATCAGCGTGACTCGCTCCGTCGAGACAATCCGTCCACCTGTGGCTCATTGTCATCTCAGAGCTTGAACCGACTAGAGTGCGAATACGATTGAACTCCCTTTGAGAAGCATTCTCAACGCCTCGTACGATGTGTCCGTGACGAAGTCATTGCGCGTGTTCATGCCAGAAACCGGCACCATTAACTATGTTCTTGAAACGACTTGCAGGCATGCAAACTCTGGTAAACGTAATGTTATTTATTTAAGTGATGAGGAGATGAATAGAGTCTTCTTGATAGATGAGAAGTGGGGAGAGGACCGTTATAAAATACTTGCAGGTGTAGGTACAAGAAGAGAGCATATTAGTGACGCCCCCTCATATGCCGTTGTTTGCACGTTGTGTATAAATAACGATCAGCCATGCATTGATATACGACTGATGTGGAAGAATGCATCTGATAATAACGTTCTTGTCCCTACGCGAAACCGTTTCATCCTCGACAGAATGTTTGAAATCGTCGGATTCCGCAAGCTGAAGCCTATATTAGACGCTCGTGTTACGGATATGATTTATTTTGACACGGTTCTTGAATACGCATACACCGCTCTGCTCGACGGATTTATCGAATGTAGGAATGAATAAGGCGAGAATGGTCTAGAGCTGGATGCATATTTAAAAGGTTTAGATTCTTCGAAATATCCTGAACTTTGGTACAAAGCACTTGAGCGGTACAGGGCAGAGCTTGCCTACACTGTTCACCCTGAAGAGCTGTACCTCTATATAATGAATAGCTGTCTTTACGACTTGCAAGATTATTTCAATTGCCGCTATGCAGAGTGAAGAAGAGTTCACGATTGAAAAGCTCGGGACGTTAAGAAAAAACCATCGATTGGAAAGGAATGTTTATAAACTTTTATTTAATAATGATGTTGTGGTTGACGACGACCTCTTTGTGCGTGATTCTGATTGTATTCTAGCCGTGTTTAAAGATAACTTGCCAACCGAATGTAAAGTGGGGACAAAAATACTATTGAACGATATGAAAGCCATTTATGTCGAGTATAGGCATCCGTATAACTTGAGCGATGAAGTATTGCTTGGGCGGTTTTACCGTCTAGTGCAAAGTAATAACGATGTGAATGTTGACTCAATTACGTGTGAGTTTAGCGCTTTGCGCCGTAGAACAGAGTATTTTGATGTATATTTATTTATTTAATTATTTAATTGTGTGTGTCTATATATATATATATATATATATATATATATATATATATATATATATATCCTCTACTAATATGCAATTGATTATACGTCTTGTATATTATTATTTTCAATATATTTAATTATTTAATATAACTGTGCATATATATATATATTTTCCCTGTACTACTATATTGATGGTTATACTACAACCTTTTTCTATATTTTTTATTATATATTTCTCGTTCGTATTTCTTATGCTATTATTATTTTTATTTTTGATCATATTTATTCCAATGTATATTTATTTTGATTATATATTCATCGTACGTATTTCTTATGCTATTATTATTTTTAATCATATATATTACATTGTATATTTATTTTCTATATATTTCGTGAAATTGAATCCATTAATTCGTCTAAATAAACAAAATTATGTCATAGTGTTTTATTTAATTCTTTTGGTTGTACACGACATTTAATTACAGCAAATGGCTACCTTCTAAAACGGATTTCTAAACCAACTGCCAAATGTATCTGGATAGCACAATTGGAACCCTAATAATGTACACCTGAACAAGCCACTTACGCTTTCTAGGTCAACTGGCTGGTTAAGTCAGAATATGTGCTTTAATTAAATAAATAAACGCAATCTGGCAACTCAATAATATACACCTGACCAAGCCATTTACGCCTTCTAAGTCAACTGGCTGGTTAAGCCATAATATATGCTTAGTAGTATGACCGCAAAATGTATGAGTGCAATTGCATTGCAATGTTACTTAATGTTGCAAGAGTGCCAACCCCACCCCCTTTGTTGCAAGAGCACCAACCCTCACCCCCTTTGCTGCAAGAGTGCCAACTCCCCACCCCCGTTGTTGCAAGGCACCCCCCTTCGTTGCCAACCCCAAAATGAGTGGGGTATGCAACTTGGAGTTATACCCCAAACTAATCCCCCCAAAGGAGAGTGCCAACCTTTGTTGACAAACCCCAAATAAGGTTGCAAGGGGTATGGAACTTGGAGGCGGAGTTATCCCCCAAGCTGAACCCCCTAAAGGGTAGGGTGCCACACTCTATAGGGGCAGTTTTTAGAATTTGGAAATTTCGAATGGCCCTTAGTCATATTGTTTGGTTGGATGAGAAAACCCTAAATATGAAGTTTGAGCCCGATCGAAATACATTTAGAGGTTCCGCATCGACCGTTTCTGTTGTACCGTGTGTTCGAAATAATGGATTTATCTGGGAAACCTGTAACCATGGCACTATTACATATATACAGGGTTGAAAAAAAACCATGGTTTTAAAAAAACAAAAAAAAAACAATGGTTTTTAAAAAAAAATAAAAAAAACATAACTCAATTAGGTACTGGTACTCAGAAATTAGAATTGCTGACTGTCTCATTTTTTAATTGGAAGATGTTAGATGTAAGAAGTGCTAACTTCACAAAAATGAAAATAAACCTAATAACAACATTTATATTTGTACCTACATGCGTTTATAATGTAATTGATACAGGTAACTTCAATCCTTTTATGTGCAATGCCACTATTAAATAGGCCTGCTAGTGCAAGGTAGCTATATTATATACTACCGTACATACTAGGCTACTCTGAACTGATGGTTTTTAGGTCTTATCAATATAAATATAAGTTTTAGTTTTAGAGCTATTAGTTTATGAATTAAATAATTTGTGTTGTAAAAATTGAAATTATAAAAAAACAAAAAAAAACAGAAAAACATGGTTTTTTTTAAATGGTTTAAACCATGGTTTAAACCAAATGGTTTAAAGCATTTGGGTTAAACCAGCCAACCCTGCATATATATTGCTATAATTTATGCATTTCATAAATTTAAATATTTATAATTAATATTTGCTTCTCATTGTATATATTTTCACTACTTTTCAGCATTGAGATCTGGCAACAGCGCAACGCCGGGTTAGTGTGGTGAGTCACACTGTCACAGTCTTCAGTCAATCAGTCTCCTTCACGCATTCAACGCGTGATCATCTCGTGATGGCTACCGCAAGCTCACTGAAATCCAAGACCGAGATATGGCTAATCGGACACGCCAACCCAAGCCCCCTAACGGGAAACAGGTTACCTTCAAATGGTGAAGTGCTTCGCCGGTTTATACAGTTTCATAAGGTGCAAAAACAACTTCTAGCCGAGGCGGCGCGTAATGTGATCGTCGAGGTGTATACTTTCTGGGCTATGGCCAGAATCCCGACCATGACCTCCAAAGGCGCCTCGCGAAAACTGCTTAGACTTTACGACAATTGGCAGGCACTGCAGCGCAGCCGGAAGCGGTCCGGCGCCACAGGTGAGGCAGCCAGGGCGGCCTTCACCGAGGGACTCGATGACATTTTTGACGTGGCTCTCGACAACGCCCTCTCCGTCATCACCATCCAGGAGGATCGCGACTTCCTTCTTGCTCAACTCGAAAAGGGTCGCCGTGGTGTCATGTCCGGGGTGGACAAAATCCTCACTGGAATTGAGCAACGTGAATCCGCGCGTGAAGCTGCCAAAGAAAGGCAACGCCCAAAGCAATCAGAGCAATCACTGGCAACAGCAACCCTTACATCATCAAACTCGTCGTCGTCGCCTAATTGCTCGACAGAAGAGGAAACCAATCAACCTACAAAGCGCCGTCGCAAAAAGAACATTATGACTCAAGACCTAGCGTCGGCACTGGACCGGACCAAAACAAGCAACCGTGGAGCCGTTCAACTCATGAAAGCAGCTGCTTCCAGTCTGGATATTCAAGACACAGATGAACTGGCTCTCAGTCACGAGACGATTCGGCGTTGGCGATTGCGTCATCGAGGGGAAATCGCCAAAGAAGTGAAGATGACGTTCGATCCCAGTGTCCCGCTCATCGTTCACTGGGACGGGAAGATGGTCTCCGACTTCAGCGGCAAGAAGGTCGATCGCCTCGCCATAGTCGTGTCCGGCGACGGCGTCGACAAACTTCTCTCCGTGCCGAAGCTGCCTGCTGGAACTGGTCGCGCCCAAGCAGATGCTGTGCTGAACTCGTTGGATGACTGGGGAATCGCTGATCGTGTCATCGGGCTCTCCTTTGACACGACAGCTGCCAACACGGGCGTCGTTTCGGGCGCTTGCGTCTTCATCGAGCAGGGCCTTCACCGCCAGCTGCTGAACCTGGCCTGTCGGCACCACATGCTAGAATTGGTGGCAGAGAAAGCCTTCATCGAGTGCATGGGCCCCTCCTCTGGTCCTGACATTAAACTGTTCTCGCGACTGAAGGAGCGCTGGCAAACCGTCTGCACCGACCAATTCAGCGCCATCTCCAAGGAAGACCTTACTAAGCCGCTGCTGAAGGCGCGAGACGATCTGATCGCGCGTTTCAAGGGTCACATCACCAAGGGCCAGCCGCGGGACGACTACCGAGAGCTCCTGGAGTTGGCGATCATAGCGCTTGGAGGCGTCCCCCAGCGAGGTGTGCGCTTCATGCGACCGGGCGCACTCCACCGCGCCCGGTGGATGGCCAAAGTGATATACGCCATCAAGCTCCACCTCTTCCGGCAGCAGCTCCCCATTAAGGCTCGCGAGGCCCGGGCATCCTGCGCTTCGTAAACTTTGCGCTGCTGGTTTACATTCCGGCCTGGTTTACGGCGCCCCTTCCCGCCGCTGCCCATCGAACTGACCTGGCGATGCTCAAGACGCTGGTTGACTACGACAAGGTGGACAAGGACGTGTCCAAGGCTACCTCCCCTGTGTTTCGACGACATCTCTGGTACCTGAGTGAACACCTGGCCGCCCTCGCTCTCTTCGATGACGACACTCCGCTGGAGGAGAAGAGTCGAATTGCGACGGCCATCAAGGATGTCGAGGGCACCGAGGAGCCACCCAAGCGCATTGCCCTGGACGTCTGCCCGGAGGAGCTCGAGCGAAAGACAGTCGCAGACTTTTGCACGACATCCAGCACGCTTCTTTTCGAGCGGCTCGCGATCAATACTTCTTTCCTAGAGTTGGAGCCGGCTACCTGGTCGAACAATGCGTCCTACCTGGCGGGGAAACGCCGTGTCTCTACGTTGAGCGTTGTCAATGTCCGGGCGGAGCGAGGGGTCGCGCTGATGCAGAACTACAATCTCGCACTCACCAAGGACGAGGAGCAACGGCAGTACTTGATGCAAGTCGTTGAGAAGCACCGCAAAGAGCACCCGAGCGCCCGCAGCGGAAATCCTTAACGGGTTTGGGAGTACTTTATGGTATATTTGAATTTGCTTCATTTTTATAGGGTGTTACTCCTATTAATCCTGTATAACAATGTATAATCGTATATACTTTATTTCTTAGTTATTATTTTGATTTATATGGCCAGTAGGCTCAGTATATTACTATGATTAATACGGAATAAAATGTTTTTTATTTTAATAATATTAAGTTGTTTTGTTGCAATAAAATTGAAATTGATTTAATGATTTTGTATTATTAATAACATTACACACAGAGAATAGTATCGTGCTACCCAGGCATGGTGGGACAAGTTTATTCCAATTAATTATGAAATAATGTTGAACAATATTGTTAAGGTGTTTGCACTGTTTGCTAGTTGCGTATTGTGTTGTTATAAGCTGGTTGCCGGTTGGTGTGGTTTGGATTACAAAGCATAAACGTATTAAGGTGAAACTTTGAAAAAAAAACTTTTGAACCGCGACAAAAATATTAATATAAAAAAATATTGGAGATGGAATAAACTTGATGCTATGGAAATATAGCTATGACTGTCCTCTACACCATGGTATATGATAGCATTTATATTGACATTGTACATGTTACTTTACCCCTTGGAGCTGGAGCAATTTCTTGGAGAAACTCATTACTTCTGACACGTGGTACGCCAGAGATGGTCGATGCGGAACCCCTAAATATCCTTCAATTTGGCTAAAATTTCATATTCAGGGCTTTTTCACCCAACCTAACAATCCCACAAAGGGCCGTCCTAAAAATCAAAAGATTATTTTTATGTGGCACCCTACTAAAGAGGCATACCTAACCGAAGGGAGCCTCTTTGGGGGAGAAGTTGGGAAGGCCTCACCCCCCAAAGGGGAAGAAAGAGAGAGAGAGAGAGAGAGGAAGAGAGAAAGGAAGAGGAGGAAAGGGTTGTTCGTCTGACAGCTGTCAGACGCATATGACTCCTCCCGCCACCCTGCCGCTCTCTTAGAGACCCCTAATCAGCCAGTTGGCTTAGAAGGCTGAATTGCCAGATTGCGCTATGTATTTAATTATTCCTTATATTCAGCCATTTGGCTGCTGAGTTGTCAGATATCGCCATGTATTTATTTACTCCTTATATTAATGTTGGCTTAGCTTGTTGAGTTGCCAGTTTGCGCTATGTATTTATTTAAAGTAAATATTAATCAGCCAGGGCCAGTGGGCGCCACAGCCAGTTGGCTTAGAAGGCTGAGATGCCAGATAGTGCCATGTATTTAATTATTCCTTATCTTATTCAACCATTTGGCTGCTGAGATGCCAGATAGCATTTTAATTGTTCAGGTATACCTTATTATGGAGAGTTGCTAAATACCACCATATACTTTAATTTTTATTATGGGGAGTTGCTAAATACCACCATTTATTTTAATTTATATGAGGATAGTTGTCAGGTACCACCATTTATTTTAATTTTCATTATGGACATAATCGTGTTCAAGGAATAAATAAAACACCAATACGACGTTCTGTTTATGAATTAATGGATATACAATGGGGCATATATATATGGTCAAATAATAGATTAGAAATTATATAATCATTCAAAACGGTGCATTATCAAATATTCGTACAGGAAAAAATATATGCAGTTATATTAAATATATTGAAAATATACAATACGTATATTCATATTAGTACAGGAAATATATTTATACATATATATGGTGAAACGAGGGCTACGACTTTTAAAAGGAGCTCACCCCATCAACAGGAGATGAGGGCTACGACTCTTTAGGAGCATACCCCATTAACACCACGTGTCCGATATGAAAGCTACAACCAAGCGTCCAAACGAATGATGGTGAAACCAACAACCCACTTCCACCTTACTCACCAATAACAATCCACCACCACCACCTTACTCACCAACAACAACCCATCAACACCAGGGCACAACCACCACACAAAAAAGCATCACCAACAATCGTATAGACTTTTAGGAGCTCCAACAACACATGGTGAAATGAGGGCTTTGAATTTTAAAAGGAGCTCACCCTATCAACAGGAGATGAGCGCTATGACTCTTTAGGAGCACACCACATTAACCACAAGTGTCCGATATGAAAACTACAACCAAGCGTCCAAACGAATGATGGTGAAACCAACAACCCACTTCCACCTTACTCACCAATAACAATCCACCACCACCACCTTACTCACCAACAACAACCCACCAACTACCTCCACCTTACACACCAACACCAGGTAGACCGACAAGGTCTCCAAATACGACCCAATAGACAGAGCTATTAAGCATAAACAAATATGTTTATGGGAGCCAAGTAAAAAAAAAAAAGGCAACGCCAAAAGTATTTCCTACTGAGCTTCTCACGGTTTAACGAGGCCTATCGGACATTTGGTGGGGGGCGAGCTTTTAGGCAAAAAATCGAATAAGATAAACTAATTTAACACAAATACAAATTTTCATCATAATACGCTATTTTATCGTTAAACTGTAAAGTGAAATGCGTTAATATGATTTTTAAAACAAATTAAAAACTAAATTAGGGCTAACTTATTAATTTTTCCTCTTTTATCCAATTATTGTGCTTCAATATAAATTTGCAGACTGCATTGAGTAATTCTAGTATTTGCACAATTTGTAGAACGAATCATCGCTATCTTACGATATAGTGTTTAGAAGACTAAATATATATATATATATATATATATATATATATATATATATATATATATGTCGGTTACAAGACTAGTTGCCAGAGTGCGCCATGCAGTGAAATAGGTCTTTTATTTGATCATTTTGCGTTGAACTGGATTTGTTTAACTAAACATTTTTATTTATTCCTGAAAACCACCGAAAACCTAATGTAACATTATTACTAAGACTACCCCAGTTACGTCTAACTTAACTCAGTTAAATATAGACAACGACGCGTAAATTTAACCTATCACTTCTACCATAAGCGTAGTAGACCGACCTTTTAAGTCAAGTTAGGCTACGTTTTGATAATTTCCAGTTTCGAGAAAAAAGAATCTCATTGCAATTTCTCTACCTTTGTGCATATATATATACCGTATATATATATATATTATTATTATTAAAAATTTCAATTGTTTATGTGAATATTTATTTGATAAATACAAAAATTATTTCGCTGATTATTATTTTAAACAGACTCCTCAAAGTTAATATAATTCGATTTTAAGTTTTAGCTAGCTTACCCCAATAAACAACGTTTTCTATGGATATTTATAAAGAAAATGGAATTTTTTGGCACAACCCACATAATTGTGCCTTCTACAGACCAATTATATTTATTTTGATTTTAAATATTATGTTGTTGACGTTATATGATGTGTCCGTTTTTTTGCTAACTTATTATGCTTTTGTTTAAATTACAGATATCATTCATGTTTAATTTGCTGTTCAAGGAGGAGAATTATACAATGTAGATATGTGAAATCATTTTCAATATCATCATCATCATCATCATCAATGCTTTTGCGAAATCACTGTTTTTGGAAATGTTATTCTATCTATTACGCGTTTCACGTAGTTTCTAAATTTGAGATGCCTGATATATATATATATATATAATATATATATAGTGGCGTTCAAAAGTCTGCAGCCATCTCAGTTTTAAACAATTTCTAGAAAATAATACAACTCTGAGAAAGTATGTCCACTATTAAGGTATTTTCTTTTACAAGAAATGCTAATTCATATATTCTACTACATGTGTAAGTAATGTAACTTTTGTTTCATAAGAAAGGACACATTAATGAAAATGGTTCTTTTTGGTCTTGTTACGTTTTTTCTTCCGTTTAACTTCTTATTAGTAAAGTTTTTTTAACAGTTTTACGTTTGAATGTCTTTAGTGTTAAGTTTTATTTTTATCACTCGTATATTTTTGTCATTTATATATTTTTACTTTCGATTTGAATTTGGTTTATGCCTGTTTCTGCTGTGTAATTTTTATTCTTGAACAGTTTTAATTTTGTAATCTAGATTAGTTTTAGCTCTCGACATTTATATATTTTTTGTAATGTATTAATTTTAGCTTTTATTTATTAGGCCTTGAAAATGGGTAGAGTTGCCCGAGACGTCGGCTGCAGCCAAATATAATGACTTTTTTGCTCTACGTCTTCGTTTTTATCCTAAATATATATGATAATGTAGATGCTTGCTAGTTTATAGTGGCGCCAAAAAATTGTTTTTCTTGCCTTTCCCCCTCCTCTTATCCAATAGAAAATCCGGATAATTTCTGGGAGCGCTCCATTTTTCAATATTAAATATACACTCATAAAACTTATACCATTTGAAAGCTCACATTTTTCTGAGTCTAAAAATGTAGTAATCCAAAAGTATCAATAGCAAATAAAAAGTAACTAGATTTAATTAATTGTTTGACGCGTGACGTCATTAACTACATTATAAAGGTTGGCTAAGTTATAAATCTTCAGTCTGTGTCGTAAGATGGTATTTTTGGTAATTGTTACGCTAACCTAACGTAACATGAATATGTTATTACATTATCATTTGTATAATTTAGGTGTCGGGGGTACGGGGGCGGAGCCCCCGCAAAGATCACGCATCACAAATTGATCGGTATAGGGTTTTATATTTAAACCTAGTTACATTTTATTTGCTATTGATACTTTTGGATTAGCTATATAGTTTAAAAAAGAAATTATTGTGTATATGCTGTAAAAACGTATAAAACATTTTTTAAATATATAATTAGACTTTCTTTTAATTAAGCTTAGACTTGCAGGCTACAGCACAAACTGAATAACTGTTTTCAGTGAAGGGTTGACCCCAACAACTTTATCAAAATTACACACATAAATAATGCCTCCTCCCAGTGACTCAAAAGTGGAGGTTAGTGGGTACCCCCAATCTGTAGTAAGTACGAGTATGACTCCGCCGAGTGTTAACAGATGGCGCAGCAAAGCTCAGACCCGCAGTAAGCGCAACCCATTGCTCGACTCTCCCCTTTACCTCCACCTCACTGAACGACAGGCGTTTCTTAATCGAAACGAAGAAAAGGCGGGGAGCGAACCTGGGGCACTACAACACCACTTCCCATGACAGAACCACTCGGACACCGCAGGGGGAAGGATGGCTCCCCAGTGACCTAAATGGTCACAGAAAGAAAGAAACTAATAGTAACCAACAAAACAACGAAGAAGTACTGACCTTGCATACGCATCGCGAAGGAATGGCGGGTGAAATTTCGTGTTCGAAAGTTCCTCTCCGATCACACTCAAGGAAGGAGTGCCGGCATTGGACCCCTCCTGTGTTGTGTTTACAGTCCTGGAAGAGAGTAATGAGAATGGAAGCCAATTTGCGAAATAAAAAATGAAGTAAGCCTAAAATTTAGATAGGCCAAGAGTAAAGTCTGAATAAAAAGTAACGCCCTCAACAAATAAACTAGTAAAAAAATATTAATAACTTTCAGGAAATTTGTATTACCACAACTGTTCATCGTCATAATGTAAGCAACATATTGCCAGATACCGCAATATCTTACATAGTAACTAGTAAAAATGTCAGCACAGGTCTAAAGACCATTTTTTTAATTTCATTTCTCTCATTACACCGATAGGAGTAACTATGAATCACTATCCATCCAGTGGGCCAGCACAAAATTATTTTAGAACAATCTTTGTTAATTTGTTGCACTAGTTGCCAATTTCGCTAGATTTAATCAGCTGTGGTCAATATCGTGTGGTCGTCTGCAGTAAACAATAATAATAGGACCAAAACGTGTGAAATCACAATTTTTTACCTTTCATAATGTATGGATCTATAACTTTGTACAAATTCGTTCAATATACATAAATTTTCACTTAAAATTTTACTTTACACGTTATATGATGTGCCCGTTTTTCTGAAAAGGGAAACTAACATTGAGAACTCACGCCTTAAACATTTGAAATCGTATAAATACGTATTGAAACGTTCAAAAACGCTTTCACACGACTCCAAAAGGACACAAAAGCCTAGCTAAAAACGATAGACCAGTTAGTTTAACTTCTATCATTTGCAAATTACTTGAAAGTGTCATCAGAGACAAAATTACAATATTCTTAGAAGAAGAAGGATTAATTGGAATAAAAGGGACAGTACCAAATTGGAGTGAAGAATGCTTAAAGAAAGGGAACAGAGAGTCCAGTTAAATGGAACTAGATTATGATAAATAGTCAATAAAACCTGATTAGGGACGACATTTCTGAGTTTAAACATTACGCGAAATTTTGCCAAGTACACTCCTTTATAGTGATTTCATTAACATTAAACTCGTCAAGATATACATTTCTTTTATTAGTAAAAATCATGAAATTTGTTTTACTGGTACTTAGGAAGAGTTTATTGGTGGTCAACCATTTCATTACACTGATGAGTTCTGAATGAAATATATCCTTAGCTGTATTAACATCTTTGCATGAAAAAGAGATAGTTGTATCTTCTGCAAACATTATGAAGTTCAGTATATCAGATGAACGTCGAAGGTCATTTATATATAATAAAAATAACAGTGGACCAGAGCTGATCCCTGTGGTACACCATGTTTGACAAGCGCATTAGTTGAACAAACCTTATTTACTGATACAAAATGATATCTATTGGACAAATAACTTTTAAACCAATCACTGATTGCTCCTCTAAAGCCGTAACAATGTAATTTATTAAGTAGAATATTATGGTCTATTACATCAAACGCCTTACTCAAAGCCATAAATATTGATATCATTATTTCTCTGTTCTCCTTAGCTATATTTACATTTTCCATAAAACGATGCTTATCCGCTATTGAAGTAAAATATGCATTTGAAGAGTCTGCATTAGCAGTATCATCAGTAATTTCTTTATTATCAACATTTAATTTACTCATTCGCAATACAATTTATAAAAGATTTCTATATTTTATTAAAATAAAAAATCGCTCTCTCGCTCAACAAAGTGGCCTACAATCCCAACCATATATGAAATCATCTAAAGGCCTACTATTTACCGAAATTCTTATACTCTGTTTAAAACAAAGCTTCATCTGTTACAGTTGGTGGTTCAGGACTTCATTTTAATTGCTCTGTGGCTGGTCAATTTTGTAAATTTTATTGCATTTCTTAAAACAGGCTAAGGAGCGGATTTTCGTAACATGCAATATATCAAGTCACACCAAAAAGCTACCACTCTGACTAAAAGTATTTTCACATATTCAGTCTGCAATTTTTCTCATTGAAACTCATCCCTCAAACTCTAATAAGAAAAAGTTACTTGAAGTTTTAAAATATCGCTAATAAGGTCCCTTTTGTGCTTCTTAGAAGTTGTGAGGGGTAGGAAATGCATGAGTAACTCAGTTCGACACTATGCCACCGCTTGGAGTGGAAGGCCGTAATACTACAGTGCAATAGTAATACTAACCCAGGGCATTATGATACGTCCTGATACCCTTTTTGGAATGTATTTTCAATAGTGATGCGATTATTTTAAAAGCACAGAGGTAAAAATAAGATTTTTAGGCAATAAATAGGTGAACATAAGAACGCTGTGTTGGGGGCAGAGTGCTATGAAAAGAGATAATTAATTGAGAGCATCAAATAATTCAGTGTCAAATTCGGGTCAAATAGTTGTTTTTCAGCAGCAAAATCCATTGTTTTCTCAACAATGACCACTTTGGAACTTGTTTTAATAAAGCGGGACGTATATGAAAATTTGCTCCAAATGCAGGACATTTTCGGGACATTTTGAAAATAGGGACACATGTCATAAATTTGGGGCTGTCCCGCCAAAAATCGGGACTCTAGTCACCTTGCCTCAGCCCCATCTTTCCCCCCTTGTCTATGAATCTATAGTGTTAGAAATGTTGAAACCATGTAACGTAAAAATGTGTTGTATACAGTAATTCACTGAACATTTAAGAATCCCCTTAAGCAAAATTTCATTTTCTTTAATAAATATGCATAGAAAACTACGTTGCTTTTATAGACCATACTAAATGCATCTACAAATACTATTTTAACTGAAGTCGAGAGGTGATTACTGATTTTAGATAAATTTGTGTATAAAATTGTGTATTAATTGTGTATAAATTTGTGTTATGGGTGTCGTTGTGAATCATGCTCTTAAACCTACAACTCATTGTATTGAAGTTAGAAATAAGGCTAATGCTAGATTGAATCTAATGCAGAAACATATAGAATATAAATCGCCAGAAATTATAAGTAGGCTCTACACTTCATACGTGAGGCATCTTCTTGAGTATTGCATTCAGTTCAGTAGTTCTTATTTAGAGCATGACAAGGACAGATTAGGAAAAGTACAAAAGAGAGCCACAAGTATGATACCATGTCTAGACACCTTAGTTACAAAGATAGCTTGGAGCACCTAAATATGTTTTCCCAAAAGCGATGGAGTTTACGAGGTGATATGATAGAAGTATATAAAAAATAAGGTTAATATGAGTTTTATCGTACTCAGAATATCAAAAGCAAATATAATTATAAAATATTAAAGCATAATTTTCTCATCATTTTCATATAAGTCACTATGCTCGCAGATGCGTCCTTACCAAATTACGTAGATTTGAATATTATGACATTTTTGCGACATTTTTTTCCCACCCTCCCAATATTTGCCTGGTGACGTCATGAAAATATGATATATAAGCGAGGCTTGGGCTATTTTTTTGCTACTCTGCGACTTAATTAGTTGGATGTTTTCTGTTCTGGCTATTTTTGTTTTTGTAATTGGTTTCAGTTTGGTCGTGTTTGTGATAGAATCATGACGTGATGTTCGTGTGGTTTCTGACTTTGAGAACTTGATTCGTCATGTGCCCTAGATGAAGAGAAAGCATTGGATGTTTTTATCAATTACGGCGTTATTCTCTCATCCTTAACTTGCCCGAAATGTGACAGTGAGTGCCTAATACGAAAAGATCAGAAGATATTTAGGTGAAATAACCAATATTAACCGGTTAGGCCAACTGAATGCCCTTGATGATTGGTTAGGTTAAGTAATGATATTTTCGTTAGTTTTAGGCGTTTTAGGTTACTATTTCCACTTATGTTAGTTTTAGGGTTAGGTTAGGTAAGGTTAGGTTAATACCAAAATACACTTCTAGTAATATTTGATGTGTTTTGCTTAGATTTTGACCTCCATTTCCCTTGAAAATGAGCCAAACTTCAAAGTACTATAACTTTGTTGGATCTCATTTCCCAGGGAAATGGAGGTCATATTTGAACAAATCACATCAAATACTACTAGAAAAATGTATTTTGGTGTGTAAAATGACTGAGTTACTCAATATACATAATTACCAAAAATAATAAATGAGTTAGATAATATAGACTTCTACTCTCTTTTACAAAGGATCACAATGATAGGACAAGAGGCCATAGCCTTAAGCTTTTTCAGCAAAGATGTAAATCACAGTTAGTGCAACATAGTTTTTCGAATAGAATAGTAAAGTTCTGGAATAGTTCAGATGAAGAAGTTGTGAGTTCCCATACTTTGGAGACTTTTAAGAATAAACTAGATGAATTAATGACTGAAAGAGGTATTTGGCAATGACCTTTTGCTAATAAGCCATCTTTGTCAATGTAGAGATTCAAGTTTATTACCACTTCACCCCTTTAAAAAAGACAACTGCCATTCATCCTGAATCAATTCAGTTGTATTATTTTCTAGAAATTGTTTAAAACTGAGATGGATGCAGACTTTTGAACGCCACTATATATATATATATATATATATATATATATATATATATATATATATATATATATATATATATATATATATATATATATATATATACAGGGTGGGCCAAAAGTCTGGATCCATAGGAAAATATTTATTTTAAAACTAAATTACAACAAATGGTAAATACTTAAAATGAATATCAACTTTAACTCGTAAATGCGTATCCGTGATACTGTACAGTAGTTCGTACTCCAGTATAAATACTCAAATACTTGTTATTTCAGCCCAGAAATGGCTTCGAATCTAACAACAGAAGACCGGGTAGAACTTGTGCTCATGTACGCAAGACAGGGCGCTACACACAGAGAAGTTGCTACCGAATTCAATAGAAATCATCCTGATAAGCATCCAGTAACACATGCGACTGTTGGCAAGTTGTTTAAACGTTTCAAAGAAACAGGAAGTGTACATGATCGACGGCGTTCTGGTCGTCCAAAAACTGCAACTGATGAAAATACCTCTGCAATGGTATGTGAAAATTTAACGAATAGTCCAGTAAAGTCAACAAGAAGATTATCAAATGAAACACGCATCTCGAGAACTTCAATTCGAAGAATTATTAAAAATCATAAATTCCATCCCTACAAAGTGCACCTGGTTCAAGAACTGCATGGCGATGACACAGATCGGCGAGTGGAATATTGTGAGTGGTTTGAGCATTTGTTATAATTTGTTGTTTATACTGGAGTACGAACTACTGTACAGTATCACGGATACGCATTTACGAGTTAAAGTTGATATTCATTTTAAGTATTTACCATTTGTTGTAATTTATGTATTAAAATAAATATTTTCCTATGCATCCAGACTTTTGGCCCACTCTCATCTTGCGCGGATAATTCTCCTATACAAAGCGTCGTTCTTTACGTTAATTATACTGCGTGTTTGCAGTTATAATGTATATAATGTTACGGCATGCCGGAGGTGCCCCTTTGGGGCATTGGTTTCTGCGCGTATGTAGAGGAATTACGACATTTGTTTGGGTGAGGCCTGTGGTGTAGTGGTTATCATATCTGACCGGCAATCGGAAGATCCCGGGTTCGATTCCCGGGTGGGTACCTCATTTTTTCATTTGTTTCGTTCTTTCGCTCTCATCTTGCGCGGTTAATTCTCCTATACAAAGCGTCGTTCTTTACGTTAATTATACTGCGTGTTTGCAGTTATAATGTATATATATATATATATATATATATATATATATATATATATATATATCAGGCATCTTAAAAACAGTGATTTCGCAAAAGCATTGATGATGATGATGATATTGAAAATGTTTTCACATATCTACATTGTATAATTCTCCTCCTTGAACAGCAAATTAAACAAGAATGACATCTTTAATTTAAACAAAAACATAATAAGTTAGCAAAAAAACGGACACATCATATAACGTCAATAACATAATATTTAAAATTACAATAAATATAATTGGTCTGTAGAAGGCACAATTATGTGGGTTGTGCCAAAAAATTCCATTATCTTTATAAATATCCATAGAAAACGTTGTTTATTGGGGTAAGCTAGCTAAAACTTAAAATCGAATTATATTAACTTTGAGGAGTCTGTTTAAAATAATAATCAGCGAAATAATTTTTGTATTTATCAAATAAATATTCACATAAACAATTAACATTTTTAATAATATATATATATGGTTATTATTCGTTTTTTGACCCAGTCACACCCAGCTATAACAGCAATATATATTGAATAACCAATCAAAATTGAATAAGAAAATATATATATTATCTTGTGCAAATTTGTATAAAATGTACTTTTTTATAAACAAATATTTTCTACTTTCTAATATGTATGTATATAAATTTCGGTTAATTTGTTTATTTTGGCTACCTTTTTTGGAGATTTTCATTCAACTATAGGTTACTTTGTTTATTTTTGGCTACTTTTTCTAGATTTTGCCTACTTCTTTCTGTTACTCGTTAGTTTGGTGATTTTCGTTCTAGAACCATGACGTGTCAATCTTGTGAACTTGATTTTGAAGACCTAATCCGCCTTGTTGGCCTCGATGAAGATAAAAGTTTAGATGTTTTTTCCAATCACGGCATAATTCAGACATCCGTGATTTGCCCTAAATGTAATACTGCCTGTATTTTAAGACAAGACTCGAAGATGTTTAGGTGCCGTAAAAAAAATCAAAAAAATAAGCGTGAGTGTGGATTTACTGTTTCTACTTTAAGGGCACGTGGCTGGAACATTGCAACTTTTCGGTGAATAAAAACCTCCGCTTCATAAATATTTATTTGGGAAAATATTTTTCACAACGTCATGCCGAGAAAGTTATCAAACTAGGCAGTGAGTCCATTATTAACTGGAAATCTTTTTGTAAATAAGGTGACTGGTTAGGTTAGGTTGTTAGGTTAGGTTAGGTTAAGTTACGGTAGGTTAGGTAGGTTGTGTTTAGCACGAATGCAAACTTTTCTGGTCGATTTTGAGGTGTTTTGCACGAATCTGCCATCTGTTTCCTGTGCAAATGCGTAGTTTTCGAGATGACAATATCTCGAAAACTACGCATTTGCACAGGAAACGGATGGCAGATTCGTGCAGAACACCTCAAAATTGACCAGAAAAGTTTGCTCTCATTATAAAAAGAGACTGGGTCAAAAGTAGAGAAATTGCAATGAGATTCTTTTTTCTCGGAACTGGAAATTATCAAAACGTAGCCTAACTTGACTTAAAAGGTCGGTCTACTACGCTTATGGTTGTTGTTGTTGTTGTTTAGCCGATCAGCCCACCCTGATCGAGCAAGCCGGCGGCACGCAGGTAACCGATCGCCCTCTCCGGAGTGGACCAGAGGTTCAGCGCACTCGTGATGTTGTGTTGTGTTCGTTGTTGTGCTAGAGCGGTACAGTCCGTCATAATGTGTTCAATTGTTTGTGGTGTGTCTTGGCACAGGTGGCAGGTGTCGTCTATGGAGTTGTCTAGTCTGTGTTTATATGTCCATAAGTTGGGGTGATGTCCACATCGGAATCGTGCTAAGTTAACTCGATCCGATCTGCTCAGGCTGATCTCTGACCTATTAATGGGCGGCGGCTTCGCACCTAGGACCGCATTCGGACCGAGTCGTGTCAGTGCTTTGTGGGTTAGGTGTGTGTGTATGTGTTTTCTGTACTGTGTGATGTCTGTGGGGCGTGGTATGGAATGGAGTATTTGGTTATAATGTCTCTCTGGTGTTACCTTAATGGTGCGAGGTGTTGGTGCATGATTGTACATGTAGTGGCAAGGGTGTTGTGGGTTAGTTTCGCTGCTGCCATGAATTGTGTTCCCCTCATGTCTAAATGTTCCCTAACTTTTAGTATTTTTGTTTCTGTGTGCAGGTGTTCTATTGGTGTTGTTTGAGTGCATCCTGTAATGATACGAAGTGCGTTGTTTTGTATTGTTTGTAAGGTGTTTATGTGTGTGTTTGAGATAATGGGTGCCCAGCATGGGCTAGCATAGTCCATAACTGAGCGAATATATTGTTTGTAGATGAGTGATGTTGTTTCCTGCTGGTGTCCAAAGTTTGTGCCTGTTAGTACCCTAAGCGTGTTAAGTCTTGACGTACATTTGTTTTTAATGTCCTGAATGTGGTTTGCAAAAGATAATGATGTGTTGTATGTGACACCTAGTATTTTGGTTCTGTGAGTGTGTGGAATGTTGATGTTGTTTAGTGTAAGTTGTGGAATTACCTGGTGTTCTTTTGTGTTGCTTGTAAGCAAGGTGATGGTTGATTTTGTGGGCGCTACTTTGAGTCTATTGTGTGTGAGCCAGTCTTGTATACTGTTTATGTATGTTTGTAGGTTATTTGTAGCGGTGTCGATGTTGTTGTGGGTGGATGTTAGAGTGATATCATCTGCATATGATGATAAGGTAAGCTTGTTATCTATGGGTGTTGGAATGTCATGCATGTATAAGTTGAAGAGTGTTGGTGAGAGAACAGAGCCTTGAGGGACCCCGTTCGGAAAAAGCTTGTTTTTGGATGACTTGCCATTAAATGTGACATGTGAGTATCTTCCTGAGAGATAGTTGCTCAGCCACCTTTTGGTGTTATTGTGCATGTTTGTGTTGAGTATTTTGTTTATGAGAGGGAAGCGTGGGATAGCATCAAATGCTTTACTAATGTCTATTGTTGCTAATAGTGTACGTTGAGCTGGTCTTCTAGAGTTGATGCCATCCATGATGTGCTGCGTCAGTTTAGTGAGTAATGTCGTGGTTGAGTGGTGAGGTCTGAATACATGTTGAGTAGGCGATAGTGGTATGTTAGATATGTTGTCTGGTCCAGTAGCCTTCGAATTTTTAATGTTTTTGATGATCTTGGTGGTCTGGTCTGTATTGAAGGGTGTAATGGTCGTGTCGAGTCTGTAGGTTTTCTTGTGTCTGGCTGTTTGTTTGTCTGCGTGTTTCTGGTTGTTGTCTCTGTTTAAGTGACTTATCTTTGCGTAGTGATTAACTAGAATGTTAGCTTGTTGTGTGTATGTTGGGATATTATTTTGGCTGCGACAGATAGCCGCATGTGAGGTGTGAATGCCGCTGTTAGAGTGGGTAATGCTGTTTATAGTCTTGTATAGCCTGTATGTATCTGTGGGGTATGAGTCTATATTTAACTGAGTTAAGTTAGACGTAATTGGGGTAGTCTAAGTAATAACGTTACATTAGGTTTTCTGTGGTTTTCAGGAATAAATAAAAATGTTTAATTAAACAAATCCAGTTCAACGCAAAATGATCAAATAAAATACCTATTTCACTGCATGGCGCACTCTGGCAACTAGTCTTGTAACCGATATATATATATATATATTTACTGTCTTCTAAACACTATATCGTAAGATAGCGATGATTCGTTCTACAAATTGTGCAAATACCAGAATTACTCAATGCAGTCTGCAAATTTATATTGAAGCACAATAATTGGATAAAAGAGGAAAAGTTAATAAGTT
The DNA here is from genome assembly GCA_023014485.1 of Bathynomus jamesi. NCBI lineage: Eukaryota > Metazoa > Arthropoda > Malacostraca > Isopoda > Cirolanidae > Bathynomus > Bathynomus jamesi. The sequence goes on from JAJOZX010000502.1 coordinate 1,106,085, forward strand.
AACCCTAATTTAGTGTCTAATTTGTTTTAAAAATCATATTAACGCATTTCATGTTATAGTTTAACGATAAAATAGCGTATTATGATTAAAATTTGTATTTGTGTTAAATTTAGTTTATCTTATTCGATTTTTTGGCCTAAAAGCTCGCCCCACCAAATGTCCGATACGCCTCGTTAAACCGCGGGAAGCTCAATAGGAAATACTATTGGCGTTGCCTTTTTTTTTTACTTGGCCCCCATAAACGTATTTGTTTATGTTTAATAGCTCTGTCTGTTGGGTCGTACTTGGAGACCTTGTCGGTCTAACTGGTGTTGGTGTGTAAGGTGGAGGTAGTTGGTGGGTTGGTGTTGGTGAGTAAGGTGGTGGTGGAGGATTGTTGTTGGTGGATTGTTATTGGTGAGTAAGGTGGAGGTGGGTTGTTGGTTTCACCATCATTCGTTTGGACGCTTGGTTGTAGCTTTCATATCGGACACGTGGTGTTAATGGGGTGTGCTCCTAAAGAGTCGTAGCCCTCATCTCCTGTTGATTGGGTGAGCTCCTTTTAAAAGTCGTAGCCCTCATTTTACCTGGTGTTGTTGGAGCTCCTAAAAGTCTATACGATTGTTGGTGATGCTTTTTTGTGTGGTTGTTGTGCTCATATATATATATTTTGCTATTGAGGCTTTCTTTGCATGCATCAGTTTGTGTGGTGGTGGTTGTGCTCGTATGACGATTGTTGGTGATGTGATGCTGTTTTGTGTGGTGGTTGTGCTAGTATGACGATTGTTGGTTATGCTTTTGTGTGTGTGTACGAATTGTTCATTCATATATTATATATTTTTTCTTTATTTCTGCACGAATTGCGAAATATATTTTCCTCTACTGATATTTTGTTAATACTGTGCTTTGTATGATTATATATTTTCCATTCTATTATTTGACTATATATATGTCCCATTGCATATCCACTAATTCATAATCAGAACGTTGTATTGGTGTTTTATTTATTCCTTGTACACAATTATATCATTTGTTTGGTTTCGGATTTCTGAATAATTAATTAATTGCTATTTCTCAAATCGGTCTTCTAAGCCAGCTAATGGATGAATATATGGAATAATTTAGTCATTCCGTCGTATGTATAGGAGTGTGTATTTAAATTCTAATTATTTATTTAATAAACAGAATTTCTTTTAATATTAAAATAATTAGTTCTCAATAACTTTAAGGAGAAAATTCACCTGCTTTGGTAAATCGTGTGAATTAAAATAAATGGTGGTACCTGACAACTATCCTCATAAAAATTAAAATAAATGGTGGTATTTAGCAACTCTCCCTAATAAGGAATACCTGAACAATTAAAATGCTATCTGGCAACTCAGCAGCCAAATGGCTGAATAATATAAGGAATAATTAAATAAATATTGCTATCTGGCAATTCAGCATTCTAGGCTGAATAATATATGGAATAATTTAATATTTAATGCTATCTGGCAACTCAGCAGCCAAATGACTGAATATAAGGAATAATTAAATACATGGCGCTATCTGGCAACTCAGCCAACTGGCTGATTAGGGGCCTATAAGAGAGCGGCGGGCGAGTGAAGGAGTCATATGAGCTTGGTAGACAGCCAAGTGAACACCCTTTCTCTGGGTTCCCACCTCTGGGTCTCTCCTCTTCCTCTTTCTCTTTCTGCCCCTTTGTGGGGTTCAGCTTGGTGGATAACTCCAAGTTGCATGCCCCTTGCAATCCCATTTTAGGGTTGGCAACAAAGGGTTGGTACTCCCCTTTGGGGGGTTCAGCTTGGGGGATAACTCCAAGTTGCATACCCCTTGCAACACCATTTTGGGGTTGGCAACAAAAGGGTGCCTTGCGACAAAGGGAGTTAGGGAATTTTTCTTTTTTCTTTTCTTTTTCTTTTTTTCTTTTTTGTAAGAAAGGGGATGGGGGTGACTTGCAACAAAGGGGGTGGGGGTGGCACTCTTGCAACAAACGGGTTGGGGGTTGGCAGTCTTGCAACAGAGGGGTTGGGGGTTGGCACTCTTACAACATTATGTAACATTGCAATGCAATTGCACTCATACATTTTGTGGTCATACTACTATGCTTTAATTAAATAAATAGCGCAATCTGACAGCTCAGCCAGATAAGCCAACTGGCTGGTTAAGCCAGAATATATGCTTTAATTAAATAAATAGCGCAATCTGGCAGCTCAGCCAGATAAGCCAACTGGCTGATTAGGAACATATTAAGACAACGGCCGCTCGGCTGAAGTCTTAATATGCGCTTGGCTCTGGCCAAGCGAACACCTCTCTTCCTTTCTCTCCTTCTCCTCTCTTTCTCTTGGGGGATAACTCCGCCTCCAAGTTGCATAACCCCTTGTTGCTCTTGCAACATTCCCCCCCACTTGTTGCATAACATCTTGCAACATTCTCCCCTTTTTTGCATAACTTATGCAACATTGAGCAATATTTGTAATTGCATTCCAGTCTCTCCTTTTGCGCCCATACTACTTTCGTGGAAGAAAGTTTCAGAGTGACGATGAGGTTGTTGAGGAGGTTAAGAGGTGGCTCCAGCGGAACCCAGCGGACTTTTACCAGCAAGGAATAAAGGGCCCTTGTTTTGAGGTGGAAGAAAGCCGTAGAAAAGATGGAGACTGTGTGAAAAAATAAAAATTTGTAAAAAAAACGTATGTAACTACTTATGTAAAAATTTTTTGGAACTTACAAGGAAACTTGCAAAGAAAAAAAAGGGTGGGGCAAAATATATTGAGTGGCCCTCGTGTCTGTATATATATATATGTATATACATACAGGGTGAGTCAAAAGTCTCCATACATAGGCAAAATGGTCACTTTATTATGCAATCACTTGTAAGTCACAAAATATGCTCTATGTGAGCACCATTACACTGAATGCACATACGGATGCGTTCCTCCCAGTCATGGCAAACGCACGTTAACACGTCTGGTGTTATGCGTGCACACGCACACGGATGCATTCCTTTACGTGGTCCGTGTTTTGTATTTTCACCTGGTACACCATGGCCTTCAAGTGCCCCCACAAGTAAAAATCAAGGGGGGTGAGGTCTGGGGACCTCGGAGGCCACTCCACGGGACCACGGCGGCCAATCCAGTGACTCGGAAACTGCTGATCCAGCCACTGGCGCATGCAGATACCTTAATGGGGTGGCACCCCGTCTTGCTGAAAGTACTCTGGAAATACCCCGTCCTCGTTCAGCAGGGACGGCATGACTGTGTCTTGCAGCATGTTTAGATAAATGTCGGCATTCAGATTGGTGTCAATGAAAAAAGGGCCAACAATTGTGTTGCCCCATATCCCGCACCACACCATCACTTTTCCAGCGCCTTGCGTCTTTGTGGGACTCATCCAGTGCGGGTTGTCATCACTCCAATAACGTACGTTTTGACGATTAACCTCTCCATGAACATAAAAGTTGGCTTCATCTGAAAACAGGATGCCAGCCGAGAACTCCGTGTCTTCGTCCACTTTTGTTCTTGCCCATTCACAGAATTCCAGCCGCCTGTCCGGGTCGTCTTCACTAAGATACTGCAACATTTGCATTTTGTATGGATGCCATCTGTGCTCTTTCATAATGCGGACGATACTCCTTTGGCTGACACCGCATTCTGCAGACATCCGTCGAGTGCTTTTTTGGGGACTCTTTGCAAACGCTGCCAGCACCATGTTCGCTGTGCCTTCATCGGTGGCTGTTCGTGGACGGCCACTTTTCGGTTGGTTCTTCTTGGTCGGTTCCAGTCTTCTTGAACTTCTCAATGAGTTTGGCAACGGTGTCGTGTGTGATGTGCGTTCCGGGGGTGTGTCTCCTGTTAAAATCCTCGCCAACCTTGCGACAGCTTCCTGATCCTGCCAGAAGAATGATCTCTATACGCTCTTCTTGGGACAAAGGCATCTCAGCACACTACCTGCAAAAAAATAAAAAATAAATAATCATTTATTTATCATGACCATTTTGCCTATGTATAGAGACTTTTGACTCACCCTGTGTATGTATATATATATATATATATATAGAGAGAGAGAGAGAGAGAGAGAGAGAGAGAGAGAGAGATATTACACATATTTTACAGAATTATGATCAGCAGCGGTGGTTATAAATTAATTAAAAGATACATATTCACTTCAGCGTTACTGAAATACGACAGAAAATACTAATTGATGTCGCATTCGTATTTGATTATGAAGTGTATTGTGTATCTTGAATACGTTTCTAACATTATTTAATGCAAGAAAAAATATTGTATAATAATGGTATTGAAAAATGTCAATGATTAAATAATAAGTCGATAATAAACGAAATCTAAAAATATCCTTTGTTGCCTTTCATTAAAAGGTACTCAGGTGCCCTATGTATTGTAAAAATTATAGGTATTCACGAAGCATTCAAGTATAATAATAATAATACGCTTTCGAAGGTTTTAATTAAAATAGTCATTACGACTGGCACACTCTGGTCTTATTTTTACGATCAACTGTAAAGATTATAATCTAGTTTATGGGAATGCCCACCACGTGGCGCCACTTCCATTCCCATTCACTGTATGAGAGTGGGAATAATCGGAACGTAAATTCCAAATTTAGGAAAAGAGTTCAGCGATTTTGGAAAGATAAAAAGAAAGCTTTGACGCAATTTATGGCACGAGAAGTATTGTCTATGAGAGATTTTACAGTGGCAATGGGAATAGATCGACTTGAGAATTGTTTCCTTTCAGATTCTCACTTTCTGAATTTTCATTCTTCGACGAAGACTAAAATGGAAATAGTGAAGAGTGGGAAGAGACCGTTTATGTCAACAAAATTGGTAAAGTTTCCCAAAGGAGGTTTACCAACGTTAGTATTGTGCTAAATTGTTAACAATTCCGGATCGCTTTTCTTACAAATAAGTAACAATAATAATCACGGTACTGACTGGATAATGCAAAAAACCTAAATATTTCAATATACAGTATAAACACTAATAAAATGCTGAATAGCTTGAATAATCGTCTTGTATAGCAAACAGATCAGACGATTTTTTAATTTGATACTAAACATTAATGTAGCATCAGGTATAAAGTTTAACATATTAAGTTGTGAATTTATCAGTCTCAGTTTTTTATTGGTTTTATGAGTTAGAATACTTTTTATTTCTCTATTACAACTCATTCTGAACAACAGCTGTGATAAACTCGAAAGTACTCGGAAGAAATGCTTTTGGTAATGGATTAAAGCAATATTAAACAGTTTGCACGTTAGGCTGTAATATATATATATATATACATATATATATATATATATATATATATATATATATATATATATATATATACAGGGTCTGTCAAAAAAACTAAGCCAATTTGAAATCTCTATAAAATGCACAATTTGATAGAGATTTCAAATATGTTTTTACACTAAATAAATAAAAGGCTCATAAATAATCTGTGATAATTTTATAACTTTATTTTAAATATTTTAGGAGTTATGCGGTTATTTCTACAGATTGCGAAAATTTCAGTTTTTCTCATTTTTTTCTCTTTTCCAGAATTGTTTAGATTTAAAATTTTCGTGAATACCTCTAAATATGCCATTCTCACATGAAGCTAAAATAATTATAAAGCATTATAGAGTTGAAAAAGGTTATAGTGCAAGGAAATTACTTCCGAATTCGATTGTAAAGGATGGACTAGATCAGGTTTAGATTACTTATTGAGAACTATCGATGAAACAGGAAGCATTGAAAGGAAGGTTGGTAGTGGGCGACCAAAATCAGTTAGAGTAGATGAAAATATTCAGAAAGTGGAGGAACGTATCCTTAGTCAAGATGATCGACCTGGTAGCCACATGACACCTGCTCAAATATCAAAAGAACTAGAAATATCAGAATCAAGCGTAAGAAGGATTATTAAATCTGATCTGCAATTTAAACCATTTAAAAGAGTGCATGGACAAAGATTGTCAGAAGTGTCAGAAAAGAGATGAGAAATCCAAACGTATTTTACATATAATAACTGAAGATAAACTTTCTAAGACATTTTTTACGGATGAAAAACGTTTTACGGTAGAGCCACCAAGAAACTCACAGAATGACCGGGTTTATTCTGATGTTGCGAAGAAAAATTAAATCCAAGATGAAAGATTGCACGCAACAAGGAGTCACTTTTCTTCTAGCGTCATGGTTTCTGTTGGAGTGTCCAAGTTGGGAAAAACTTCAATATTTTTTATTGAGCCAGGAGTGAAAATTAATGCTCAATATTATTCAAATACCCTACTTGAGAAAATGCTTCCAGAAATGAGAAACTTGGCTAGTCAAGGTTACTTTATTTTTCAACAAGATGGTGCAACATCACATACTGCCAAAACAACCATCGAATATTTGAAAAAGAATGCGCCTGAATTTCTGGAACCGAATAATTGGCCACCTAACAGCCCTGACCTAAACCCTGTAGACTACGGAATATGGGAAAACTTGGCAGAGAGAGTGTATAGGAACAGAATAAGGGATGTCAATCATTTGCGTGAGTTGATTATCGCAAAATGGGCAGAGCTCCCCCAAGAGCAAATAAATCGAGCAATAGACGAATTCAGACCAAGATTAAAAAAGTGATAGAAATGCAAGGGAATCATATTGAACAGTTCTTTTAATTTTATTAAACTAAAAATTATCTACAGTATATCGTAAAAAAAAAGAATTTTCATGTTAAGTAGGAGAATCTCACTTTTTAGTTAATTATTAATAAAATTAACAATTCTGAAGATATCGTCATAAAAATTTAAAGGATAATAGGTGATTACCTATACTTTACTGTGTAAAAAGTTCAACTTAATTAGATGATTGGTTTTGTTTTAATAAAGGTTTGAATTTGGCTTAGTTTTTTTTTGACAGACCCGTTATATATATATATATATATTATATATATATGATATATATATATATATATATATATATATATATTAGAACACCTGCTGCGCCTTGCGCAACAAAAGCCCTTCGAAACACGACCTAAGGGAGGAACTGGGGGGAGGTTTGTTACTAAAACGTTCCTGGTTCTCCCTTAATGTGTATACTAAATTTGCTTCAGATTACCCTTGTCGTTCAGGCGTGCATAAACGAACATAGACTCGATTATTTAAAAGATAAGCTCTCTGAATATTCTTTCCCTGTTCAACACAACACTCTTATTGAGTTAATTAAGCTCTGTGTCAAAGATTGTAAATTTCAGTTTGAAAATAAGTTTTATGCTATGTCGTTTGGATTGGCGATGGAAAATCCCCTTTCACCTGTACTAGCTAATTTATATAAGTAATTTTTTGAAAGTAGAATTTTGCCTACGATTGTTAATTTTAATCTGGTTTGGTACAGGTATATAGATGATATTTTATGCCTTTGGCCTAATAATTTTGGTGTTGACTTATTTCTTGGTAGGCTCAACAATTTAGTCCCATCTATTAAGTTCACAGTTGAAAAAGAAAATGATGGAAGCCTATCTTTTCTGGATCTAAAAATTTGGAGATGCTCTAATCAGTTCAAATTTGAAGTCTATCGGAAGCCTACTAATAATAACTCTTATGTGCATTTTTATTCTGACCATCATCCCTCGATTAAATCCTCTGTTTTCTCTGCTATGTTTCTTAGAGCATTGAGAGTTGTCAGTCTGAATTTTTAGATTCCGAGTTATGCAGTATCATGAATACTGGTACTAAATTATGTTATCCTATGTCATTTTTAGATAACTGTCTTAGGAAAGCCAAAATAGGTATTATAATAAGTAGCTGTAAAGGAATTTGAGCGTAAAAATATCCTTAGCCTACCTTACCATGTTAATTTTCAATATCTTCCGAATTTACTTAAAGCAATTGGCATCAATGTAGTTTTTAAGTATAATAATACTGTTAAAGTCACGCCTTATAAAGAATAGCCCGGATAATTTCGTTGGTTGTGTGTATTCGATCGGATGTACACAATGTAACTTAGTATATGTAGGCCAAACAGGTGAAAAGTTAGATATTAGGGTAAAACAGCATAAATATGCGTGTAGAACAGCTAATAATTCCAATGCTTTGTTTAACCATATGTATAGATGTCATCATAGCATCAAGTGGGATAGTTGTAAAGCGCTTGTTGAAAACAGAGATATAATAGAAAGAAATATTCTAGAATGTGCATTTATCCATTTTAAAAACAATTTCAATAACAGTGCGGGAATATATAATATTGACAATATCTTGTTAAAATTCCTTTTGCCTCTGATTAACTCTTGTTAAGTATGTGCTAGTTGTTTTGGTTTCCGCTACGTTGTATATATTTATGGGCATCTTGCCTTTTCTTTCATTCCCTGACGAGGTGTAACTCTGAATACACGAAAAGCCTTGGAATCGTTTTTCTTTTTCCTTGTGGGTTTGTATATATTTGCATATATATATATAATTATATATATATATATATATATATATATATATATATACAGTAAAAGACTTAAAATTTAATTCCTCTTAAAACTTTGGCCATCGAAAGGGAAAAAATTATCGCTGAACTTTTTGTTTCGATTTGCGAATCAGTGGAAATAATTTGTTGGAAAAGGGGTTCCGAACAAGAAAAATCGCCTCCAACTCCAAAACTCCGCCCATTATTATAATTATTATTTGCACTGGTCGCAATGTCCCCTCTCAAAGGGGATTTTTAAGGCGGATCTTACCCCTCTCTGAGAGTTTAGCATCGTCTATACCCGCGATAAACGGTTCAACTTTGGGGAAGATGCGTCTTCAAATGTTGTGGGAATGTTGTGCAAGGAAGGAAAGAATGACGATGGCCTTCTTTATGGCTTGTTTACACATTTTTATGTGTTTCTACTCGAGAACTAAATTATTAGCAGTCGTGTAACGGTCATTAAACATGTAATATATGCGGTGTGTGTGTGTGTATATATATATATATATATATGTGTGTGTGTATGTATATATATATATATATATATAGATATATATATATATATATATATATACACATTATAACTGCAAACACGCAGTATAATTAACGTAAAGAACGACGCTTTGAAGAGGAGAATTATCCGCGCAAGAGAGAGCGAAAGAACGAAACAAATGAAAAAATGAGGTACCCACCCGGGAATCGAACCCGGGATCTTCCGATTGCCGGTCAGATATGATAACCACTACACCACAGGCCTCACCCAAACAAATGCCGTAATTCCTCTACATACGCGCAGAAACCAGTGCCCCAAAGGGGCACCTCCCGCTTGCCGTATCATTATATACATTATAACTGCAAACACGCAGTATAATTAACGTAAAGAACGACGCTTTGTATAGGAGAATTATCCGCGCAAGACGAGAGCGAAAGAACGAAACAAATGAAAAAATGAAGTGCCCACCCGGGAATCGAACCCGGGATCTTCCGATTGCCGGTCAGATATGATAACCACTACACCACAGGCCTCACCCAAACAAATGCCGTAATTCCTCTACATACGCGCAGAAACCAATGCCCCCAAAGGGGCACCTCCCGCTTGCCGTATCATTATATACATTATAACTGCAAACACGCAGTATAATTAACGTAAAGAACGACGCTTTGTATAGGAGAATTATCCGCGCAAGACGAGAGCGAAAGAACGAAACAAATGAAAAAATGAAGTGCCCACCCGGGAATCGAACCCGGGATCTTCCGATTGCCGGTCAGATATGATAACCACTACACCACAGGCCTCACCCAAACAAATGCCGTAATTCCTCTACATACGCGCAGAAACCAATGCCCCCAAAGGGGCACCTCCCGCTTGCCGTATCATTATATACATTATAACTGCAAACACGCAGTATAATTAACGTAAAGAACGACGCTTTGTATAGGAGAATTATCCGCGCAAGATGAGAGCGAAAGAACGAAACAAATGAAAAAATGAGGTACCCACCCGGGAATCGAACCCGGGATCTTCCGATTGCCGGTCAGATATGATAACCACTACACCGCAGGCCTCACCCAAACAAATGCCCTAATTCCTCTACATACGCGCAGAAACCAATGCCCCAAAGGGGCACCTCCCGCTTGCCGTATCATTATATACATTATAACTGCAAGATCCCGGGTTCGATTCCCGGGTGGGTACCTCATTTTTTCATTTGTTTCGTTCTTTCGCTCTTATCTTGCGCGGATAATTCTCCTATACAAAGCGTCGTTCTTTACGTTAATTATACTGCGTGTTTGCAGTTATAATGTATATAATGATACGGCAAGCGGGAGGTGCCCCTTTGGGGCATTGGTTTCTGCGCGTATGTAGAGGAATTACGGCATTTGTTTGGGTGAGGCCTGTGGTGTAGTGGTTATCATATCTGACCGGCAATCGGAAGATCCCGGGTTCGATTCCCGGGTGGGTACCTCATTTTTTAATTTGTTTCGTTCTTTCGCTCTCATCTTGCGCGGATAATTCTCCTATACAAAGCGTCGTTCTTTACGATATATTATATATATATATATATATATATATATATATATATATATATATATATGTATATATATAATATATATACAAAGGGTTGAAAGAAGTAAACAGACACCGTTGTTTTTTAAAATATTTTTATTTGATTATAAAAGTCGATAAATAATAACAAATTAATTGAATAAATATATTTAAGATCGTGTTGCTTTCCAGTTATTATTATTTATTGATTTTTATAATCAAATCGAAAACTTTGGAAAAAAGTGTGTATTTACTTTTGTCAGTCCTCTCTCTCACGCTCTCTATATATATATATATATATATTATATATATATATATATATATATATAATATATATATATATATATATAAGCTTATATATATATATATATATATATACACACATTTTAACTGCAAACAACACACAGTATAATTAATGTAAAGAACGACGATTGTGTAGAAGAGCGTTCCGCACAAGATGAGGAGGGAGAACGAACAAATGAAAAATGAGGTACCACCTGAAATCGAACCCGGGATCATCCGATTGCCGGTCAGATATGCTATCCACTACACCATGGACCTCGATCAATCAGAAGTCGTAATTCTCCTACATACGAGCAAAAACCATTGCCCTGAGGGGGCACCTTAGCATGCAGTACATATATACATTTTAACTGCAAACAACACAGTATAATTAATTTAAAGAACGACGACTGTGTAGAAGAGCGTTCCGCACAAGATGAGGAGGGAGAACGAACAAATTATTTAATTTTCCCAGAAGAGTTCCAAAACTCAGGTGACCATTCTGAGTCCAATCTCATATATATATATATATATATACACCTTACCTTACCTTACCTTACAACCTTACAAAGGTTCCGCGCGATGATTTCTCATTTCGCGAAGGTCAAGATTGTCGCCCCTGCTCTCGAGTTGGCCTGGTGAAGTAGTGAGTTGGCTTCTTGCGCTCTCCACCTCACATAGCCAGGTACGCCCGGCTCATCGGGGATTGTTCTGAGCCAGGCGTCTAGTCTTCGTTTGAAGATTTCCACTGCAATCCCTTCGTGTTTCTTAGGTCTTTAGGCAACTGATTAAACAGTTTTGGTCCTCTCACAACAAAACTATTTTCTTTCAGGGTTAAGGATGTTCCCTGTCTAGCCTTCAATTTGGGAATACGACACAGTCTACCGCTTCTACTTTCCACCGTTGTTTGGGGAGTTATGGGATTCAGAGTAAGATTAGGGACTAGTTTCTCCATTATTTTCCAAGTGTAAATAATGGTGTATCTCTCTCTTCTCCTTTCCAGTGAATATAGGTCTAGTTCTCGTAACCTTTCCCAGTAATCTAGTTCTTTGCACCCATTGATCTTGGCTGTGAAGCTTCTTTAGATCCCCTCCAGCTGTCTAATGTCTTCTTTTTTATATGGGCATGTTAGGACCGAGCAGTATTCCAATTTGGGTATTATCAGGGTTTTCAGTAGAGGAATCATTACATTCCTATCCATTCGTTTAAAGGTTCTCAATATCTGACCAGTTATTCTCTTTGCTCTGTTTACTGCTATCTTATTTTGTGTTTCAAATTTCGCATCATCTGTCATTACAACCCCTAAATCTTTTGCTCTGGAATTTCTCTGAATTTCCTGTCCATTTGGGGTATAATATTCCATGGATTTTAGGTCTTCTCTTTTTCCGTACCGTAATAGCTGAAATTTCTCGGTGTTAAACTTCATACTGTTGTCTTCCGTCCACTTGTAGATTTTGTTTATGTCGGTTTATAGAGATCCTATGTCTTCTGGGTTTCTTATTTTTCTACTGATCTTTGTGTCATCCGTAAAAGGATGTTACTGTGCTGTCTCTGGTAACGTCCTCATCTATGTCAGCTAGCATGATTATGAAGAGTAGTGGAGCTAATACTGTTCCTTGTGGTACCGAGCTGAGGACCTCTGATTCTGATGAAGATACTCCTTGTACTGTAACGACTTGCCTCCGCTCACTAAGGAAATTATATATCCATTTCCCTACTTTTCCTGTTATTTATTCCCATATATTTCAGTTTATGTATTATGATTCCGTGGTCACACTTATATATATATATATATATATAATAATATATATATATATATATATATATCAAAGGTTTTCGTTATTTAATACCGCTTTATTTTGTACTATTATTACTACTACTATTACTACTGCCAATAATAATAATAATAATAATATTAATAATATTACAGCAAATAAACAAGTTACAGCGAATTTTATTAATTTTGTTTAATTTTATTTTTTTAATTTTAAAATAAATTTTTGCAATTTATCAAAAGTATTTCAGTTATTTTTCGATTCTCGTTCTCGATTTTGCTGGGTGCAGTTTCAGATCCATTCTCTCTCTCTCTCTCTCTCTCTCTCTCCCTCCCATCCATTCATTTCCGTTCCACCCTTCATGAATTTACTTCTTTTTTCTCCTTTTTCATCTTATTTGATATTTTCAATTTATTTTTGAACTGATTGAATTCACTTATGTATGAATATTTGTTTCCGGATTTATTGACTCCGGTCTCCTTCCTTACACACACACACACACATATATATACACAAACTCAGAATGGTTCCCTGAGAACATTATATGTTAAACACAGACCGTGCATGGAACAAGGAACTCTTCTGGGAAAATTAAATCCACTATAGTCCGAATATATATTGGGACCAGTATACATGAATATGTATAGAAGTAGGGGTCAGTATAAGGCGGCCATAAGGTGATGTAAGCAAGAAGAAGAGTCTATTCGAGCATTTATGTGAGCATTTATGTGAGCATTTATGTGAGCATTTATGTGAGCATTTATGTGAAGCTCACATAAATGATGATAACAAATGTTGGAAATTTGTTAAGAATCAAACAGGTGTCAAAAGTGTCCTCCCTCCGACAATCGATGGGGTGTCGGGGGGGCGATGAAATTGCAAAGCTGTGGAAAAACCACTACTCAAACATTCTTAACAGTGTGAGTAGGGATAATCTTGTGATAGATTGCAGCGAAACGACTGTGGGAGGGACAAGGGAAAATACTTTGAATCAGTTTCTGAAGTAAAGAGGTAATTAGAGTTAAAGACTGGTTCTGCGTCAGAAGTAGATGACTTATCGAATGAGCACTTAAAATATGCCAATGACGTAATATGTCTGCATATATCATTGCTCTTATCAGCCATGCTTGCTCATAGCTATATCCCTGCAGAGTTCATGAGGGTATATATCTTGCCCCTGGTCAAAAATAGGTATGGAGACATTCTGTCCAGCAATAATTACAGGCCTATTGCTGTCGCTCGAAACTACTAGAAAAACGCTTGTTACTCCGATTAAATGATTACCTATGGACATATCCTAATCAGTTTGATTTAAAAAGGTCCCACTCAAATGACCTACGTATCTATATACTTAAAGAAATAATATGTAAATACACTGACATTAATTCAACTATTTATAACTGTTTCCTAGATATAAGGCATATGATAGAGTGAACCACAACATTTTATTTAAAAAACTAGAAGACAGGAAGGTTCCCATGTACATATTAAGTTTATTGAAATTTTGGTATTCCCACCAATCTTTTACCGTTAGGTGGGGCAATGTATAAGGTTGTAACATATATTCTGTTCGATTTTTTAGTTCATTCAGAACAAAAATTAAAGGACTTATAAGGACAAATTTCCTCAAATTTTTAGTTTATTCACAACAAAAATTAAATGACATAATGACAAATTAATCATCAATATAATTCCCTTCTTTTTCTATAACCTCCTCCCACCTGTAGAAAAGTTTTTTTATGCCACGTTCGAAGAAATCCCTTGGTTTCGAGTTAAAAAAAGCGATCACTTCGTTTTCGATAGCTTCCCTGGATTACAACTTTTGTCCATCTAGGTGGTGTTGCAGACTTCTGGATAAATGGTAGTCTGAAGTTGCACTGTCCGGTGAATAAGGTGGATGAGGCATTTTTTCCTAACCAAATGCCTCCAATTGGGCAGTGGTGATTCGAGCAGTGTGAGAGCGCGCGTTATCCTGGTGGAATAGAACACCTCTACGATTAATTAATTCAGGACCTTTTTCTTGTAATGCCATCTTCAGTCGTTGGAGTTGTTGGCAGTAGACTTCAGCTGTGATTGTTTGGTTATCTGGCAGAAGCTCAAAATGAATAATTCCTTGCATATCCCATCAAACGCATAGCAAAATTTTATTTGGATGGGGTCCATTCCTTGGCTGAGGTTCAGGATTTGTTTCACTGCTAAGCCACTGATGTCGACGCTTGATATTGTTATAGAGGACTCATTTTTCACCGCCAGTGACGATCCGATTCAAAAACGGTGCCTGCAGTTGCCGAGAATGCAGTGATGTGCAAATATCGATTCGATGTTGAAGATTCGCTTGTGACAAATCATGCGGAACCCATTTTCCAACCTTCACTACTTTTCCTAACAGCTTCAAATGACGACGAATGGTCATATGGCTAACGCCGAGTTGCAGGCCAAGTTCTCTTACAGTTACCGTTGGGTTTTCCTCCACTGTTGCTTTCAGCAACTCTTCATCTAACTCATTTGGTCGTCCTGTTCGTTGATAATCTTTCAGACTGAAGTCTCCATTTCTGAACTTCTCAAACCATCTCCTACACATCTATTCGCTCACAACATCATTTCCATAAACTCTTTGAATGTTTGCGGATTCACTAGCGTTAGATCCTTTATGGAACTCATACACATCACATGTCGAATATGCTCTTTCGTGGGCTCCATGTTTTTTCAATTACTGCAATATCGTAGGGGTGGCGTTGTAATTGTATGAAAAACACTAGAAAAAATATTAATTAGCCTAATCCTACACTAACCTAAGCCTACACTAGCCTAAGTCATTCTGTATCATTCTGTATCGTGATAAAACCTGTGCGAACCTGTCGCCGCGTGTATTTTGCAACATTTCTAAAACTATTTCACATTATCTTGAGGTTATTCTATTATCTATCGTCCTTTTTCTAATCGAGCAGAATTTATGTTACAACCTGATAGTACCAGTAGACTGGTCTTCATTGTCACTGGAGTTACTGCTTATTTCAGGAATACAGGGTGTCCCAAAGGTCTCCATACATAGGGAAAATTAGCACTTTTTAGCAAAATGTAACTTTGTTTACAAAACATTCTCTACATGATTGCCATTTCTTTGTAAACACACACGGATGCGTCTCTCCCACTCATGGTGAACTCGTGTTAACACATTTGGTGTTATGGACGTAATGTACCAGGAAAAGATACAGAACATGGATCGCCTAAAGGAACGCATTCGAAGTGCAATTACGTCCATAACACCAAATGTGTTAACACGAGTTCACCATGAGTGGGAGAGACGCATCCGTGTGTGTTTACAAAGAAATGGCAATCATGTAGAGAATGTTTTGTAAATAAAGTTACATTTTGCTAAAAAGTGCTAATTTTCCTTATGTATGGAGACTTTTGGGACACCCTGTAGATTCGTCTTCTATATCACTATCAAATAATTTTTCTTCTAAGTCATCGTTATCATTACATATTTCAAATCCAAGTTTTTTAATTCTTTCCCAAGGTCTTTCACATCTATAATTTTTTTTAGTTGATGACATACCTATTTATTCGAAAATTAATTATAATAACTGAAAATCAAAAATAATACTTGCAAGATATATCACACATATATATATATATATATATATATATATATGAAAATAACGACGAAGGAAAAAGGAAACGCAGAATGGTGCTCAAGCGCTTTCGTCTAATGACATCCTCAGGAACACTGAAATAAATAACAAGTTCGGGACTATATATATAGGTCACAAAAAAAATAGAAAAATATAAATTGTAGGAGGAGCATACAAATTTATAAGGAAAAGCTACCAGAGTTTTAGCACTTTGCCCCTCTTATCTAAATCCGTTCTGAACGAATTCAGAACAACACGATCAAGCGAAAAAAGGCCCTGGCTAATGTTGAAATTATTTGCAAGTTTAATAATGGCAGACTCAAGAATATTTTTATAAACAATGTTGCTTGAGTGAAACAAAATTGAAGCATCATTCCAATCAATACAATGGGATAACTCTGACAAATGGAGGAAAAGGGCACTGGACGACTGTCCCGTTCTAATGGAATATTGATGTTGTTTTACACGCGTGTACAAATCCTTTCCCGTCTGTCCAATGTCAAAGGAATCACATTGTTTACAGCCAGTTTTATAGATAATGCCTGAATTATTGGTAGGACTATTTTTAACTATGATATTTTTCGCAATATTTTCACCTGAAAATACTACAATAATATTCAAAAGTTTAAGTACATTAGCAATGCCTAAAAAGCCTGGGAAAAATGGAAGTACTAAAATATTCTTCGACAAAATGAGAGGGTTATTATTCACACGATAAAAAGTTCATTTTGCCTTGTTAGGACAAGATTCCAAAAAAGCAGGTGGGTAACACAAATCACTTCCAATACTGTTGATTTTTTCTAATTCGGCATCCATGTATTCTGGACTGGCGGTCCTAAGAGCGGGGAGAAACATCGAAGAAAATATGGCGTTCTTGATAGGGGTGCCATGTCCGGAGTAAAAATGTACGTAGGACAAATTGTTTGTTTTTCCCCAATAAATACTAAACTTAAAACCTAGGCTTTCCCTATGTACACGCACGTCCAAAAACGGGATTGAGTTGTTTTCTTCAATGTTTCTCCGCGCTCTTTGGATCGCCGGTCCAGAATACATGGATGCCGAATTAGAAAAAATCAACACCTTTCCCAGTAGTTCAGTTCTTTGCACCCCTTGATCTTGACTGTGAAGCTTCTCTGAATCCCTTCCAGTTGTCTAATGTCTTCTTTTTTATATGGGCATGTTAGGACCGAGCAGTATTCCAATTTGGGTATGATCAGTGTTTTCAGTAGGGGAATCATTATATTCCTATCCCTTCGTTTAAAAGTTCTCAGTATCTGCCCAGTTACTCTCTTTGGTCTGTTTACTGCTATCTTGTTTTGTATTTAAAATTTCGCATCATCAGTCATTACAAACCCTAAGTCTTTTGCTTTAGAATTTCTCTGAATTTCCTGTCCATCTGGGGTATAATATTCCATGGATTTTCGGTCCTCTCTTTTTCCGTACCGTAACAGCTGAAATTTCTCAGTGTTAAACTTCATATTGTTGTCTTCCGTCCACTTGTAGATTCTGTTCCTGTCTGTTTGTAGAGATCCTATATCTTCTAGGTTTCTTATTTTTCTACTGATCTTTGTCATCGGCAAAGACTGTTACTGTGCTGTCTCTGGTAACGTCCTCATCTATGTCAGTTAGCATGATTATGAAGAGTAGTGGAGCTAATACTGTTCCTTGTGGTATTGAGCTGAGGACCTCTGATTCTATTGAAGATGCTCCTTGTACTGTAACGACTTGCCGCCGCTCATTAAGGAAATTATATATCCATTTCCCTACTTTTCCTGTTATTCCCATATGCTTCAGTTTATGTATTATGATTCCATGGTCACACTTGTCGAACGCTTTGGAAAAGTCTGTGAATATTACATCATAGTTTTCATTACTTTCCAGTGCATTAATAATGTTGCTGTAGTGTTCCATTAGTTGTGATAGGCATGACCTGCCTGACCGAAACCCAGGTTGGTATCATAATTTTTTCTGAGTTTCCAAAAAGCCATAGATTTTCTGTCTAACTATGCTTTCAAATATTTTAGTGAGATGAGATGTAAGCGACACTGGCCTATAGTTTTTTGGCCTCGGATCGATCTCCTCCTTTATATATTGGGACTATGTTCGTGCTCTTCAGGATGTCCGGTATTTCTCCCGTGTCTAGTGATCGTCTCCATATCTAATATAAGGCTCAGCGATTGCATTCTTGCAGTTTTTGATCAGTGTGGCATTCCACTTGTCCGGTCCTGCCGCTGAGTGTGCTTTTACGAGGGTACTTCAATAAGTATCCGCACTTTTTATTTTAGTGATAATATAGTATATATAGTATATACACGTAATAACGAGCCAAACTGAGATCTATAGGCTTATTTAGGCTAGCAACAGTTTAGGCTTATTTATGCTACTCGTAGCTTTCACAAGGTTTGTGCAAGATGGGTGCCCAAACAGTTGACAGAAGAGCACAAGCGAAATCGTATGGACGTCTGCTCTCGTCTTTTGACGCGGTATCATAATGAAGGTGAAAACTTTTTGGAGCGCATTATCACTGGAGATGAAACCTGGATCCATCACAATGAACCAGAAAGCAAACGACAGAGCATGCAATGGAAGCATCGAACATCTCCCGTTGCAAGGAAGTTCAAAGCGCAGCTGTCAGCAGGTAAAGTTATGCTAACACTGTTTTGGGATACACGAGGCCCTATCCTTGAACATTATCTAGAGCATGGCACTACAGTAACAAGTGCATCGTATTCTGACATACTTCGGAATGAGTTAAGGCAAACAATTCGCACAAAACGGAGAGGGAGATTGTCGGAAAGTGTTATTCTGTTACACGAAAATGAGCGCCCTCATACCGCTGCACAGACTAGAAAATGCCTTCAAGAACTTAAATTTGAAGTTCTCGACCATCCAGCCTACAGTCCAGACCTTGCACCTTCGGATTTTTACCTGTTTGGACCACTAAAAGACGCTTTGAGAGGTCAGCGATTCCAAGGCGATGATGACCTGAAGGAGGCGGTGCATGACTGGCTACGCACACAGCCAAAAACATTCTTTTGTGATGGCATTAGGAAGCTTGTAGATCGCTGGACTAAGTGTATTGAGAAACAGGGAGACTATGTTGAAAAGTGATGTGTTTATAATCTATCAGATGTGAAAATAAAATTGTGAAAATAAAATGTGCGGATACTTATTGAATTATTCTCGTAGTTTCCCTTAGCATGTGTAATATCATCTGTCGTAAAGTCGAAGTCCGTTATACTTTCCCCTTGTACTTCTTCAAAGAACGCGTTTCTATCGCATATCAGTTTGTCAGTTTTTGGGATATTGAATGATGATTCGTACTGAGCTCTTAATATTTCAGATACTTCTGTTAGATCATCAGATAAAGCACTGTCTTCGTTTTTCAAAGGTCCAATAGTAGCATGGTTTGTCGACTTCCTTTTTGCAAAATTATAGAAGTATTTTGAGGTAACCTTTATCGCCTCTACAGCGTCGCCGCCTTCTTTTTTCTGTATGTTTCTCAATTAGTTCCTGTATGACGCAATCGATACTCTGCAGTTTATCACTTAATATTTTTCTGATGTTGTTATCTTTACAGTTACTTAATTTTGCAGTCACTCTTTTTCTCTTTCGGAACAATGTCCTCTTCTGTCTCTCGAACCTGCTTCTCTTTTTTCTTTGTTGTATTTTTGGGACATGTCTTTCCACAATTTCCAGCGTCTTCTCCTCTAAGGTCGTTAGCATCTCTTCCGTTGTCATGGCCTCGAAGATGGATTTCCAATCTATTACTTCATGCTGGATGCAGCATCTTCCCAGTTTATAGCTTTGGAGTGAAAATTAAAAATTAAGAATTTGCTTCTTTCTGTTGTTCGTGTTCTTTCCTTTCTTGTTGCTTTTATATTGGTTGTTATTTCAATAATGTTGTGATACGACATTATAGTTGGGGATATTTCTACCTTATCAATTAGGTTGCTGTTGTTTATGAACACCAAATCTAGGCAGTTGTTTTTTCTTGAGTTTTCTGTTATTTCTTGTGTTAACATAAATTCATCAGCCAGAGCTAGTAGCATTTTTACCTGCTCCTGGTCTTCCCGTGTGCCCCCCTTGCCCTGGTGTATACATATATTTTTTCCTATCCTTTTATATTTCATGAATGAAAAATTAAAATCACCACAGAGAAAAATATTTGGGGTTGGAGAGTGTAGATCTTTTACCCAGTTTCTTACTTCTGTAATGGAATCAGAGAATGTTGAGGTTGACGTGTTCGGGGGTCTGTACATTACAATTAGTACCATATTTAATTTTTCAACTTTTGCTGCTACACATTCTACGTAGCTGTTTGAGGTACTTATAGTCATTTCTGCCATATGCCTTTCGCGTGTGTAAATAGCACAGCCTCCTTTACGTCTCACCGTTCTGTCGGCTCGGAGGATGTTATAGTTGTCAATTTGTTTTTTTTTTTTTATCAATACAGAACTCACAGTGTTCACAGTTCACCTGGCAGTCCTTTAGATGGGTTTCCGTGAGGCATGCAAAGTCTACGCCGGTTCCTTGCATGAGTCCTTTCAGGTATAAAACTTTGTCCGGGGAATGATTTGATTGAAGGCCCTGAATATCGATTAGGATTATTTTTATTTTTTCTCTATCATTTTCACATACATTCGATCCGTTTTCCAATAGTGGTGCCGGTTTCGTTGTCTTGTGGTCCTCCGAGAATTTGCCTCTCTTTATCTTTGTCGGTATCTGTTGTCCAGATAACGCATGAAGTGGCTCTCGGATTCCTATATCTGTCAGCTGACTTTGCATTTGCTGGATAGTATTTAGCAGCTGAATTGTGTTGGCTACGCCTAAAAAATTTGTAGCTCTTTGATGTTCGTTTTTCCTGTTCACCTGTTGCGTTCCTTTGAGGGTGGTGGTAACGGCATTTTTGTCCGTATTTGCACCTCCCATATCTTGCATAGGTGTTGCAGACAGTAAGATGGTGGAACTTACACTTTTTTTCAAATTTGCAATATCCTCTTGTATAATGTGTGTTACATAATGTGAGATGTGCATAGAGGCATTGCCCATCCAGATATCTGCAGTACCCTTTGCCGTAGTATTTACAGTACAAACGGTATTTTCTACGCTCTCCTTCTTGTTATCTGGTTATCTTCTATGTTCTTAATTTTGATATTGTCATTATTTTTCTTTGGCTGTTTATTTCCTACGTTTTCATTTTTTATCTTTTTATCATTTTGTTCGTTGGGCAGTTTTACCACCTTGCAACTTTTACCTGTCTCTTTTCTTCCATTTATGTCTTCATTCTGTATTATATTGTTATTCATTATTATATTGTTATTTGTTATTTCGTCTTCTCTCTCATCCACCCGAATTGTCATTGGGACATTTCCAGACTCTTGTTTCCCCGTTTTTCCCTCCTTTTCTGTAACACTCGAATTCGCTTTTTCCATTTCTTTAAATACCGCAAAGGAGTTTACAGTCTGTGTACATGCGGCACACAGAAATGTGACTCCTGCGATCTGTTTAGCGTTCGAGACGAGGGATATTTTCCTATCATCCCAATTCATGCAGATAAAGTCGTGCAGTTTTTTACAGAAATCGCATCTCATTGCTGCCTTTTCAGTTGTTTCCAGGTTACACAAATTGCAGATTAAGTGAGAATTTGGACCCATGCTATTCATTAATTATCGTAAAAAGAAATACACACACAAATTATTTATTTATTTATTTATTTTCCCTTTCTTTCTCTTTCCTTTCCTTTCGATGGTCGCGAAGGTTTTCTGACCTTTGCGTTTTATGACCTTTTTCCTGCCTTGTTTCAAAAATTTCTCGAATGCTAACCGTATTACGGTTTTAATATATATACTTTAAACTGGTGATAATTTATGTAAACTGTATTGCACTTTCTTATTTACAATGAATTTCACTTTATAATTTATATGTACGGATCACTGATACTTTATACACTTTCGGGTGTAAACAAAATAAACCGCTGAGTATTTTAGTCCCTTCTTTTTTGGATGTTAATACAGAGAGAGACACAACACGTCCGTTTCCCACAAGGTACAAGCAACATATATATATATATTAGTGATATAGCGGATGTCATTTTTTTCACATCCGCGGATGCAGATGCGGACGCGGATGTTTGATTTCAACATCCGCGGATGCGGATGCGGATGCGGATGTCTACATTTTCGTTATTTTTTAGGATATATTCGAGATTTGTTGTGTTTAACGTATTAATAAGTTATTATATAGAGAGAGCTGTAGCTATAATGTAGTATAATTGATTAATTGTACAATAATTGCTGTACTTTTCTTTGAACATATAAAATAATATCAAGCATCTAACTAATATAGAAATCAATTAGTGAATTCGTCTGCAAATAAATTCGTTATATTTTGTTGAGTTTCAGCCACAATTAGAAACCATAATTGTGTTACCAGGATGCGGGACGTGAACCCAACTCAAATGCACCCCACCGACCTCTTTCCCCAACCTCCACCCTTATAGAAAGAGATCTTTAATTAGCTTGATAACTAGTTATATTAAGTTTAAAGTTTTATTAGGCATATTTATAAATGAGTAATTAAAATAAAGTAAACTAAGATGTTCATCGTTTAATGTTCAAACTTAATTATAGGAAGGTTATGCTTAAGGAACATTAACTTTTCTGCCTTTTCTGCTGCCAGTCTGTTTCTCTTTTCATCATATATTAATCCAGCACTGCTAAATAATCTCTCGCTTGGTACGTTTGTTGGAGGACAGGCTAAATGTTTCCTTGCAAGTTTACTCAAGTATGGATAGATATTCTGCGTATTTTTCCACCAACTAATAGGATTGTCACATGCAGCCAGGCGTTTTTCTTGGTGATAGCTCTCGATCATTTTTACTACATCTTTTGACATCGCGTAGGTCTCGTCATTGCTGCTTGACTCAAGAAACTGAGAGACAGATTCTGTGATAGATTTGCTTGTTGAAGGTGTTGGTTCTGTCACTGAAACTTTTATTCTTTTGGTGGGTGGCGAAGCGACAGATTCAAGAGATTGAAGCTCTTCAACTGCTTTGAAGTGATGATTTAACTCGTTCTAATGTACTAGGTGAAAATAACTTAGCTTTGTAACGTGGATCTAAGTAGGTTGCAAGAGAGTAACTTCATACAAGAACAGCCTCTCGTCTTGTCGCTTGCATCACTTTTGCGCAAATGAACTAGTTCTATTAATATAGTAGAATTTGATAATTTCCGCTTATTAATGACATTTTATCTCAACGGTCCACATCCGCACGACATCCGTAGTCCAAAGTGCGGATGCGGACGCGGATGCGGATGCGAGAAAATGTGCGGATGTTCCGCGGATGCGGATGCGGATGCGGATGTGACCTACATCACTAATATATATATGTATATATATGAAAATTATTTCACGAAAGTAACACGTAAAAAATATTTATGATGAATAAAACCACGAAGGAAAGGAAACACAAAAATGGTGCTCAAGCGCTTTCGTCTAATGACATCCTCAGGAACACTGAAGTACATAAAAGGTTACATCCTATATATAGGTTACAGAAAAAAAAAATAATAATAAATAACATACATAACATACATACAATATATATATATATAATATATATAATATATATAAGGATTATCAGAGAGGCATACAGATTTGTAAGGAAAAATATCGATTTTTAGCACAAGATCAAATGAATTATAAAAATACGAAATTATACTGGAAATCTGCCCGGGTTTTAACACTCTGCCTTTTATGGTCAAGTTTCGATGTATATAAAAATAAAATGAAAATTAAAAGTTAATAAAGTAGCATACAAGTTTACCAAAGATTTAGTGTTCTACCCTTCTTATCTAAATCTGTTTTGAAGGAATTCAAAACAACAGGATCGAGTTGAAAAAGACCTTTGCTTATGTTGAAGTTATTTGAAAGTTGGATAATGGCAGACTCAAGAATATTTCTATTAACAATGTTGCTAGAGTGGAATAAAACTGAAGCATTATTCCAATCAATACAGTGGGATAACTCTGACAAATGGACAAAAAGAGCACTGGACAACTGTCCTGTTCTAACGGAATATTGATGCTGTTTTATACGTGTGTGCAAATCCTTTCCCGTCTGACCTATGTAAAAGGAATCACATTGTTTACAACCAATTTTATAGATAATGCCTGAATTATTGGTAGGGCTATTTTTTACTATGATATTTTTCACAATATTGTTATATGAAAATACTACATTAATATCCAAAAGTTTAAGTATATTAGCAATGCCTAAAAAGCCCGGGAAAAATGGAAGTACTAAAATATTTTTTGACAAAGTACGAGTGTTATTATTGACGCGATAGAAAGTTCGTTTTGCCTTGTTGAGACAAGATTCCATAAACGCAGATGGATAACACAGATCACTTCCAATACCGTTGATTTTTCCAATTCGGCATCGATGTATTCGGACTGGCGATCCAAGGGCGTGGAGAAACATTGATGAAAAAATGGCCTTCTTAGTGGGTGTGTCATGTCCCGAGTAAAAGTGTACGTAGGACAAATTGTTTGTTGTTTTCCGATAGATACTAAACTTAAAACCTGGGCTTTCCCTATGTACACGCACATCCAAAAATGGGATTGAATTGTCTTGTTCCACTTCTAAAGTAAACTTAATGGAGGGGACTTGATCGTTTAACTGAAGGAGGAAGTTATCCAGGTCACGATCCATGGGCCAGATACACAAAATATCGTCGACGTACCGCAACCAAGGGATGCCAACCCCTAGGATTCTCGGAATGTAAGTAATTTCGAAATACTCCATATAAATATTGGAGAGGAGGGGCGATAAGGGGTTGCCCATGGCCATCCCAAAAACTTGTTGATAATACTCGTTATTGAAAGTGAATTTACAGTCTTTGATGCAAAGCTTAATAAGTTCCAAAACAATGTGTGAAGGTAGTGGCAGGTCATACTTATGTAATTCTTGGGAGAGAAAGTCAAGCATATCGTCAATCGGCACTTTTGTAAACAATGAACAAACGTCAAAACTGATCAATCTATCGTTAGTTTCAGTACGTGCATTATTCAATTTTTCAGTGAGATCCATGGAATTTTTTACATGTGAATCAGAGATAGTTCCGAGAATGGGGGACAAGACTTTGACAAGCCATTGGAGCGTTTATAAGTAATAGAGCCCACCGAGCTAATAATAGGGCGCATAGGGTTGCCAGGTTTGTGGGTTTTAATAAGACCGTAAAGGTAGGGCAGAGAAGGTGAAGTGGACATGAAAAGCGGAATTAAGTCCTTATGATCGTTGAGAATGCGTTTCAAGCCATTATTAAATGATTTGATGACGTCATCCTGCGGGTTCTTCCTAAGTTTGCTGTATGTGGCCGGGTCCTGGAGAAGCTCGTTCATCTTTCCGATGTAGTCCACTTTGTCCATAATAACTATGGTGTTAGCCTTGTCTGCTTTTGTAATATGGAGCTCCCCATCTTTTTTTAATTGTGAGAGGCTATCGCGAAAACGTTTAGGAAAGTTATCTTCGTAATTACCATTCACCGCACTATAAACGAGGCCTTTAACTATTTTAAACAAATACTGAGGGAGATTACACTGTTTTTCAAAACACGCGAGACTGTAACAAATTTGTAAAGCCGAAGGTTTTTTAACAATAAAAAAGGACATACCATATCCAAGGGCACTTTTTGCATCGTCACTAATGTTTTTCGAAGAAAGGTTCAAAACACACTTTGAGCTTGCTTTTTTACTCCACTGACTATTTCGAATGAGACTTTTAATTTTTCGATCCAAAATGTTACGAAGTGAAGTAGTTCTCCGACGCAACTCGTTGTAAATTTCATCAAACAAAGGTTGGATCCACGGTTGGGGAATAACGGTTACAAAATTATGTTTGGCGAGGTTTAAATTTTTGAAGGCGGACCACTCATTTTGTCTGGTGACTTCAATATGTTTCTTTAAAATTAATCTGCTGAAGTTGTTGAACGGATGGTCGTCAATTTGTCTGAGGCGAATCGGAAGCAGGGATTTGGGAAGAACTTGCTCCTCTAGACAATTGCGGTACGTCGACGATATTTTGTGTATCTGGCCCATGAATCGTGACCTGGATAACTTCCTCCTTCAGTTAAGCGATCAAGTCCCCTCCATTAAGTTTACTTTAGAAGTGGAGCAAGACAATTCAATCCCATTTTTGGATGTGCGTGTACATAGGGAAAGCCCAGGTTTTAAGTTTAGTATCTATCGGAAAACAACAAACAATTTGTCCTACGTACACTTTTGCTCGGGACATGACACCCCCACTAAGAAACATCGTATAAAAGGGTCACCATATAGTAGATTAAAGGGACAAACCTTTACTTCTTAATGTAATAGGAAGACTGTTTTCTGACAGATGTTCAAGATTGTAGGATTGTTTTCGGTTTGATCATCTTTAGTCTCACTAAGTATGGTATTGTCACTATACTTCATAACTCCAGGTAACTCCACAGGTTCTTATAGTCTTCATATTCTTGAAGAAACTTCTGAAGCGGCTTTTGGTATGAGATTCTTTTCTCATCAGGATGTATGTGTTTCTTCAGTATATTTAATAATTCACTCTTCATTCTTTGAAGCCTATTTTTACTAGGGTCTAAAGACGTTTCATGATTTTTGGTGGTTTGTAATGAAGTGTACACATCGTGAGATAGCACCACAACCTTCAGCATCTTTATAATCACCAAAAGTAGGTTAATAGGTGGAATGACACAATATACACGCTGTGTACAGGCTTTGAAAATAAAACGTCTTTTCCTTTAATAACTCTTAGCATAGACTTTGTTTTACCACACCCTGCAGGGCCGTTTATACTACATGTTGACAGACTTGTGAACTTGAATTTCTCCAAAGACTCCATCTTCTGTGTGACACAACCATAAGCACGTATTTTACCAAGGATAAAGATTTTTAAGAGACCATTCCTAATATGCGCTAATTTTACCGTCTTTTCCTTTCCCAGGAAAAATAGTGTGGCCAACCTCCAAGACTTCTCAGAGCCTAATGAGACTTCAAAAAGAGCTGAAGACGCTTCAACAAAACCAACAACGTCCTTGCGTGATGGAAGGAGCGCTCAAGGCACCGGCCAGGAGCCTTCCACTTCCATAGCCATTAAAAGACCGTTGGTAGAAGATGGTCTGAAACATTCCACGTCAAGTGTGATCGACTAAGATTCGATGACTCGCCCAGCTCTGAGGCTGCACCACCAACATCACCAACACCACCAACACCATCACCGTCACCAACCCCACCATCAGAGAAATCAGATGACCTAAATCCCGCTAGCCACCAACCTTCCACGTCTCATCGTCCAAAGAACTCGACGCATCTACATCTCCTACAGAAAGAACTGTTCACTCTTCTATTAGTTTGCGTTTATTAGGTTCACTGTTATAGTTCATCCATGGGTCGCTTATGACATTGTTCGTCGGATCATCAAACGCCCTGCAGCGCAATGAGGGTCAAGAGGCACAGGTGAAGCTGGCGTTCGGATTTACTCCAAACGACAAGAACGGGGACCTGCTCTGGATAGTTATATCCTACAGGAGACTGATAGAGGGGGATGTTGATGACATTCTCTTACGCTTAACACAAAGCTTCCAGAGCAGATCGTTGTTCAACCAAGAGCAGTTCACGCTCGACATCAACCATGTCTTCCGGGTTGTGGGCCATGACGCGACACCCTACACAGTCAATTTTAACTTCGATAAAATTTACAAACAACTTACAAACACCGAACATGGTTGCATCTTATAACTGTAATTTTGGCGAGCGGTTATAGAACGGGCTCAAAAAATCTAGCTAGGGCATGTGAGCCTCATTTTAACTGCAATGTGGGTATTGTTTGTTAAGGTGGAAGAGCAGATGATGTTTGGGTTGGCTGAACATCGTAAAACAACTCATGGTTTTAAGAGCCGTGTAACGGACCGAACGCGTCCTTTACTTATTTTACAGCTGGTGGGAACAACAGTTCTTTACGCTAGTTACGATCAAAGTCGCAAGCAGGGTTGTCAGCACGATTTATGTAAGGGATGCCTTGAATTTAGGAATGATCTGTTAAAACATTGCAAAAAACTTCACTTTTTTCTACGTGAAGGTCAAAATATGAAAATAAAAACCCACTCCAATAGACAGAGTTTATTTCCACGACAGTTTCGATGCCCACTGGCATCGACATATGTCTTATCCAAATCCGAAAAGGAAGTTCTTAATTTAGGGCTGTCGTTTGCCCTTAAACCCGATAAAAACATTGTTTTAGATTTTGTGTCTTCCGTAGTTAATTGCAGGGTGGATATTCCGTGTTTAAATGGTTTGATTCTGAGCAAGTTTCTGGAACATTTCAACTCAATGGACTCTATTCCAAAAAGATTCCTGTTAGCTTTAGACAAGCTCAGGAAGAATGAAGCAATATTTGTCACTAAAGCGGTCAAAAGTAACACTGTGGTTATTTTGGACAAGTGTGATTATAAACAAAAAGTGGAAGCGTTACTTAGTGATGAATTCACCTAAGTAGTATAGCCGCAAAAGGTTAGAGTGCAGGAATGTTGCAAGTGATTACGTAATGTTGCAAAGGGGGGTGGAGGTTGTTGCAAAGGGGGTGGGGGTGTTGCAAAAAGGGGGAAAATTCCCCCCAAAGGGCCCTTTGTTGCCAACCGGGGTTGCAAGGGGCATGCAACTTGGAGGCGGAGTTCTCCCCCAAGCTATTCCCCCCAAAGGGCCAGAAAGGAGAGAAAGGAGGAGAGGTGTTCACCTGGCAGGAGCCAAGTGCATATTAAGACTTCAGCCGAGTAGGCGTTGTTTTATAGGCTCCTAATCAGCCAGTTGGCTGAGCCAAGGGGGGGGAGGGGTACACATGAAGGAGAGAGAGGAGAGAGAGAGAGAGTAGTTGCCTTTGATTGCAAGGCATGCAACTTGGAGGCGGAGTTCTCCCCCAAGTTATTTTCGTTTACCTAACCTAAGAGGCCTCTAAGGGGTTTTCCCAAAGGGCCAGAAAGAGAAGGACCAGAGGTCCTTGCTCGGCTGGGAGCCGAGCTTGTAATGACTCCGTCAGTCGTCTCTCGGTCTTTTATAAAACTCTATTCTGGCTGAGTTGCCAGATAGCGCCATGTATGCAGTTGCTGAGTTGCAAGATATCGCCATGTATGCAGTTGCTGAGTTGCCAGATAGCGCCATGTATGCAGTTGCTGAGTTGCCAGATAGCGCCATGTATTCCAGATAGCAATATTTATTAAATTGTACTTCTATAAATAATAAACTAATGAACCACTCGTGTGCACAAACCATATAAAATACCACAATATATGACGGTAGATGAATCCAATTAAGTTCTGTTTATTAAATAAATAATTTTTACACACTTAATTTTTATTATAAATATTTTAGTCACGAATAATGAAACGAAAAGAAACTTTACGAATATATGCGATACAGTTCAAAACATACGACCCTCATTCCCCCCAAATTCCCCCACCCAGATATATATATATATATATATATATTATATATAATAATACTAATGAATCACTCGTGTGCACAAACCATATAAAATACCACAATATATATTTATATAGTTAATCAATTGGAAGATTCAACCATATAAAATACCACAATATGTTTATATAGTTAATCAATTGGAAGATTCATTTAAAGTTGAAATTAGTCAAAACACAATACGCTATAACGGGGTCGGGCGACTAATGACATCTTTATATTTTCGAAGAACACCTGCTTGTTGAGAGATCTTCCTTCCAGACCGCTCTTGATATATATATATATATATATATATATATATATATATAATAAACGAATAAACAACTCGTGCACACACACACACACACACACACGCACACGAGGAAAAGGAGACTCTGTGTCAATTCGAATCGTCCCCTAGAGACCTTTTCGGCCGAGGGTTAATCCTTCTACAATCTATTCGAGCAAAAACCACCGCTCACTTCAAAATATTAATATTATCATTATTATTATTATTATTATTTCTACAATGAAAATATTTTATATTTACGCGTAATTTGTATGGTGTCATATTCTTAGATAACATCTCTGTTATTGAAAGAAATACACAATTATATTAAATAACAATCAGCGAAAGAAATAAGGTAGGCATACCTGAATGTACTAATAATTATATATATATATATATATATATATATATATATAGAAAGAGAGCGAGAGTTTTGCTCAAATAAAGGAATCCAGTGGTGGCCAACCGGTGCGTGCCATTTTTAGGTTTAATTCGGATGCGCAAAAAAAAAAAAAAATTGTTAAAAATTACTAAACTTGTAAGTAAAAATAAAAATATAATATTTACCTTAAATAGAAATATAATGTGAAAAATATTTAGCTTAATTTTAGTTTACATCTAAACTGCTTAAATCTTTGATTTTTAATATTTAGTGTTAGAAGTGAAAATTTAGCACAATTCATACTAGACCTCGATGTGACACTTCAAAGTACTTGATAATATTTTGGGAAAAAATGTAAATATTATTTTCTCGAAAACTATGGGTGATAGAAAAATTCTGAAACCATATTTGGAATCAGTATCAAAAGTTCTATAAGAATCACCAAATAATTTTCAAGAAATGTTGTTCCCTAGTGTAATTTCTCGCCGAATTGGAAAGGTTTTCACTCCGCCTTAGACCCACAGTTTAACGTGGATTCAGAAATACATCTCGTCGATTGCTCACTATTTCATCGAGATAATTAAAGCTCATATACAGGACCTGCATTGTCTATAAGATCTGTGGGAAACTCTGAGTAAATGGAAATATTATTTTCTCGAAAACTATGGGTGATAGAAAAATTCTGAAACATATTTGGAATCAGTATCAAAAGTTCCATAAGAATCACCAAACAATTTTCAAGAAATGTTGTTCCCTAGTGTAATTTCTCGCCGAATTGGAAAGGTTTTCACTCCGCCTTAGACCCACAGTTTAACGTGGATTCAGAAATACATCTCGTCGATTCGATTGCTCACTATTTCATCGAGATAATTAAAGCTCATATACAGGACCTGCATTGTCTATAAGATCTGCGGGAAACTCTGAGTAAATGGAAATATTATTTTCTCGAAAACTATGGGTGATAGAAAAATTCTGAAACCATATTTGGAATCAGTATCAAAAGTTCTATAAGAAACACCAAATAATTTTCAAGAAATGTTGTTCCCTAGTGTAATTTCTCGCCGAATTGGAAAGGTTTTCACTCCGCCTTAGACCCACAGTTTAACGTGGAAACCGAATGCTCTTTTAAAAATATAATTAGGATATATTTCTTTATTATAAAGTCCTCTCGATTACATTAGTGACTAATGATCCGGGAATAGTGGGGGAAAAATATTGACATGGTAAAGACAGCAAGGAGTAATACGAGCATTAAATCTATTGGAGAAAATATAAAGATGCCATTACTCGTCCGGACCCGTTATAGCGGATTGGTACACGTCATAGCTCCACTCAGCTACACTGGCAGCCAATCACTACGAACATCTGGTCTTTTAGGGCGGAGCTTGGCGATTGTGCATATAAAAGGGGATATTTTTCAGTTGGGAGTAACAGTAGCTATTTTTGCGTCAGTGAATAATCATTCCCTCCACCATGGACCTGTACGTCTCCCCGGAATTATATGAAGAAAGTGACACTGCAGCATTAACGGCAATTAGTCTTTTTAACGCGATTGACCGTGATGAATTATTTCCAACGCAAACCGTTGAAGATATTTGCAGTGACGCTCCTTACAATCCGACGCAAGGGACTACCATAGAAATGTAAGTGTCTATAATTCGATTTTATATATATGGAGAGTTGTAGTATCTCGTCAAATACTTCATTTAGATACTCATCAAAAATCGAAATTTTTTTATGGCAATCAATGTTATTTGGTTTTACTTATCCCCATTATGCTAAAATCGAAATTTTTATGGTAATCAATGTTATTCCCCTTAAATGAACCAAAGATATCTTCACATAATGGGGATCTGCCTGTATACTCTGTATATGTTTTAAAAGAATGAACATTATTCCTTTAAGGTCCGATGAGGATTTGACACATGTTATACAATCTTTTGAAGAATCTCGTGTCATGAATACGGAGGATATACTGATCAGTCAGCAATGTCACACCGAAATAATATAAGTGTTTTTCGATCTTTTTAGGGTAAGAAGACAATATATTTTCATAAATTTATTAAATGAAAGAAATCAGTGCAATAACCAACTACAGAATATACCGTTACAAATATACGAACAAAAACATTATACTATACAACGAGTACGTACAATTAGAAAACGGATTTTTATCTGTCTGCATACCATTTCATCGTTTCGGCGAGTGTGACACGGGTCAAATAAATTTAAAAAATTTATAAATTCTTTATCACATGACATATGCGTGAGAAATGAGACGCAGTACATTCCGCAAACATTACTAAAATATCCTTGTATACGAAATGGGTTCCATACAACTTCGGGGATATGTAACTGAGCGAGAAATTTTACAATAATAGGGTCACTCCAGGGTTGAGTACCGAGTGAATCAAAATAGTACAGGCGCTGTCTATTTTTAAAATAGACAGCGATTCAGTGAATCCCTTCATTACCGATGACATCTGTGTTCACAATAAGACTACCGCATTCTCGCGTACTTGGCAAACTCAATGTTTCATTCTTCGCAAACACGCCGATAAATTTGGAACGTGTGACTCGTTCCATTACTTTCTGAAGTGTATTAGCATCCATTTTAAAAGTCAGTGATAACGCTCCTAAATCTATCTACTTCTATTAGGGCTTGCGATTCGAGATATACTAGTACACTAATAGGAGCGTCTATAGGCTTGGCGAATTCCAGCCGCACTGAGATGTTTCCGCTCTGCTGTGGGGTTA
The DNA here is from genome assembly GCA_023014485.1 of Bathynomus jamesi. NCBI lineage: Eukaryota > Metazoa > Arthropoda > Malacostraca > Isopoda > Cirolanidae > Bathynomus > Bathynomus jamesi. The sequence goes on from JAJOZX010000502.1 coordinate 1,139,185, forward strand.
AATGGGTATTTACGCTAGCAGATAAGTCAGGTGTAATGTCAAACGGATAAAGGTTAAATTGATCAATGAATTCTTCCTGCGTTACCCCATTACCAAGCTCATCACAATCACCTGCAATATGGGTCAGATTACTATAGGCTCTGGCACAAAGAGGTAACACAGCGTCTGATGAATAGTCCGTACCCATTGTTCCACCCAAAGCAGTGCCATTAACGTATAGAGTTATATTTTTAAGTCCGAAATTCTCGAATTTAAAGGCACTCTTTTTATATTTTCCATTCACCGAAGCATGGTCCTGCATGCCGATTAATATCCTTTTAGGAAGATTTCCCAGGGCAATGTTTTCTATCTGCTTCGATGCCAACCCTGCAGGAACCGTATATAGTTTGATTTGCACTCTGTTAATAGGATATTTTACTGTAGCGTTTAGTAAATTTTTCTCAATTTCTAGTTGTTTTGGTGAACTTAATTTCACTCGCCGTACGCGGAGGTATGTGTCCATAATGTAAACCACAACGGGCTTTGCACCCTCCTCTTGATCAGCATCCAGATTTAAGCAAATCTCAGGACTCGTGCGGGTGAGCTTTATTTTATCCACCCCGTTGACAAGCAACTTCTCCTGGAAAGTGAAATCTGTGTGCAACCGTCCAAAACACTCGTATATTTTCTTTTTAGAATTTTTAAATTTGTCCTTTATACTATTTTCATCTTTAGTTTGATAATATCCCTCGGCACTTAAAAAGGTAGCCTTCGCTTCTTTGGAAAAGTTGAGGACATTTTCCAGATAGGCTCGTAGATGATAGTACCCCGTGCCTGCCGATATGTTGGTCTGATTTAAATATACGTCAAACTGGTTGAATATGGAGTGCAGAAAGTTTGTTTCAGGGTATACAGCATATTTGCAGACCGTTCCATCAGAATGGGCTATACGTAGCTTAGCGTACATGTGCACACAGCTTCGATAAAAAAAGTAAGGGCCCGAGCTGGGTATCACGAATTCTATAGGTGCACTCGGGGAACTAATTGTGTTTAAAGGGTTAATTGTAATAAAGTCACTGTGCTCAATAGAAACTTGGGTTGGAGGCAGCTCAAAAAGGGACAGCTCCGATTTACAGCATTGTGAACTACATGGGTGGATGAAGCGTGCCATGGCGAAATAGTGACTCCTCTCCCGACAAGTGTTAAACAAACTATGATTCATGAGATCAATGTCCTTAGCTTATATCAGTCAAAAAAGTGGTCAACCATAGGTTTCATTCGCTTACAGCACTTCTTTTTTGATAGCCTTTTACGTTTAATACCACGTGACCCCTTCTTCTTCCGGGAGCCTCTTCTTCTTCTTCCCCCACCACGCATTTTTCTCTTTGCATCTTTGATGATTTCGTCCCGTGTACGCTTTAAATGTTTTTTTAGAGCTTCTTTAGGTTTAGCCCCGGCCAATATGTCTTCTGCAGTGTTAAGGCCTGATTGTAGCGCTTTCCTTCCAAGGTATCTGGCCCCCCTCTTCAGCAAAGGAACAGCCGTACGTAGTATGGATGAAAAAATGGATCCAAGTCCACTACCGCGCTGGTATCTCACCCCTCGATAGACGGTGAAAGGCTTTCTATCCATTATAACTCGGTGCGTCGAAAGTGTAGCTTCACTGTTAAGCTCCTGTTACCGAATGGGAAGTTTTCACCCTCAATCGTTCTTATATATATTGAGATATTGGTTATTAAATTAGTTGCGACATTCACATAATGGGGTCTGTCATATGTAATACTCAAACTCCTTCCTCTATGGTTGGGGATGTGAGCAATGCGCAGCAGGCGCGCCTGGGTATCCCCAACAAACTGGTGCTCCACTATATTACTGTAAATATAGCACATGTCTGGGAACCTTTCAGCCAATTTCTCCATCTTCAATTGATACATTAATCTGGACAAGTCATGCTGTGTCTCGTGAAATGTGTCTCTTTGGAAGACTGCGCTATATCGGCCATTGGCTAGAATTTGGAACTTTCTATGGTCTTTAATACGTCTGTTAGTCTTTGATTTTAGGATTAGTGTATGTGCAGGGTTGTTTACGATTTCGTATACTAAATCATTCGTAAGGTTTGAGTTTCTTAAACTTACGTTTAAGCCTCTCACAACATCCTCGGCCGAACCATATTGACCCGGTCCTAGTCTTACTTCTGTACTGTAATACCGTGCAACCTTAGCCCGAGCGATACGCATAGTTTCATCCATAGCTACCCCAGCTTTTTCACACTCGTCAATGTCTCTAAGAATCGTAAAAACGGTTTCTTTATGTTCAATATTTAAAAAGATGGTGTCCAGCTGAATTTCGCATATCCCCACCTCATACGAATCACGACCCAATTCAATGTGCTTGTGGAGCTCTGTTACAAAGTTGGCTAGTGTGTTGTTAGGGTGTACAGACAGGGACGAGGAGGACGGGAGTGTGACGTAGAAATGGTTAGGAGCCATGTTGCATACTATTTAAGCTTCATTATTGCATCAGCTTTTATATAGGTGTTGAAGCTTTCTGGGTACCCTAGCCATTTCACCAGGTACATTTTTCTCTTTCCTGAACCTTTGCTTCCCAAAATTTTCTCAATTTTAAACATTTTTTTCTAAATTAAACGCAACTTTCTGCAATTCCTCGCGGTAAAAACCTCCTGAGATTTCTTCCCCATTCAAATCTTCAATGTAATACATCATTATCTCACCTTTAGGTCTCATAGCCCTAACTTTAAAAATCTCGCGTGTCCATCCTTGCTCAAAACCCTTTGCGAATTTGTTCCCCGAACGCGACAGCCTTACATAATCATTGATTTTGAAGCGCGCAGTGTGGTGGTGGTGGTGATCCATCTTTTCTCGGGAGCTACCTCTTTCTAAAACTTCGTTTGGTGTTGTCCCAATCGTGCGATGGTGTGAGCGGTTGTAGGATGATGCCAATGATTCCAGAATGTCTAGAAATCTGTATGTGTTTTTATGTGTAAAATAACGGTGCATGCGTTCCTTTATGGTGCGCTGAACTCTATTTCAGCTAAAGAGCCTTATGTATAGAATTGGTTGTGTAATAGCTGATATTAAACTCTGTCAACATGTTCTGAAAAGCACGGCCTATAAATTCCTTCCCCATATCCGTACAAAAATAGCCAGGAACCCTGTTTTCTTTTAACATTAGCGTTTTGGTGGCTTTAGCTACTGTTTCAGGTGATTTATTTTTCAGAGGAACTAGCCACAGATATCTAGAGAATACGTCTATTATGAATAGAATGAGCGGTAACCATCGTTATACACAGAATATCTTTGCATGTCTGTTAAATCTGCTTGCCTAATAGAATCAATCGAGGAAGCCGTTGTCTTGGCTGTTTTAAACCTTTTTCTCACAGGCTTATGAAGCGTATAAGCGTCCTGCTCCCTCAAAAATCTTTCAACATCTTTTTTTCCTACTCCGTAAACACTTCTGTACAGTCTATCTACGCCGCCGTAAGAGGATGGGTTAGAAATGTCATAATAGCGTTTAGTTAATACGTTAGCCATTTGCGTATTTTAGAGGCACGTGGGTAGGGTTGGTTTAACCTCTTCTTGCTCCTCTTCAAAGGTGTCACCGCCGGGGGTGACGGCTCCTTCAACTGTGTCACATGCGTTGCATGTTCCAAGTCTTTTAACCTGTTCAGATTTCCTATCAACGTTTTAGGGACATTTATTTGTTGTAGTCTTGCTTTAATATGCTTCCATCCTGATGGTGATGGCCTATCCCACTTTCTCACCAGATCATGGACAATGTCTACGATATTCGATCCCTGTACCTTTGATCCTTCCACAATGAGCTCGCCTGTATCGGTCCATTGTATGGCTGGATCCTCATTCAATAGATTATAAAGACTTAAGCCATTACTCATCAATGTATGTGGGAGGGTGCTTTTTAATACATGTTCGATATGTTGTGTGGCTAATCTTTTTGGTTGGTCAGCTGTATCGTCGGGCACAGATCCTATGTCGCCATGTCCATCGTCCCCCGTGCTGTGCCTAATAACCACAGGAATCTCTGTAGGGCTCTTATAATTTTCGTACTCGTGAAGAAATTTCTGCAGAGCTTCTTGGTATAAGATTCTTTTCTCATCAGGTGTTTTTTCACTGTTTAATAGGGCCAGCAATTCGCTTTCCATTCTTTTAAGTCTGCTTTTACGGGGATCTAGATCCGTGTCTAGATTCCTTTGCAGTGAAGCGTACACCTCGTGGGGAATCACTACCACTTTCTTCATTATATTAATCTAGTCAGTAAAGGACCCAAAACTGAAAATAAGATGGGGAGAAATGACCCTCCTGTTTGTACAATAATTCGTTTTTTCTTCCCTACAGTTTGACTTTTACAAGCGAGTGCACGCATTATGTTCTTGTAGCGGCGTAGGCGAGCCTTCTGATGGGTTTTCATTGATACATTGCAATTTATAACGTTAAGACAGATTTCACAGATGCATTTTAAAAAGTCGGCGTCGATATTTTTAATAAACATCTGCTGCATTGCCCGGGGCAGTCGATGATAGATTTTTATTAATTCACGGTATTTCTTTAGTCTCTTTGTCATTCTGGAATATACACCGTTTCAGGCTCGTTTGGAAATATATTCGTTCGTAGAAGCACTCTAAACGTGTTTCGCGGATGAAGGTCGCAAAGCAAATATCCGTAACGCGTGCTTGTAGCTTCTTTATAAACTTCCAAAAACTCCTTACGATGATTCGGGAACATTTGATTGGCTAATACCCCAATTTGTGATACATCTCTACGTTGCGCGAATAAGACTAGATATTGCGTATTTAACGACACATCGCGCATGTATCTATTTTTGAAAAATAGATTCTGATTGATGAAGAACACGCTTATGTTAAGATGGTGGGAGAATACTGTAAATGTCTCGGCAAACGTTTTATCCATCTCCAACATGAGATCGTCAATTACAATGATTGTATGTTCATTTCCTCTTAACGAATTAACGTCATATACGCCTTTGTGGAACAAAATATCATCTTGGTACTCGTTGAACACTGATTGATACGTCGAATAGCACCATATAACTTTATGCACAAATTTCGAGAACATCTCTCCCTTTTCTTTAATGATTTTAAGCATAAACACAGTTTTACCACATCCTGTAGGTCAAGATATAATACATGTGGATGGGCTCGTGAATCTGAATTTTTCTACAGAGTCCATTTCTAACACGTCACACTCCTAAGTGGGTCATTTACAAAATATTACAAATTTTGAGTGCTGTTCCTTATATTTTGCTTTCTTCTCCACAGAACCGTGAATGACGATGAGGTAGAGCACCCCATCATTGACATTACGGATGACCTCGACGACAGTGTAGTTGTGATCTCCTCCCCTGCCAACGAACCCTCACCAGCGATACCGCTAGCACGTCCAAAGCGGAGGTATGAGAACCCCACGTCAGGTATAAAGCGACCGAAATACGCGCCTGTTGCAGCGGTAATAGATCCCCAACCCTCAACCTCTTACGCAACAACCCCCCCAGCAGCACCTCCCGCTAATATATCCCCTTATTCATCCGCCACAGTTGCCCCCCGTTCTGTTAAGTCTACAATAATAGATCCCCAACCCTCAACCTCCTACGCAACAGGCCCCCCAGCAGCACCTTCCGCTAATATATCTCCTAATTCATCCGCCACAGATGCCCCCGTTCTGTTGAGGATGTTATAACGTTCGAGTTGGTGTGCTCCGCAGCCCCCACCCCAGCCTTGACTAGAAATCGGTATAGAGTCAGGGTCGACCCTAGAGCCATGTATAGCAATGGAATTGAGCGCGGGCTACGCCGGGTTGTACAACGTATTGTAGAGTTTGCTCTTCAGAACCGCGACGAGCGTGAAGTCAGGACGAGTCTGTCCTTTGGATTCGGGTCAGATGACGGTGATGTAGACGATTATTGGGTGATAGTGCCATTTAGACGTTTGGCGGCTGAAGATGTAGAATATATATTAGGCCGTATAATGCAAGCCGCCCAAAGTAGTATAGCCTTTAATATGGACAACTTCACGGTAAATATTGATCGTGTATTCCGTGTTGCGGGTCATAGTGCCATACCGTATACTCTTAACTTCAATTCTCCGATTATTTACCGAAAGCATATTAACGTCGATCGTGGTTGCGGCTTTATAGCAGTGTCCCGTAGTGTAAATCCTTACGGTACAAAAGAGTTCGTCTCCGACGAATTGCATTCTAAACCTTGAACCCAAAATTCCTTTGTTCTGACATCACAGAGTGTGCATTCTTTCATACGCGGAGAAATCCAATGTAATCCAAATCTAATCCACATAAATCCCATTAATCCCATGTAATCCGTATAAATCCCAGTAATCCAAATCTAATCCACATAAATCCCAGTAATCCAAATCTAAATTGTTAGATGCGAGGTGCATATGAAAATATGCACATCGCATGAATTCTTCGATCCCTCCGCGTCTCTATTATTGTCAGCATCACGTGATGCAAGGCAAGCGTCTATAAACACCTCAGTTTTTATATTTTTTATTATTAAATTTTCCTAAAATCTTGACCTATTCCCATAGATAAAGCATAATTGTGTCAACCTATAGCCCACCAGATTTCCCCTAGCTCGACCTACTCGCATACCAAATTTCAGCTCTCCCTAACCCCTATTTCTCTTTTCCAAAGAATCACGCAAAAGTGATTCTCTCGAATATGAAATTCATTTGCGCCCTATAAATTCCTTCCAAATCAGTTCCCTTTTGTATAGGTTCGACCCTCCTTCCATGCCGCCCCTCTGGCGCCTCTCGATCCTATAATTATGCTTTATTATCAAAAGAAAAATGTAAATTCCGCGAAACCTATTTCGATCATGATTGGTTCGCCCCCGGAACTCTCCCGAAGTTCCATCTCCCAATCGAGGCAGTCAATTAAAGTCGCCTCCGCTTAAATTCGAATATAGAAAACTATTATAGGCGCTTGCTGTTAGGCTCCGCCCGTAAGAGGGTGACCCTTAGTTTACCTCGTCTCCGCCTACCCCGAGGTTATAAAAACCCCGAGAGCGTCGGAAACGAGGTTCTTTGCTTTCTGACAATCTTCATACCACGTAAACTCTGTGACTAAATTCTGTAATTATTTCTGCAGTGGCACTACCCCTCCGGATCAATTTTGCTTCCATTTGATAATGGAACTTAACTTCAGATATATATAAAAATTGTACATTGAGCTTTAGTCAACTTGTTCAAAGTTAATTTACTAATTAATTTAATTTAATTAATTTAATTTCATTTCATTAATTAAATATTATTTTTACTATAAAAGAATGCTGTATTCAAAGTGAATTATTAAAAGACTCTGTTAAATTGAGTTAGTCGTTTCCATTCACCGCACCAACTTTACAAACAATTGAGGTAAGAGTGGTCAGTGACTTCCACACACATTGTTGACAAGGCGCGAGCGCCGAGTGCATCCACTGGTAACCCGAGAGTGACGTGTCTATTATCCTTCGGATATAATTCCGACTCCAACCAAGGGGACCAACCCTGGTATTCATCGTCCTTAGTCGTCTAAAACAAATCGAGGGCCCTTTTAGGGACGTACCCCTCGACAGCAGTACTCTTAGCACGTATGTTTACTGTACAAAATACACAGGCCACAATATGTTTAATATTTTCAAAAAAAAGTGAAATGTATTTATATATTTTGCGTGATATTTCTCCTGTACTGTTATGATTATATGCATATTTCTATTATTATTGAAATGTATTTATATATTTTGCGGGATATTTCTCCTGTACTGTTATGATTATATACATATTTCTATTATTATTGAAATGTATTTATATATTTTGCGGGATATTTCCCCTGTACTGTTATGATTATATGCATATTTCTATTATTATTGAAATGTATATTTTTTCTATTTGAAATGTATATTTATTTATATATATCTCCATAATTGTGTGTATATATTTCCTGTACTGTTATGATTGTATGCATATTCCTCAATTATTATTGAAATGTATATTTATTTTCTATATATTTATAATAAACAGAATGATGCAATGTTGTTTTACTTAATTATATCATGTTACGCCTTCTAAACCTACTACCGGTATTCTAAACCAACTTTTAAGAAATATAATAATGTATACAATGGTATCGCTAAAAAGTGGTGTCTGGCAACTCAAGCCATTTACGCCTTCTAAGCCAACTGGCTGATTAGGAGTCTATAATAATGTATACAATGGTATCGTTAAAAAGTGGTATCTGGCAACTCAGTCTTCGATTAGAATTAAATATATAGCACAAACTGAATACATGGCGCTATCTGGCAACTCAAGCCATTTGCGCCTTCTAAGCCAACTGGCTGATTAGGAGCCTATAAAACAACGCCTACTCGGCTGAAGTCTTAATATGCACTTGGCTCCTGCCAGGTGAACACCTCTCCTCCTTTCTCTCCTTTCTGGCCCTTTGGGGGGAATAGCTTGGGGGAGAACTCCGCCTCCAAGTTGCATGCCCCTTGCAACCCCGGTTGACAACAAAGGGCCCTCTTTTTTTTTGCAACACCCCACCCCCATTTGCAACACCCCCACCCCCTTTGCAACATTACGTAATCACTTGCAACATTCCTGCACTCTAACCTTTTGCGGCTATACTACTCACCTACACCAAAGTGAGATCGTCCCCCCTAAAGCGTCTTTCTGCCGAATTCAACAAAACCATCAGGAACTTACTAAAAGATGTCCCGGCGATTGATCCTAAAAGATTTCTACAGATTAACCCCAAACTCCCCCACATTTACGGCCTACCCAAAACCCATAAGATTAATATACCACTCCGTCCCATTATTTCACACAGGGGTTCATTTAGTTACAGGTTATCTAAATTTCTTGCAGATAAATTATCCCCATTAGTTGGTAAATTTTCAGGCTCGCACATCACTAATTCCTGTGACTTTATTGACAAAGTTATGTCCTTAGATTTAAAACGGGGAAGAATGATCAGTTTTGACCTTGAGTCCTTGTTTACGAAAGTTCCCATTGATGATGTACTTAGTTTTTTAGATAGAAAATTGCCAACATGTAACGTAGAACTAGACATGCCCACATCTGTATTTTTAGAACTGATAAAACTCTGTCACCAATAATGCCTTCTCCTTCGGTGAAGAATTTTATTTGCAACGTTTTGGTATGGGAATGGGGTCCCCTTTATCCCCAATACTGAGTACATTATACATGGAATATTATGAGTCGGAATTGTTGCAAACAATATGTCCCATGAATCTAATTTGGTTTCGTTATGTAGATGATATTTTCTCATTTTGGCCTGACCACTGGAACAACTTTGACACTTTCTTTCAGTCATTAAATAATCTTGTTCCCTCTATTAAATTTAAATATGAATGGGAGAACGACAAACAATTACCTTTTCTAGATGTTTTGGTCATTAACGAAAGCGGAAAGCCCAATTTCACGGTCTATAGAAAACCTACTCATTGTAATTCGTACATTCATTATTTTTCATATCATGATGAAGGGGTTAAAAGTTCAATTATTTCTTCCATGTTTCTAAGAGCACTCAGGATTTGTAGCCCACATTTGCTGGACCCGGAAAATTCAAAGATTTGGAACATTTTTAAGGATTTAAAATATCCCGAGTGGTTTATCAGAAAGGCGTATTTTAAAGCCAGAAAATCTTTTTATGCCCCTCGGGAACCTTCACTTAACCAAAAACAATATGAGAGTTTGCCTTACATTGCCGGCTTAGAAAGAGTAAAACCGTTGACGAAAGATTTTAAGTTTGTTTTGGCGTTCAAATATTCGTCTACCGTGAAAAGTAAATTGGTTAGGAATAACGTTACAAAAGAGGAACAAGCCTGTGTCTACAGCATTCCCTGTAAAAGTTGTGATTTAGTATACGTGGGAGAAACTGGGAGAATTATTGAAACCCGTATTAAAGAACACAAATATGCCTTCAGAAGTTGTAATACTAATAATGCCATTTTTTATCACGCCAGCCAAAATAATCATGCTATAGATTGGGAATCAAGTAAGGTACTTTATAAATGTAATAATTATGTCAAAAGAAAAATAATAGAATCTGTGTGTATAGAAAAAGTAGATAATTTTAATTTGTGCGAAGGTACTTATAAGTTAGACCCTTTAATGAGATTCTTGGTCAAAAAATCCCTCACGGAGTCGTGGGAACGTGTTCGAACCTAAGTGTGAATTTCTTAAATGTCTGGATTGGATTGTTTCCTTACTCGCTTTTAGTAAATGTAATAATGGAAGTAATAAATGTGGAAATAAATATAAATGCAACAGATGTAATAATAAAGGTAATATTATAAATTTAATAATTAGGGTAAAGGTAATAATAATAAATGTTAAAAAAATGTAAATGCAATAATAAATGCAGTAATTATGTTAAAATATTAGAATCTGTATGTATAAAACAAGAAGATAGTTTTAATTTGTGGGAATGTACTTATAAGCGGACCCTGTAATAAAATGCCCTTCCGGTGTCGGGAGAACGGTATCTAACCTAGGTGCGAATTTCTCAATGGTCTCTGGATTGTTTCCTAATCAGCTTTTTTCATTCGTTTTTCGGTTTATAAGTTCTGTATAATAAACAACAATGTAATAACCAATGTAATAATAAATTTATAATTTCTGTAATAAATAATTATGCAATATTAAATGTAATAAATTTAATAATAAATGTAATAATTATGTAAAAAAATAAAAATAATAGAATCTGTATGTTTAGAACAGGAAGATAGTTTTAAATTTGCGCGAATGTACTTAATGAAAATGCCCTTCCGGTGTCGGGAGAATGGGATCTAACCTAGGTGCGAATTTCTTAACGGTCGGTCCCTGGACTGTTTTTCCCTCTTGTTTTTTTCATTCGTGTTTCTGTATCCACCCGAGGAGGATGCCAGTGGGCGTCGAAACTGTCGTGGAAATAAACTCTGTCTATTAGAGTGGGTTTTTATTTTCATATGTTAAAACATTGTAAGGACTGTTATATGGTATGCGCGCAGTACAAGAGTCCTAGATGTGTAAGCCGTGTAGTAGAAACTGAAAAGAGACCGTGTAATGACTGTAGAGGGGTATTTTTTAACAAGGACTATTTTAATCTCCATAAAGAGAACGACACGTGTAGAAAGTTAAAGATTTGCGAATGTGGAATGTTTAATACGATTAACGAATGGGGACACTTGAAGCATAGGTGCGATGAAATTCAGTATCTCACAGGTAATGAGAAATATAAGGCGGATGGTGTGGAAGATCCCCGCCCTAAACACAGGTCATGCATTACCATATACAATGGGGCTACAGCAACCAAGACACTAAAGATGTTATCCCGCATCTACATCTACTCGTGAGCCAAATTCTCTGCAACGAATGCATGACTCTTGAGTGTGACGAGTGCTGCAAATGTGGTAAATGTATACAAATTTTTAAAACAACTGAAACAGAATCGCCCGTGAAACTGCTTGTGGATTATCTAGTCATGTTACCTCAACATTTTAAAAAGATGACTGTGTACGTTCTGGCGCATAACGCCGCAAAGGCCGATAAGCGGTGATTAAACAAACCACTTAATAATAATAATAATAATAATAATAATCTGATTTTTATTTTTTATAATGTAAGTACTATTATTATTAGTATTATTATTATTCAAGCTTTGGCCTGTTTATTTACTTGTATGTATTTATATCAAAGTTGTTTTATAAATTTTTGTTTTTTGTGTAGTTTTAATAAGTTTATTTTATTCGTTTCCGCTGGCAAGTCTCTGGGAATACGTTTGGCTTCAGAAGAAGCACTGGGCTTTGGATACAGTCTTGGTAGAGCGAAGTGTTATTTACCTTACCTTTTTAATCCTTGCTTTGTGGGTCAAGCCACTGCAGCAGGTTAAAGATGGTTGCGGTGGTACGACCCCATAGAGAGAAGAGCGGTACCATGTTATGTTTATCTGGCTTCATTGACAGATGGCTGGAGGTTACCACCTACGACGTTACCAGCTACAATTTTTCATATCAGGGTAAAGTTGTTGTTTTTTTTTTTACTTTTTACTTTTAGTGAGTTTTGAAGTTTTACGATTTTAATGTAAAATTTCTTTGGGCGAGGTGTATGTGTGTGGATCGTTATTACCTTTAAATATTTTACAAGTCGGTGAATGGTTCTATCCAGTTATTAATTTTGACTATCAATCGTTTAGATACTCTAGGTTAGCTCTTTGATGACGGCGTCGCTAGTCCCAACACATTCGTTTGTTTGTAAAATATCACTGATCTACTTGTGATCATTACTTGAATCACATATGAGTCACAATCGGGTATGAAACATGCTGTTAGAAAAATATTATTATATACTTAAATCACAGGTATTAAACAGTAAAGAAAAAATATATATAAGCAGTACTGTATTTTAATTGGTTTAGATCGAGCTTTATCATTAACTCTCTAGGAAATTTTTGTGAATTGCACGGGAAACTGTTGCATTATTTAGCTGTATTTTCTCCCTCTTGTTGGCTATTACCGACTATCCTCCAGCCAACTTGTGCGCTATTTTGTTTCGTTTTGTTCGCGGCTTCCCATCTGTGATTGCGTCTTCCGCCAGAATGTTTTTAGGGCTTTCTGTACCGTGATCCTGGAACTTACAAACAACTTTAAATACACTATTCTCTGTGTTTTTCAAATTTATAACTGTTTTATATTATTTATGTGACCTATGTGACCTATTTGACAATAATGACAATTTTTCAACGGAAAAATTTAGTAAAAATAATTTTATATTGCCCTGGCTTTCTTTTGTTGATTAAAAAGCCATTAACGGATTAAAAACATTAATGGGGCCCTTGTGAAAATAAAGGGATTAGAAAGTTAATTTTTTAGTGCCACCCTCTCCCCCACTCCCTATTCCTTAGTAGCAGTGCTACCCCTCGCCACGTCGTTTTTGCGCCCATACAAATAATAGTGTGTGTGTGTCTGTGTGTGTGTGTGTTGCTGTGTGCGTGCGAGTGTGTATTTGTGTGTATGTGTGCGAACGCGCGCGAAGCCAACTGGGCATAAGTGAGATCACGTGTGTGATAATTCACAGATGTAGTTGGTAATTTTGGTATCGCGGAACAATAACAAGTTTCTATTAAAATTTCAAGAATCATTTTAATGTAGAAAAACAGGTACCGTATGTTGGTGGTTGGTTAGGTTAGGTTACGTAAAGTTAGGTTAGCCTTGATTAGCGAGTACCTCCCTATTTCATGACTTTACAGAAAAAAAAACCTTCTAGCCTTCACTTGCCTTCTTGATTCGATGGCAGTATGGTTAGATTACGGTTGGTTAATATGTTCTTTAGATATATAGATTTAATTAATAATAATAAAGTCGGTAGCTCGGTAATGCGGACATGCGCACATGTGTGTGTGGGGGGGATCTGTGTGTGTGTGTGTGTGCGCGTTACTGACAAACAAGCCTGGGGTTATCGGAAAGGTTAATGTAAAGGGTATAATTATTCGGACATGTAATCAACTGTGTATTAATTTTCCGTCTCTTAAAAAATACCACCTTTTTTTATCCCCAAATTTTATATCGGACATATTTGACGATTTTTTCTTGTTAAGACTGCCTGGAAATTTGTCGCTTTATTTAATCGTTCATGATTACTTTGATTGCCTACAATTTGTTTCCTTTTACGTCTTACCTCTGAAATGTTTGTTTTTATCCAAATATTATCCAAGATATAAAACATTTTTCTCATATATATATATATATATATATATATATATATATATAACCTTTGGTTTGATTCCGCCCCAATTGTTCATTCTGACGAAGGTCAAGCTTTTCACTCCACCTTAGACATACACTTTAACGTGGAATCTGAACCGCGCCCCACCAGCACCCCATCGTCTTAACCACTAGACCACCCAGGGTACTCATTTATCTACGAACCACTTTCTTTATTGTGTGGGAGAATGAACAGCTGGGTTTTGCTGCGCGCCGGCTGCCATCACCGGGTCTCGATCCCAGGGCCGATGGATTCGTAGTCAGCGACGCTAACCACTACCCCACCAAGGTGTATATATATATATATGTGCAGGAAGGAGTGGCCCCATAGAAGAAGATATCTAAAATGAAGATCCAAAGTTTTCGAAATGCCTGGGCACTCTGCGTTTTAAAGTTTGAAGGTCATAGAGAAGAGGAAAGATGGATAGAGAAAGATTGTTTCAGAGTTGACCGGTTGAGAGATGAAGGATTGAGAATACCGATTAATCCTTCCGTAAGAGAGTTGGACAAAAAGAATGAGAATGTGTGGAAAGTTGGTACTGCGTACTCTTCTTAAAGGAGGCATGCAGTTCGAGAGTTCAGAAGAGCAGTGTCCGTTATAACAGCGATAGTGAAAAGAGAGTGAGGCAACATTCTGGCGAAGAAAGGGATTGCAGACATATATACATATATATACATATATATGTGTGTGTGTGTGTGTGTATATATATATATATATCTATATATTGTATATATATCTTATACACAGACCGTGCATGGAACAAGGAACTCTTCTGGGAAAATTAAATCCACTATAGTCCGAATAAGTAATTGTAAATAACAAATATGGTTTTCCTTTTTCATGATGGAAACCCAACGTGGGTAACGGATCACAGCAAAGAGGCCCCATAATATAGCCTCCCTCACCAGCTATCTGCTAAGCAGAGAGGACCCAGCTTTGGGACAGCTTTGGAAAGTGAACGCTCAAATTTTCCGGTTGGTGTTTAAGTTTTGGTTATTAGCTAAAAATGCAGTAGTTGCCCGTTTTTCTTTGATGTATTCGATCCGACGTAACTGCAACGAGTTTCTTGCATATATTGAGGTTCTGAATGTAGCGGTCTGGGAAGCTTAAACCCTGACACGTCCCAAAGCTGAGTCCTATCTGCTTGTGGAACATAAGAGTTTCTCAGGGGACCATTCTTTGTTGTAACACAATTTATATTTATAATATATATATATATATATATTATATATATATATATATATATATATATATATATATATATATATATATATATACACAAAAAATAAGATAGCAGTAAACAGACCAAAGAGAATAACTGGGCAGATACTGAGAACCTTTAAACAAAGGGATAGGAATATAATGATTCATCTACTGAAAACACTGATCATACCCAAATTGGAATACTGCTCGGTCCTAACATGCCCATATAAAAAAGAAGACATTAGACAACTAGAAGGGATTCATAGAAGCTTCACAGCCAAGATCAAATGGTGCAAAGAACTAAATTACTGGGAAAGGTTACACGAATTAAACCTATATTCACTGGAAAGGAGAAGAGAGAGAGATACACCATTATTTACACTTGGAAAATTATGGAGAAATTAGTCCCTAATCTTACTCTGAACCATGTAACTTCCCAAACAGCAGTGGAAAGTAGAAAAGGAAGACTGTGTCGTGTTCTCAAATTAGAGGCTAGACAGGGAACATCCTTAACCCTGAAAGAAAATAGTTTTGTTGTGAGAGGACCAAGACTGTTTAATCAGGTGCCCAAAGACCTAAGGAACATGAGTGATGTTGCGGTGGACAGCTTCAAAAGAAGATTAGACGCCTGGCTCAGAACAATCCCCGATGAGCCGGGCGTACCTGGCTATGTGAGGTGGAGAGTACAAGAAACCAACTCACTACTTCATCAGACCAACTCTAGAGGAGGGGCGGCAAGCTTGACCTTCATGAAATGAGGAATCATCGCACTGAACATTTGAAAGGTTGAAAGGTTTATATATATATATATATATATATATATATATATATATATATATATATATACACACACACACACACACATATATATACTGTATATATATATATATACCTTATGAACCTTATGAACCTTATGTTGTTTCGTGCGTTTGTCTCTCTTCACACGGAGGTCAAGCTGGTGGCCCCGCCTCTAGGTCTGGCCTGGTGGAGGAGCGAGTTGCTTCTTGCGCTCTCCACCGTACATAGCCAGGCACTCCCTCATCTGGTACTGTCCTGAGCCAGGCATCCAGTCTTTTTTGAAGACTTCAACTTTGACCCCCGTTACGTTTCTGAGGTCCTTAGGAAGCTGGTTGAAAAGTCTTGGCCCCCTGACAACCAAGCTATTTTCCTTCAGGGTTGAGGAGGTCCCTTATCGGCCTTTAATTTGGGAACACTACACATTCTGCCTTTCCTATTTTCCAGTGTTGTTTGAATGGTAATTGGGTTTAGTTTTAGGTTTGGTACCAGTTTTTCGATCATTTTCCATATGTAGATTATGATGTACCTCTCTCTTCTTCTTTCCAGTGAGTGCAGATTTAGTTTACGTAGTCTTTCCCAGTAGTTGAGTTCTTTGCAGCCATCAATCTTGGCTGTGAAATGCCTTTGCGTTTCTTCTAGTTTATTAGTTTCTTCCTTTTTATATGGGGACGTCAAAACTGAGCAGTATTCAAGTTTTGGTATAATCAGTGTTTTTAGCAGGGGAATCATTACTGTCCTGTCCCTTCTCTTGAACGTTCTTAGTACCTGTCCGGCGAATCTTTTTGCTTTATTTATCGCTATCTGATTTTGTGTTTCGAATTTCGCATCATCTGTCATTATTATCACGAGATCGATCGCTTTCGTGCTTCTCTGAATTTCCTGTCTATCTGGAGCATAATATGCAGTAGCGTGTAGCGTCATAAGCGATCTGGAGGCACATTTCAGGTTTTGTACAATCAACCTTGTTGATTTCAGAAAAGAAATTTAATTTTCTGCAACAAGCAGAACACCTCCTTTTTCGCATGTAAAAAATACAAAATTCTTGTTGATTACAGTTGGCAACACTGACTGACATGGTGCTTCTGGCAGCTTTCTAATTATTCTCAGTGAGTCATCCCCTGCAATTTCTTAGTTCTACGCTAGCTCGCTTGAGAGAAACAAGTGTTTTTTCTGTGGATGGGGTATTCAAAAACCCCAAGGTACTAACGAAAGGTGCGTTTTGTGATATATACATTATACACATTTCTTTGTTTTGTTGTGTTTTACATTGTTTATAAGTTTGTTATATGTCTTAAGGTGTATATTATATACCTATGGATATTTATATACATAATACATATGTGTGTGCAGTATATTTATATATATATATTGGTAAACTTATTGTTTACCAATAAACCAAGCCTTATATATATACACTCATAATCATATATATTTTTTATTTATACGTTTGTGTCTTTGTTTCAGTGTTCCTGTGTGATACTTGTTGAGTTTTGCTGGTACAATGAGCGCGCAAAGAACACGGGGATCTGCCAGCCACATTGTCTTTGGTTCTCCACTATCAGAGCTTCCTCTGTCTGAACTTCCAACCCGTATACAAGTTGCAAGGCATTTCCTCTTCTTGAAGGAGAACAAGTACACCAGCAACAGGGAGATTCTTCCGGAGGTATGCCAAACACTCATTGATCTTTGGAATCGTGCTAATATTCCATCACAGCCAATCAAGAATGTGAAGACCAAGCTGCTCCGATTGATGGAAAAAGGCTCACAAGCATCGAAGCAAGGCAAGCAGGCCACAAAAACCAACAAGTTCGAGGAAAGCCTGAATCACCTGAATCAATTGTTTGACATAGCTGTCTGCCAATGCGATGATCTGTCTGCATGCCACTGTGAAAAAGAAATGAAAGTTTCATGACGAGAGCATGCCTTTCTGATCGACCAGAGAACCACGCGGATCATGCAGATCAGTCGGGTGGATACGAATGTGACTTAGATGATGGCGAGAAGGAAGTCAAGAGAGGATCGGATGCAAGAAAGACAAGAAGAAGAGAATAGAAGAAAAACGGAACGGCAAGAGGTAGCATCCTCTGCAGATGTGGTCGAATCAGCTCAAGCAGAAGCAGACTCCAGTGGTGAAAGTGTTGGTGATGAGTGGATGAGTGATAGTACCCAGGAGGACAGGAACATCACACCGATTCCCACTGTTGCTTTGGAAGCTGACCGGTATGGTGTATCGAACAGGGCTGCTGCAGCTATCAGCACTGCAACATTGGTTGACTATGGCATCATTAGTTCTGATGATCAGATAAACGTAATTGACCACCACAAAGTATGGAGAGCACGGCAGAAGGTACGGAGGGATCTGAAGGAAGCAGTAACTTACCACGATGTGGAAATCACTGCTTTATTTTTTGATGGGCGGAAAGACATGACACTTGTCAAAGAGAAAAAGGGGAACAAATGGTACAGCACAAAGAAAGTTGAGGACCACTATGTGCTGGTCGGAGAGCCTGGAACCTTCTATCTAAGCCATCTGACACTGGAACGAGGAAGTGGCACTGTCATTGCGGATGGACTTCAAAATGCGATTGAAGAAATGGGTATTGCAGACAAGATAATTGCAGTGGGAGCCGACAGCACAGCCACAAACACAGGGCACAGAAGTGGAGCAATACACCTGCTAGAGTGCCGCCTGGGTCGCCCTTTGCACTGGTTCATCTGTAGTCTGCATTTAAATGAACTCCCACTACGCCACTTGTGCAAGGAACTCATCGGCCCAACAGAATCTGCAACTCAATGGAAAGGACCAATTGGCAAAGCTTTGGCCACATGTGAAAGTTTGCCACTTTCCTCTAGAGGAATTCAATGTATTGCTGATGGCCACACTCTCCCGGATGTTGACCTTACTGAATTGAGTCGTGACCAAGCCTACCTCTACAGAATGATGAAAGCGAAAAGGACTGGTGTCATTAATGAAGATCTTCTACGAGAGAAGCCTGGACCAATCTCCCATGCAAGATGGTTACAACTGCCAGCAGAATTTGTCGGCTATATGTAGCGATGGCGCAGCCAAGTGATGAACTGTATTCACTCACACAGTTTGTCGTGTGCCACTATGGACCCATGTGGTTTAGCATCAAGTGCCATCCAAGGTGCACAGATGGCCCAAAACATTTCCTGGAGCAAATCAAGCTGCTACGATTACTGCCACCAGCTAGCAAGACTGTCACATGGCCTGTGATCCAAAGAAATGCATATTGGGCTCACCCTGAAAATGTTCTACTTGCAATGCTTGCAGATGCAGATCAAGCAAACCGGAAATTGGCCATCGATGTAATCAAGACCATTCGACGAGCTCCCAAACCTGCTCAACAGCAAGTCAGAGAATTTCGGCCACCAAAGATCAAACAAAGTGCTCAGAATTTGAAAGATTTACTTCCACCAGTGGAGGAGTGCACAATGGAACCACCACTCACGAAGCAGTTCTCTATCGAACAACTCGATAAGATTACTGAAGAGCCCCGTTTGTCCGGATACTATGTCACTCCCAAGGTGTAGAACGCTGTGTTAGGATGGTAACTGAAGCGTCTGGGGCAGTGTATGGAAAGGATTCAAGAGATGGTTACATTAGAGCAGTACTTAAATCCCGTGACTTTATGCCGTCATTCAAAACTAAACAAGATTTTAATGTATCATTTACTAAATAAAACTATCTGGTCTACTACCTACCTACCTACAGTGTATATGTTTTTCCAAAAATAAATTTTTTATTTTTCCTGAAAAGCAGTACATTGTAAGGGTTCAAATGATAGCTCAAACCCTAGGAAAGCAAGTGTCCAAAAGTTATGGGTAACTAGCAATTTTCACGATTTTCACATGCGAAAAAGGAGGTGTACTTGTCACAAAAAAATGTTGTTTTCATTTTTGAATTTAGGGAGGTCAATTGTACAAAACCTGAAATGTGCCTCTTGATCCGTTACACTTTGCCCAATGACGCTACACGCTAATATGCAGTCTGTTTAAGTTCTTTTCTACCATATCTCAAGAGCTGAAATTTCTCGGCGTTGAATGACATGTTGTTTTCGTCTGACCATTTGTATATTTTGTTCGTGTCCCTCTGCAAGGCCTCCACGTCATGTACATCGCTGATTTTTCTGCTGATCTTTGTATCGTCTGCAAAGGATGTTACTATACTGTTGCTGTTTACTCCGCTGTCTATGTCTGTTAGCATGATAAGGAACAGGAGTGGGTCAGTACTGTCCCTTGTGGTACTGAGCTGCGTACTTCCGATTCTGATGATATACCTTGAATTTTGACGGCCTGCAGTCGATCTCTAAGGAAGTTGTAGATCCATTTTCCCACTTTGCCTGTTATTCCCATATATTTCATTTTATGTGCTATAATACCATGGTCACATTTATCGAAAGCTTTAGCAAAATCTGTGTATATAACATCGTAGGTGTCATTGCCTTCCAATGCATCTAGAATATTGTGTAGTGTTCTATTAGTTGTGATAGGCATGATCTACCTGATCGGAATCCATGCTGATTTTCGTTGAATCTTTCTCGTGTCTCCAGGAAATCATAACTTTTCTCTCTAACTATTCTTTCAAATACTTTGGTGAGGTGGGACGTCAATGACACTGGTCTATAGTTCTTTGCTTGAGATCTGTCCCCTCCTTTATATATAGGGACAATGTTTGCTCTTTTCAAGATGCTTGGTATTTCCCCAGTGTCTAAGGATCTTCTCCATATCCAGTATAAAGGTGTAGCTATTTCATTTTTACAGTTTTTAATCAATAATGCGTTCCAATTGTCCAGACCTGCAGCTGAATGTGGTTTCATTTGTCCTATAGCTCTCGCTACATCTTCTGGTGTAAAATCAAAGTCTGTTATGTACTCTCCTTGCAATTCCTCTTCAAAGAATGCATTTATGTCAGGTATCGCTTTGTCACTTTTTGGGGTACTGAAAACTGATTCATATTGAGATCTCAATGGATCAGATATTTCTTTTGGATCGTCGGTTAGTTCATTATTTCCCGTCCTTATGGGCCCAATAGCGGCGCGCGTTTTTGTTTTCCTTTTTACATAGCTATAGAAGTATTTTGGATTTTCCTTTATTGCTTCTACCGCCTTTTCCTCTTCCCTCTCTGTATGCTCCTTAATCAGGGCTTGTATTTCCCTATCGATACCCTCCAGTTTTTATTTTATTGCTTTCCTGTCATTATCTCCGCAGTTACCTAACTTTGCCTCCACTCTCTTTCTTTTGCGGAATAGACTTCTTTTTTGCCGCTCTAGCCAGCTCCTCTTTCCTTTTGCCTGTGATTTCGGCAGTGGCGGCTCGTGACTAAAAATTCTAGGGGTGCTGTCTCTAAGAATGGGTTGAAATAATTACTGAAATAAAAGGATGAGCATTGAGCAATGAATAAAAGTTTCAAAAGTTATTGAAAAAGTTATTCAGTGAGCTCATCCTTGATTATTTCAATTGTAAATAAAAAATTTAGGGGTACTGCAGTTCCGCAGTGCCTACCGACGAGCCGCCACTGGATTTCGGAGCATATTTTTCTAAAATTCTCAGCGTTTTTTCTTCCAAGGTTGTTAGCATTTCTTCAGTTGTTTTATTTTCGAAAATTGTTCTCCATTCTATTTGGGCCATGTGCGATCTGATTGCTTCCCAATTTATAGTCTTCGAGTTTAAGTTAAAGGCCCCGAATTTACTTCTTTCCACAATATGTGTATTGTCTTTTAATGCTGTCGTCATATTTGTTGATATCTCGATTAAGTTGTGGTCTGAGATAATGGTTGGGGTTATTTTTAGATCAGCAATCAAGTTCGTGTTATTCATGAATACCAGATCCAGGCAGTTATTTTTTCTGATATTTTCTGTTATCTCCTGTGTCAGCATAAACTCATTTGTGAGAGCCATGAACATTTTTGCTTGCTCCTGGTATTTTCTTGTGCCCCCCTTGTCCTGGTGAATATATATATATTCCTATCCACCTTTTTGTATTTTATAAATGGGAAGTTAAAGTCTCCGCAGATCATTATATTGGGGGATGGAGGGTTTATGGCCTTTAGCTTTCTGATGTCATCAATGGCCTCCGAGAATTTTTCGGTTGGGGTGCTTGGAGGTCTATAGATGACTATTACTATCAAGTTTAGTTTTTCTATTTTCACTGCTAGGAGTTCCACATAGCTGTTTGATTTACTTCTTATCGTCTCTGTCATATGACCTTCCTGTACATATATAGCACAGCCACCTTTCCGTCTCGTCGTTCTATCCGCTCTTAGTAAGTTGAAGCCCTCTATATTTATCTCTTTCTTATCAATACAATGTTCGCAGTTTTCCCAATTTCCTTGGCAATCTTTAAGATGAGTTTCTGTGAGGCATGCGATGTCCGCCCTTGTTTCGTCCATAAATCCTTTCAGGTACGAAACCTTATTGAGTGATTGGTTTGGTTTTATTCCTTGAATATTAGCCAGGACAATTTTATGTTCTCTGTTTTTCGTTGCCCCTTGTGCATTTCAAGTTCGTTTTCCTTCGATATCGCTTGATTCGTTGCCCTATGATCCTCCGAAGAGATCCGTTTCCGCCTACTTGTATTGGTAGCTTCTTGCCCGGTAACGATTTGGCTCTGGGGTTTCCAGCTGTGTCAACCGCATGTGGATGACATTTAGCATCCGTAACGTGTCCGCGATGTTGACAAAATTTTCTTGTTCGCTTATTGTATTCCTATTGTTGTTCCTATTGTTATTTTTATTCCTATTGTCATTTAAACTTTTTCCTTTGTTCGTTGAGTCCGTCGGGAGATGTTGATAGTAGCATTTTTTCCCGAATTTGCAGGTTCCATATTTTGCGTAAGTCCTGCAAATGTCCGGGTGGTAGAATTTACATCCGTCTCCAAATTTACAATGACCATTATTATAGAAGAAATTGCATATTGGGGGATGTTCATATATACATTGTCCTCTTTTAAATCTGCAATTATCTTTTATATAATACCTGCATATAATTCCTTCCCCATATTTACTCTTGGCTTTTGTTTTTTGTTCATTATTAGGGGACAGTTTTACTTCGTTTTCTTGACTGCCCTTTTGTCTTGTCCTATTTGTGCTAGTTGTGTTTGTCCTTCGTTGCCCTTATGCTGTGTGTTGTCTTTACACTCTTTGTCGCCTGTGTGTTTTCGGCCTCGTTTTGTGACGGTATTTGATTTTTTTCTATTTCGCCTTTCTCCGTTTCTTCCTTTTTCCACTGTTCTTTGTTCCCACTCTCCTCTTTCATTCTCTTCTCGTAGTCTCTTTCTGCTTTAAATACTGTAAAAGAGTTTAATTCGGTCAAGCAGTTTTCGCAGAAAAATTTTATCCCATTAAACTGCTTTGCGTTCGTTATAAGGGAGATTTTTTATCTCCCCACTCTAGGCATTTAAAATCAAAAAGTAGCTGACAGAAATCACACCTCATCGCCCCTTTCTCATCCGTTGCATCCTTACAGATACCACAGAGTTGCAGGTATGCATTAATTTCCATGTTGGTGAAGTGACTCAAAAAGGGGGTATTATGGGAGGTATTGGGTGGGGGATGACTCAAGCTGTGTGAGGGAAAGAATTTTCCGTTACTCCGGGGTGGGAGATGGGGGATGTGGCACGCTGTATACTTCTCACTGATTGGTCCTCTCGACTGTGGCTGCGGGGATAATGGGGGGATATTTGCGGGCACTTCAAAAACAAAACTTTCCTCACAAAGAGACTCGGAAAAAAACCAAATGCTATATATATTAATTCACTTTGTTTTTTTATTTACTTTTTTTGGTATACGCCGCGATTTTTACTTTTTAAAAAGAAATACCACTATGCACTATCAATTAACTCAAAATATCGGCAAGTTTAAAACTGATTAACTGCAGGATTTTTACTGTAATACCGCTTTTATTCGGACTTCGATCGAAACACGTGTAACCGCCACAACAGCAAAACACACTATCTATATATCTATCTATCTATATATATATATATATATATTATATATATATATATATATTATATATATTATATTATGACCATTAAGGGATTCATATCAGTACTACAAATTTTATTTTTTTATTTTTCATATGTGGCTTCCCTGCATTTTGTTTATTCTTTTGAGAAAAGTTAAAGGTGAAAGTTTCTTAGCATTTAAACGAAATTTAGAGGTCGCTACTAGCCATTGAAATTTACACCCTTTGACCATCATGCTACTGCCCATCTTTATTTTGTGTCAGCAGATACTTCGTCATCCTCAAAGAAGTACTAGAGGTACCCCAAAAATTTCTATAGAGCGATACCTGAAATGGTTTTGTTTTGGTCTTTGTACTTGTCAATATTTTTCAGCAGCTGAAGATCTTGTCGAGGAGCAAAAGGTGCTGCTGTTGATGTGAACCAAGCCTTCACATACAGCCAAACAACAAAAATGCAAATGTCTCTCAATCCTTTCTCCTCTCGTGTGATGCTGGAGACTTAAAAGAGATTCCTTTGGTTGGTGTTCCAGTTCACGATAATTGTCCCGAATTTGGAACTGTTCTATCTGACTTGATGCCAATGTTATCATTTCATCCCTGATGTCAGCACAGCAACTTTATGCTTAGTATACAGTATGTATCCGATAATGCTGTTTGGTAGTCGGTGTGATTGATTGATGATCACTTACTTTGGAACCGCTTGAAAATGATGATTTCAAGACCTTTTGAAGACACTAGAGAGGTTGACACAACCACTTCAAACATTATTTCCAGTATTTGATGACGACATGCTAGCCACAACATATCTTTCCCCATCTTTTGCTCAAAGAGAATTCAGGCTCCATTTCTTAAGCCAGTATTAGCAGCTGTTGTGTCAAAGTTCATGCACTTAACATGATTGCAGATTCCCCAAGCCACAAATGCTTCATAAACAGCCGAGGCTGCGTTTAAATTTACATTGTTATAGTTAAGTAATTGAATATTAGTGGTTTTTAGCGATTTAGAAGTTTTCATAGCGTGCCGGCTTAATTTAACTTATACCTGTGACGGTTTAAATTTTTAACTCCGCGATGCCGTCGCAGAAAGCGTCGTGTGTTAGGTGTAGGGTTAACCGGTGGTATTCGGAATTTAAGGATTATAACGGCGGTCCAGTGGCGATTACCGATAGATCAGTTTGTTTCTTTTGCGAGTTCATGGAGGAATTAGTGGACATAAAACGCAGTGTACGTGAGGTAGCGGATAGACTTGCAACGCTTGATGATGGCAGGGTTAGGGCTACGGTTGACGGAAGCCGAACCAATGTTAACGTTGAAACGTTAGTAATTTGAAGGGTGAGGTGCGTAACTTAGTTTCTAGTTTAGGTAGCTTGTCGGGAAGGTTAGATAGAGTTGAGGGAGGTTAAGGTTAGTCCGAGAGTAGTAGATAGCGAGGGATTTAGAGAGGTTAAGGGTGGAGCTAGGCCGCGTACATTAGGTGATAGGAATCCCCCCCCTATCGAGGTTTCGAACCCTTTCGCCCATTTGGAAAGGGACGTGAATAAGGGGGAAACTATTTTAATTGGGGATTCTTTAGTGCGCCACATGGACAAAGAATTCGTTAAACGGAATCCAACCAAGAGGAGGAGGGTCTGTCTCCCAGGGGCCAGGGTTGACAGAGTTAGAGACGAAGTGGATAGGGTTGACGTTGCTTCCTGTCACTCAATGTTGGTGACGATGGTAGGAGGCAACGACTCGTATAGGCCCGATACGAGAGTGCCTGACCTTTTGGAGAGATATAGGGGGTTAATTAGGTCCCTGAAGGCGAGGTCAGATAGGTCTTTAGTTCTAGGTATTACCCCTAGGCAGAGATGGGCAAGATCACCAACTTTGGTGATCTTGAAGATCAAGATCAGATCACCAGAAAAATGTGATCTTGAAGATCAAGATCAGATCACCAGAAAAATGTGATCTTGAAGATCCAGATCAAGATCGTGATCTTGAAGATCACTTTTCAAGATCACTTTTTAAGATCACTTTTATATGAATTGAAAAAGTTGTACTCTTGTAGAGTAAACAAAAACAAATTATTTTGTTAATCACTCCTGAAAAGTATCACTCCTAATACTCCCCTGAGGGCTGAGGCAATACAAGCATCGCATCCTACCCATGTCACTGATCTAAACCACGGGGATTGACGATTCCCCTTTCAGTTTTTCAGGTGGTAAACTTAAAACTTAGTATTATCATAACTTATCAGCAAAGAAAAAAACTATTAAATGACTACACATAGTTTTTAGTTCTATTTTTCTCAATTCTCATTTCACCAGGTCCATAACCCATATCAATGAATGGTCAGCATATATAAGTAAACATTTTTTACATAGAATTTAATTTTACAGTTTTACTGCAGTACGCAATTACTGACAATATAAGGGTAAAAACCGCAAGTTAAGAGTGTTAATTTAATGTTCAACCGCTGTAAACATTTGCTTTCAGCAAAACCAATTGTTCAAAGTTACCATCCGAGAGACGACTTCGTTTGGGCTATGAACCATGCCAGCAAACGAAAACAACCGTTCCACTGGTGCAGAGGAAGGTAGCGTGGTGTTATACCTCTTGAAGATCTTCTTTATAGCAGGATACCTATCTAAAGAGTCGAGTGCCTTACTGGTGTCCTGCAAATAATTGAGGACTTCCAAGTCTTCCTTGTTGTTAGGAGCAGAGAATGAGCCGTCCATAGTTCTGAAGAAATCGTTTTCAGATGATGAGTCTGAGTTCACCGAACTATTACCACTGCTGTCAGAATTACAATTTCTTACAGCCATTTGCAGCTTGTCTTTTACTTGAGACTTGATTGCTTCATGATCGCCGAAATTAGGCCCTTGCAACAATGATATCCATCTAAGTTTGAAATACGGATGAGATACTGAGGCCAAAACGGCATCAGTTACCTCGGGGCTCAACGACAAAAAATGACCAAATCTGGCATTGAAGCCAGAGACGACTGCTGCCAGTAATGGCATGCAGTGTCTCAAGCGCAGGTCGTTTGGTTGGATAGGCTCCAATCTTGCGAGGGCATCTTGTGTCACTAGGACTGTTGGAAGAAGACAACCGTAGTAGCATTCTTTCTCTGCCTGTAATTTGTTGAGGGCTGCTGCAATTGGTTTTAGAACAGACAAATATTCTGAAATAAATTCCAATTCATTGTCTTTGAGGATGGGTAGATTCAGTTCTTCAAGAGCTACATTCACGTCGTTCTTATGTTTATATATTTGGCTTAATGAGTCGTACATTGAGTTCCATCGGGTGACGCATGGGTACCTAAATTGGACGCCAGTTATTTCCTGTATTTTTTCTGCTGACTTGGGTTTACCAGCAGCATTCCACAGCGCCGAACATTTTCCCATTGCAGAATGCTTTATCTTCTTTAGTCCAGGTGAATTCAGTCCTTTATCTGCATCAGTTGTTGCTACCAAGTTCAATGTGTGGGAGGCACATCGAATATGGGATGATAGTTTCACTGACTCCTCTCCATGCTCTCCTGAATGTTCAGGAAAGTTGCTGATGATAACCTCTTCATCTGCATCATCTTCATCAATGTCGTCAGTACGATTCTGAACACGAACACCGAACTCTTTAAAGCATTTCACCATGTTCGATGCATTGTCGGTGACTGTAGATACAACTTTTCTATAAGATAAACCATGCTCCGAGTTGATCCTGTCCAATATTCCAGCAATTTTATCAAAGCTATGTGTTCCACGAAATCTTCGGCATGCCAGTGCAGCTGATCCTCGCGACAAGTCATCATTGATCTGTAATGTAAGAATATAAAATCAATGTTTGTATGAACATTTTTTTAAGCTTAATTTAATAATATTGGTTAGACACGCACCAGCTAAACTGCGCCACCAAACATTGAAGAGAAGAACTATGTGATATAAAGGAGGCAATTCAGCGATGAGTCGCCTACCATACCACCACATTTTGCTGTGAATCAGACACAATGACAGATGACAGAATCAGTGAATTAGTGTGAAATTACTGTGAATCACAGCAAAATGAAGACTCACCAAATTAATGAATGAGGAACACATGTCGAATAATTGAAAAGATTATACTATAAGTCTATCAGACTATCAGTCTATCACCAATGGTCAATTTATCAATTATATAAAAATAATACACTAAATCAATAGCATACCCAATGCGCAGTGACTCCCATGAAACTGCGGTGATTAGTTGACCATATGTCGCATGTAACACACACATGGTCAACTGCTGCCAGTTTTGCTTGTATGTCTTCCTTCATTGTACTGGTTGTTGTTGCAAGAGATCTAGCCAGGGTGCGTCTAGATGGCACCTGAACAGCCGGGTTGACGTCTGAAAAAAAATATTTAAAAATTAAAACAAATACAATAGATTAGCTATGGAAAAAATATCAAAATATTTAGCTAGGCTAGCGATAGTCTAATGTTCATACAAATAATATGATTAATTATTTTAATCAGATATTAGCTATGGAAAAAATAGCAAAATATTTGAGTTATACTAACATGAAAGAAGATCCTTAAATTCATGTAGTTCAACTAGGCTCAATGGTAGGAGCCCATTAGCCACAAGTGAGAGAATCTTAATATGAGAATAAAAACCCACTCTAATAGACAGAGTTTATTTCCACGACAGTTTCGACGCCCACTGGCATCCTCCTCGGGTGGATACAGAAACACAAATGAAACAAAACAAGAGGGAAAAACAGTTCAGGGATCGACCGTTAAGAAATTCGCACCTAGGTTGGATTCCATTCTCTCGAGACAGGAGGGGCATTTTCATTAAGTACATTCGCACAAATTTTAAAACTATCTTCCTGTTCTAAACATACAGATTCTATTATTTTTACATAATTATTACATTTATAATTAAATTTATTACATTTAATATTGCATAATTATTAATTACAGAAATTATAAATTTATTATTACATTGGTTATTACATTGTTGTTTATTATACAGAAATTATAAACCGAAAAACGAATGAAAAAGGCGATTAGGAAATAATCCAGAGACCATTGAGAAATTCGCACCTAGGTTAGATATCGTTCTCCCGAAACCAGAAGGGCATTTTATTACAGGGTCAGCTTATAACTACATTTCCACAAATTAAAAATATCTTCTTGTTCTATACATACAGATCCTAATGTTTTGACATAATTACTGCATATATTTATTTCCACATTAATTACTTCCATTATTACATTTACTAAAAGCGAGTAAGGAAACATTCCAATCCAGAAAATTTGGAACATTTTTAAGGATTTAAAATATCCTGAGTGGTTTATCGGAAAGGCGTATTTTAAAGCCAGAAAATCTTTTTATGCCCCTCGGGAACCTTCAGTTAACCAAAAACAATATGTGAGTTTGCCTTACATTGCCGGCTTAGAAAGAGTAAAACCGTTGACGAAAGAATTTAAGTTTGCTTTGGCGTTCAAATATTCGTCTACCGTGAAAAGTAAATTGGTTAGGAATAACGTTGCAAAAGAGGAACAAGCCTGTGTCTACAGCATTCCCTGTAAAAGTTGTGATTTAGTATACGTGGGAGAAACTGGAAGAAATATTGAAACCCGTATCAAAGAACACAAATATGCCTTCAGAAGTTGTAATACTAATAATGCCATTTTTTATCACGCTAGCCAAAATAATCATGCTATAGATTGGGAATCAAGTAAGGTACTTTATAAATGTAATAATTATGTCAAAAGAAAAATAATAGAATCTGTGTGTATAGAAAAAGTAGATAATTTTAATTTGTGCGAAGGTACTTATAAGTTAGACCCTTTAATGAGATTCTTGGTCAATAAATCCCTTACGGAGTCGTGGGAACGTGTTCGAACCTAAGTGTGAATTTCTTAAATGTCTCTGGATTGGAATGTTTCCTTACTCGCTTTTAGTAAATGTAATAATGGAAGTAATTAATGTGGAAATAAATATATGCAGTAATTATGTCAAAACATTAGGATCTGTATGTATAGAACAAGAAGATATTTTTAATTTGTGGAAATGTAGTTATAAGCTGACCCTGTAATAAAATGCCCTTCTGGTTTCGGGAGAACGATATCTAACCTAGGTGCGAATTTCTCAATGGTCTCTGGATTATTTCCTAATCGCCTTTTTTCATTCGTTTTTCGGTTTATAATTTCTGTATAATAAACAACAATGTAATAACCAATGTAATAATAAATTTATAATTTCTGTACTTAATAATTATGCAATATTAAATGTAATAAATTTAATTATAAATGTAATAATTATGTAAAAATAATAGAATCTGTATGTTTAGAACAGGAAGATAGTTTTAAAATTTGTGCGAATGTACTTAATGAAAATGCCCCTCCTGTCTCGAGAGAATGGAATCCAACCTAGGTGCGAATTTCTTAACGGTCGATCCCTGAACTGTTTTTCCCTCTTGTTTTGTTTCATTTGTGTTTCTGTATCCACCCGAGGAGGATGCCAGTGGGCGTCGAAACTGTCGTGGAAATAAACTCTGTCTATTAGAGTGGGTTTTTATTCTCATATTTTGACCTTCACGTAAAAAAGTGAAGTTTTTTGCATTTATGAGAGAATCTTCTTTTCAAGGATATCCTTGCATATTGGTGGTCCTGGTTTTTGCTTGGAAATGTGGAACATGCTTAGTGTTGACTGCTTGGCAATTTTGGCAGGGCCAGCATTGCTGCCGCTGGCATCTTCTTCTTTAGCTGGACGCTTGCGAGATTTCTTCTCCGATTCATATTCACCCAAAAGATCCGAATGTAGTTTCTGCACAAGAAAATAAATTATTATCATGCGGAGAGACTTCTTGAACACCCTGTATAATATTTATCAGAGTATCAAACTTCTAGTTGAAATTAATACTTAACAAGATTCTAAAATTTTGTTATCTTTAACTAAAATTATTTTCACCATGATCAGTGCATTTTTATCCTATGTTAAATTGAAAGCCGAATTTCGTCCTTCAGTAACTAAATAGGAGAAATTACAGACATGGATCAGACAGAGAGAAAGACAGATACACCTGGCGTTTTATTATAGTTGGATATCGGCAGTTTTTAATGTAGTTACTAGTCCATAATCTATTAATATCTGAAGTGCACAATATATTCAAATGGACGTCTATGTAAATGTAGCATTAGTCTTGTATGGCACCAGTCACTTAAAATATGACTTGAACCATTATGTTAATGTTGCTACTTACTACTTAGTTACTAAGTAGTACTAACCCTGAGGTGCCTCAGAAGATTGCTTGTTGAGTCGAGGCCAGCAGACAGAATTGTAGTTTTCTTTGTACACTGCCTACAAATAACTTTGATACTGTTTCCAGTTTTTTCGACAATTTGAAAATATTTTCCGTTCAATAGCACAGATTGATCCTTATTACCAACATTGTTATCTAAATATATTGAATACTGTTCTGGTGACAACCTAGAATATTTGGTTCCCTTGGGAGCCTGTTGAAGTTGTAAAATTGCACTCATTATTAAAAAATTCAATCTGTAAATAAAATATGTTTAGAATTAATTTATTATGAATACGGACCTATAGGCTATATTTTATGCCTATATATAATAATATATTAATAGAACACTTTTAACATAATTGCACAGTAAATTACACTTTTTACGAGCCTAAATTCCACAGCAACTACACCTTCCATGAGCCCACGCATGACGCAAGTCACCCAACTAACAGAAAACATAAACAGTCGGTGTTGAACAAAGTTGCCACCAGATGTCGCTTGGACAAAAAACAAATGACATTCGCATAGCGGCATATTTAAGAATCTGAAATTAAAAGTGATCTTGAAGTCTAAAGTGATCTTCAAGATCAAGATCACAAGAAATAAAGTGATCTTAGATCAAGATCAAGATCACCATAATAAAAGTGATCTTCAAGATCAAGATCAGATCACGATCTTGATCTTCAAGATCACGATCTGATCTTGAAGATCAAGATCGTGCCCATCTCTGCCCCTAGGCACGGGTTGGGTCTTAGAATTACGTCCAAAACAATATTTTTGAATAACAAATTAGAAGAGATTTGTGCTGAGGAAAATGTACCCTTCGTAAAGCTGTGGTCCGAATTCAATGATCCTAGCCTTTTTATAAAAGATGGGGTGCATTTTAATGAAATAGGTAATGCTAGGCTAGGTAGGTTAATAGACGAAAGCGTGCGAAAGCTGTATAGGTCGAAGCCTTCTTTAAACGTTGTGGGTCCGGGAAACGCGGGCCCGACGTGATAAATAGTTTAAAACGCGGGCCCGTGGTAAAAAATAACTTAAACGTTTTTTATTGCAACGCGCGTAGTATTAGAAATAAATTAAATGAATTTAAGGCGGTAATTTATTCCGGCAACTATGATATAGTTGCTATCACTGAAACTTGGTTAAATACCGTGACTCGGGACTTGTTGGGGGAACTTGAGATACCGGGTTTTAAACTCTTTACTAATGATAGGTTGCATAGATTTGGAGGCGGCGTTTTGCTGTACATTCGTAATTCCCTTAGGGCTATCGAGGTTAAGTTAGATTTTCCGGCAGCAATTAATGCGATCTGTGTTGAAGTTAGGGCGCGTAGTATTAGTTTTATTTTTTTTGTTGTTGTTTAGACCTCCCGTTCAACCCCTCGATATAGATACTAGATTTTACTCACTTCTTGGTAATTTTATTGACAATCGGAATAGTATAATTGTCGGAGACTTTAACTGCCCTAATGTTAATTACGAGAATTTTACGGGTAATGAAGAGGGTTTGAGATTGGTTGAGTTTATGGACGATAACTTTTTACGACAGATAGTTACCGAACCAACGCGCGGTGATAATATTTTAGATTTGGTGATGACGAACGGCGAGAATATAGTCGAAGGTTTAGAAGTAGGCGAGAGTTTAGGATGTAGCGATCATCAAGTTCTATTCTGCGGATAGGAAACTCAGGATAGTAACGTAATAGAAGTCCCTGATTTTCGTAGGGCTAATTTTGATAGTTTCGCGGATAGGATGAGAGTAGTGGACTGGGATAACTTATTTATGGGTAATGACACAAATTTGCGTTGGGTGGCGTTTAAAGAAAGTTTTAGGAATATTGAAAGGGAGTTTATTCCTCGTAGGCCCAAGCGCGCTAGTAATCGTGGTAGACCGAAGTGGTGGAGTAGGGAAATAGGAAAGTTTATAAACGAGCGTAATAGAGCGTATAGACTTAGTAAGCGTAATGGCCAGGTAGCTAACTTTAATAGATATATCGAGCTTAGACGTCAGGTTAAAAGATCAGTTAGGAATGCCAAGCGTAATTTAGAGATACTTATAGCTGCGGATAGTAAACATAATCCAAAAAAGTTTTTTGAATACGTTAATAATCGTAAGCCTGTAAAAAATAACATAGGCCCTCTAGTGGATGTTAATGGCGCTTTGGCTTCTGACGCTCAGGCGATGGCGGGTATTTTCAATAACTTTTTTGCGACAGTTTTTACCGTAGAAGATGTAAATAATGTCCCCGACGTGGATGATATCGTTCCATTTAGTAGCAAGACTATTTTGGATGAAATAACTGTTTACGAGGCTCAGATTGCTCATTATATCGATAGGCTAAAAGTTAGCAAGGCTCCAGGCCCTGACGCTTTTTATCCCAGACATTTGAAAGATTTGAAAGAAGTTATCGTAGGCCCCTTAACGAAGATCTTTAATCAGTCACTCGAAACGGGGATTATTCCTGAAGACTTTAAATTAGCTAACGTCACGCCTATTTTTAAAAAAGGCGACCGCACGGTAGCTAGCAATTATAGGCCCATTAGCTTAACGTCAATTGTAGGTAAACTTTTGGAATCCGTAGTTAGGGATCGTATTATCGATCACTTAGAAAGTAGAGATTTTATTAATAGTAGTCAGCATGGGTTTCGACGCCATAGGTCTTGTTTAACTAATTTGTTAGAATTTTATAACGAAATAGTGCGCGAATACGATAGGCGTAGGTAAGCTGACGTTATTTATTTAGATTTTTTTTAAAAAGGCGTTCGATACAGTTCCGCATAGGAGACTAATTGCGAAGGTTAAAGCGCACGGTATACGCGGTCAGGTAGCTAACTGGTTAGAAGAATGGCTTCGTGCTAGGAGACAGAGGGTCGTAGTTAATGGTAGTGAATCAGGGTGGTTAGATGTAGGTAGCGGTGTCCCACAGGGTTCAGTGTTAGGCCCATTGCTATTCGTAATTTACATTAACGACATAGATGTAGGATTGACTAGTAACGTGTCAAAATTCGCGGACGATACTAAAATAGGCGGTAAGGTTGTTAACGAGGACGATAGAAATAGGATTCAAGACAATGTAAATAGGATTATGGAGTGGACAGATAAGTGGCAGATGCAATTTAACGTAGACAAATGTAAAGTTTTGCATATAGGTTCTCGCAACAATAATTACGCGTATACGATGGATGATAGGGAGTTAGCGAGCGTTGACGAGGAAGTAGATTTAGGCGTACGCGTATCTAAGGATTTAAAGGTTAGGAACCAGTGCCTGGAGTCTTGCGCAAAAGCTAATAGGATGTTAGGCTTCATAGCGCGTAATTTCGAATTTAAATCGAAGGATATTATATTGCCCCTTTACAAGTCCCTAGTCAGGCCTCATTTAGAATATGCAGTTCAGTTTTGGTGCCCGTACTTGCGTGAGGATATTGATAGGTTAGAAAGGGTTCAGCGTCGTGCCACGAAACTTATTGCGCAATAAGCCTTATGAAGATAGGATTAATGAGTTAGACCTGTATTCACTCGAAACTAGGAGATTAAGGGGGGAGCTTATTGAAGTTTTCAAAATCGTTAATAACATCGATAACGTAAATTTTGACAAATTGTTCACTTTTGATAATAGTAATACTCGCAATAACGGATTTAAGTTGCGTGGCAGGCGTTTTATTACTAATATCGCTAAAACTTCTTTACGTTTAAAGTAATTGATAAATGGAATAATCTTCCCGCGTCAGTCGTTCATTCTACCAGCGTTAATATGTTTAAGAACCGTCTTGACAGACATTTTAAAGGTATTAACGTTGTTTAATTTAAAAAACAACAAAGTTAGCAACAGAAGCTCTGGTGGTGGTGCTCGAGGATGAGTCTGTTGACGATGAATGCCAGCTTGTGACATGCCAGCGTGTGATGCCAGCAATAAAATTATTAAAAAAAAAAAAAAAAATTAGACTAACACGAATGTAGATGTAGCTCATAGCGTAAACTAACCCACTTTTTGTTTAACTTTACCTACTTTTTTTTTTTTTTTTCTTATCCTCTCCTTACTTTGCATGTCTCTAACTCTTTTCTTGCATGTTTGTAGTTTGCATGGTATGACAGTGAGTTAAGACTGTGTTTGCATGGTTTGTAAGCGTTCTTATTTTACTTCTTTTCATCTTTCACCCCTCTCCTATTCTCTCCGACTATTTTTCTGACTTGTCGGCAGTGGCCGGCGGATGATGATGGTGAGACACTTTTCCTCTTTTTCTGAATGAATGTTAACCCATGAGTGATAGGTGTTGCTCTTACTTAACCCCTTATTCTCTTCTCTTCTCTTAACCCGCTACTCTTTCCTTTCTCTCGGGCTAACCTTAGAGTGGATCTTAGGGTCTTTGTTAGCCTTAGCTTCTGTAGATCTGTAGATATCCTCCAGTAGTTTTCCATCCCAGTGCATAGTTAGGGGAACTTGCGGCCTAAACTCCTTCCTCAAATTCTCAGCAATCTTTTGTCGACGCTTCAGTCTTTCCTGCGAATAGATGAATAACTGACACTGTATTCTGGATTATGGCCAAGACTTTGAATTGTGGGTGTCAGCACAAACGCTGCCTTTCGATCACTCAACTAGGCAAGCAGACAACTTATCATCTACATAATAACTATTTTCTTTTCAATGACTTTGCAGCTGAAGTAGATGGTTCAGGATCACCACCAATAACACCACACCAAGTGTTGCCTCTTCTTTATCAGCTGTTTTGCTTTCTTTTTCAGTTTCAGATGAAAACTCTGAGGAGAACACAAAGCTAACTTTTTCTTCACGCTGTCTCTTATTTTCCTTTTCTTGAGCAATTCTTTTCTTAAATGTCTGCTATCTTTTTGTTAACTGCCTCTCTCTCGACTAGTGCTTGGACTACACATTGGGGTGGGTCGAATTTGTACCTGTGGGAATTTCTTTTTCAAATTAGAATTAGCCTGTCTTGGAAAAAGTTGCGTATGGATATCAGAAACACACACAAAAAACTTAACTTCCTATGTGCATACCTTCCACTGGCCCAAGCGAGCTAAAAATTAGAAAATTCCTTATTTTTGGCTATTTTCATCCAAAAAATAAATTTTGGAATTTTGATTAGCCTGTTGTCTTAAAACCAGCATACTGATGAGGAAAACACTATAAAAATATTACTGGCCTCAGAAAATATCTTCCACTGCCCAAGGCGAATGAAAAATTGGCCAATTTCCGATTTTTAGCTATTTTCGTCAAAAGATGAATTTTAGAGTATTGATTGGCCTCTTGTTGTAAAAGTTGTGTATTGATGAGTAAAACCTTGTGTGAAAATCTTAGTGGCATCAGACAATATCTTCCACATCCACAAGCTAGTGAAAATTAGCAAATGTCTTGCACTGTTTCTAACTATTTTCGTCCAATCTACCTGTATTTGAAGTTATTTTACGAGCACTTTCCTACTGACACGTAATCGTCTAATGTCTATATGAGACAGTGATTTTCCCTTTTAATTGCTAATGTAGAAGACCAAGTTGTGTACATTGACACTTGACTAACCGCACAGTAACACTTCAAGGTCATACAAGGGCATTCTTCTCTCAGTCTGCAGCTGCAGCTGGCCCTCACGCTTTGTCAGTATTTATGGAAGGTCCGTGGAAGGTGGTTGTTCTCTGCTGTATGGTGTAGCATGCAGCAGTAAGCAACAGCTTACTGTTTATTATTTGTCTTTGCTTGTCTTTTATAACATTCTAGCAAATTCTTTTATAACATTACAGCAAAAAGCAAATTATTTATGAGTAATAAGTGAGAAATAATTGACTAAAAATGACTCAAACTAGAGAATAATCCAAGTGTCCTATATTTGGGAACCTTTGTTATGTCTCATAATAGTTTACCAATTTATGAATCAGTCATGAAGCACTGTCTATTGTCTAATGCTCACAATGTTTTCAGCATCTCATGTTCCTACATTATCGGCAGAAAATTTAGAAAATGTTGCTAGTGAAGTGGAAAAATGTGGGCTACATCAAGCATACCCATTATTTCACACCAACAAGTTGTGACAAAAATCAAAGCTTATCATGCTAAATATGGGAACATTTTGAAACCCTACAAAGCAGTGAAAAGATAATGATTCTTATAAATTGAGGATAACCAATTTCAGAAAAGAAACTTCAAAGCTACTTGACATTGACGCTTGGAAATGTAGTAAAATTTGCAATTGTCCAAAAGAGCGTAAGGTGCGTAAAGAAGAGATCAAATTCCTGAATGATCAGCGAAGTGCAAGAAAAATGATCATAGGAAGTGTTGATCAAAAGAAGACATAACAGATAAGAAAGAACTTGAAACGAAGAGAAGAATTTCAAGAAAAAATGTCAAGAGCTACCGAAACAACGGTTGCTGCAACAAATATTCAGATGACCTCGTCTTCAGATACTGATTCTGATGCAAGTGAAGCTTTTTCCCAACAAAAACGTTCATATCTATACTATGAAGCCCAAATGAGCCTTGAAACTCCCCAGCCATCATCTTCAGGACACTGTCCCAGAGTTAAGCTCTCAACACCAGCTGAGAGGCCGATTGGCATAACATATCAGATAGAAGTGCTGCAGCAATAGCTTCAGCGGTCCTACAGGATGTTGGCATTGTATCTGAGACTAATAGAACAATGATTACACTAAGCAACAAATTTCAACTTTTTTTTTGTTACAGACACGTGAACTACTGATTCCTACTAAAACGCTGATGCTGATTTCAGATCTGATATCAAAATTTCTCTATCACGTCCAGATTTTGTGTAACCGAAAACCCCTATTTTTCATTTTTTTTCTCACCCGCTTCTATTACGAAAGCCGTCTAAGCTACTTTTCCGTGCCACGTTTTATGTTAAGCATACTTAAATAATTAGTGAACAGGGATGTCTTTCCTCCTTTATTCTGGCTTAAGACAGACAGCGGAATTCCGCTGGCGGAGTTACCACCCCCGCCCCAACCATCCACCCAAAGCGCGTTAGTATTTTGTTGTTACTACTGAAAGGCAAATTCCTGTTCTTAAGTGAAACTTTGGTGTGTCCTCTTCCTTTGTCGCTTGTAGGATGACGAGCTCTCCTTCTGCAGGAACCAACAATAATCTCCCATCATATTTGGGTTGAAATTAC
Organism: Bathynomus jamesi; assembly: GCA_023014485.1. Classification (NCBI taxonomy): domain Eukaryota; kingdom Metazoa; phylum Arthropoda; class Malacostraca; order Isopoda; family Cirolanidae; genus Bathynomus; species Bathynomus jamesi. The sequence goes on from JAJOZX010000502.1 coordinate 1,177,369, forward strand.
CTTGGTATCTGTTTCCATAACTGAGATCTGTTGGTGGAAGCGCTCACCATGCTCGTCACTTACAGCCCCAAGGTTGGCCGGGAAGAAGTCAAGATGAGAATGTAAAAAATGAATTTTCAAAGACATTCTGCATCCCATTATTTCATAAGATTTAAGCATGTTTTCTACGAGTTTACGGTGGTTTTCAGCTTTGTGGTTTCCAAGAAAATTTTTCACAACTTCAACGAAAGATGTCCATGCTCCTAGTTCATTCTCATTTAGGTTAGATGGAAACGATGAGTCGTGGATGACACTGCGGATCTGTGGTCCAGTGAAAACTCCTCCAGCTTCTAGCTTAGCATCTGTCAATATTCCTTTGAATTTATCCTTTAAATATTGGAAACCACTACCTTGATGATCCATACCCTTCACGAAATTTTTTCATAAGGCCAAGTTTAATGTGAAGTGGTGGAAGATGTACTTTCTGAGGGTCAATAAGTGCTGGTGTTTCACATTGTATTTACCAACAACATGTTCAGTTCTAGATGGCCAATCATGTTTTTTGTAGTGGTTCTTGTCATCTCTGCTGTTCCATAGACACAAAAAGCACATATGCTTTGTGTAGCCCAACTGTAACCCAAGAAGTAATGATACAACTTTAAGGTCGCCACAAATATTCCATGTGTGGTCCTTATATTTGATGAGTCTTAGCAGCAGTTTCATCGATTCATAAGTCTCATTAAGGCCAGTGGCATGTGCTACAGGTATTGAAGGTTTTTCATTGCCGTTGTGCAGTAATACAGCTTTAAGGCTAGCTTTACTAGAGTCAATGAACAGTCTCCATTCTTTTGGATCATAGCGACAGCCAATCCCTTGCATCAGACCACTGATATCGTGGCAGAAACAAACGTTTTCTTCCTGTAAGTAAAATGATGAAAACTGCAAATGGCGATGGCGGAAATGGGAAACTTTGGTGTTTGGTTGGAGAAGATTAAATTCTTGAAGTCTTGAACCAAGCAACTCTGCCTTTTCTTTTGGTAATTCCAAATCGCGAACTAAATCATTTAACTCCGCTTGACTTAACAAATGTGGGGAAATATTTGCATCTGGAACATATATGCCATCTTTCCCTGTTTCTATATCACTAGCAGAATCTTCAGATGAACTGCTGTCTGTTATCGTTGCTGGTGGAACTGGTGGTGGATTTGTTTCATCATGTGGTACTGGTTTCATTGCTGATTCGCAGTTTGGGTACGTGATCTTTGACTTGTTTTTCTTTGTGAAACCAGCAATCTTTGTCAAACAAAAATAACAATCATTGAAGTGATTTTTCGGCTCACGCCAAACCATGGGGACAGAACGGCATAGCTTTTCTTTTACCATTCATCCAAGCTATTAACATTGCATTGCACTGTGCACAGCAAATATGTGGTGCCCAGTTCCTCTGTTGGTCTCCTAACTTACAGTCAAAATAACACTTGTAGGCAAGTTTAATCTTTGTTGTTATGTTTCTACGTTGTGGCTTAGGTGTATATTGTCCACAGACAAAGCAGAAGTTGTCTGGGTGATTTACACAAGCACGTCTATTTGATGCCATTTTGAATTACCATACAATATCTGAAAAAACGTAGAAAGTAATTATTACGATGTGCAAAATAAAAAGAAATACACACCGTATAGTACAAAACAAATGCTATAAAAACACACAAGTCACCACAACCTGTCACTTGCTCATCAGCAGAGAGCTTCAACAACCGTTCTGCTTGACTGTCACGTAGCGACTGACCGTTGGGCCGTTGCCCGTTACTATGCTCTTGACTCAGTGTTGCCAACTCGGGATAAATTTTATTTATCAAAATTGTTCGAATTTGTATATAGTTGGCAAAAAAAATTGCTTTAACCTTGAAAAGCAAGTTTCATATTACTGGCATTAAGCCGATTAAAACCAAAATCTGGACGTGGTAGAAAATTTTACTAAAAGTGATTTGCATTTTACACAAAATCTAGACGTGATAGAAAAAATCTAATTATAGATTTGAAATCAGCATACCGAAATTAGCTAGGAGCACCTATTTGGTCTTCTGTAACAAAATCTTTGTTGCCTAGTGTTATTGATAAAAATAAGATGAGGCGAGAAAGAGAGAAGAAGAGAGAGCAAGCGCCAAGTTTCGGCAATACAAATGCCATTCGAGGACTGTACTTTGATGGAAGAAAGAACAAAACCAAGGCCAATTTGAAAAAAAGAAACAAGTACTATGTTGAAAATATTACCGAAGAACATGTATCTCTCATCTTAGAACCAAGATCGGAATACCTTGTTCATATTACTGTTTCATCAGGAACAGCACTTGCAAAAGAAGCCGGCATCATAGAGTGCCTACAAGAGAAAGATTTTCCAATGGATTCTATTGCAGCAATAGGATGCGATAGTACTAATGTCAATACCGGTTTCAGAGGTGGAGGGATTCGCTTGCTTGAATTGCGCTTAGACCGTCCTCTACAGTGGATTATTTGCTTTTTTTTACTGATGAGTTACCATTACATCTCCTACTACAAAATTGATGGTGTGACACATGATCCAAACGCTTTTTCTGATCCAATTGGCAAAGCACTGGCTAAATGCGAACTTAACCCTATTTTACAGTTTGAGCATATCTATCGAAGTTCAAGAGCCTTTGCCAATAATCGACAATATAAAAACGTTGAACAAGGACCAAAAGTACCACTTCGAGATGTGTCAAGCAATATCCTCAGGAGAGTGCCCAATAGATCAGGCACAACGTAATCTTGGACCTACGTTACATTCTAGATGGCTTATAACTGGAAACAAAATTCTTACACTACGTTCCAAATTATTAAGCAGATTGCATTTTCTCCAATGTTTTCAAACGTTTTTCACCGATTTCAATGAAATTTATAGCAAATAATTACTATATATAGAAGCACTGATGGTATGCATTTCGGTAAAATATTTTGAGAATTAAAAAAATTATCTCTTTATTGAAAAATATGTAAAATATGATGTTCCGAATTATTAAGCAAGTATTCTATTTACAGATGTAAATGGTGAAAATGGGTAAGAAGAAGGATTTAACACCAACTGAGAAAAGAAAAATAGTGAAGTTACTCGCTGAAAATATAAAATCGATTGAAATTGCGAAGCAGTTTGGCAGGGCTCATCGAACTGTAAACAAGTTTGTAGCGGAGGGTACCAAACTGAGGCAGCGAATTGATAAAGGAGCGAAAAGAAAAGTGACAAGGCGGCAGATATCTGTAATCAAGCGCAAAGTTGCAAAGCATCCATTGTCCTCAAGTAAAGAGGTTTTTGAGCAGGCTGGCATACATAATGTACCAAGAACATCTCGATGTGGAATCCTCCAAACAATTGGCAAGACGTGTAAACCTACGATTCAGTCACCATTAACACCCAGGTACAAGAAGCAGCGTGTTGAATGGGCGCGTCAGTACGTGAAAACAGATTTTAATACTGTATTGTTCACCGATGAATGAAAAGCAACCTTTGAGGGACTTGATGTTTGATCAAGAAGATGGATTGCTGAGAGCCAATTTCTACCATCGAGATTAAGACGCCAACAAGGTGGAGGTGGTGTCATGTTTTGGGCAGGATTGATAGGCAATGAAGTAGCTGTCCCATACAGAGTGCCTGATGATGTAAAAACGAATGCCCAGTCTTACACAAACTTTCTAAAAGGAAACCTCATTCCATGGCAGAGATTGACCCTTAGCAATCCATCTTCTTGACCAACCGTCAGATCCCTGAAGGGTTGCTCTTTATTCATCGGTTAACAATACAGTATTAAAATCTGTTTTCACGTACTGACGCGGCCATTCAATACGCTGCTTCTTGTACCTGGGTGTTAATGGTGACTGAATCGTAGGTTTACACGTCTTGCCAATTGTTTGGAGGATTCCACATCGAGATGTTCTTGGTACATTATGTATGCCAGCCTGCTCAAAAACCTCTTTACTTGAGGACAATGGATGCTTTGCAACTTTGCGCTTGATTACAGATATCTGCCGCCTTGTCACTTTTCTTATAGCTCCTTTATCACTTCGCTGCCTCAGTTTGGTACCCTCCGCTACAAACTTGTTTACAGTTCGATAAGCCCTGCCAAACTGCTTCGCAATTTCAATCGATTTTATATTTTCAGCGAGTAACTTCACAATTTTTCTTTTCTCAGTTAGTGTTAAATCCTTCTTCTTACCCATTTTCACCATTTACATCTGTAAATAGAATACTTGCTTAATAATTCGGAACATTATATTTTACATATTTTTCAATAAAAAGAGATAATTTTTTTAATTATAAAAATATTTTATCGAAATGAATACCATCAGTGCTTCTATATATAGTAATTATTTGCTATAAATTTCATTGAAATCTGTGAAAAACTTTTGAAAACATTGGAGAAAATGCAATCTGCTTAATAATTTGGAACGTAGTGTAGATCATATGTAAATACAAGTAATCCTTCAGATAAACTACCATATGCACTTTGGCAACTTACGTGATAAGAGTTTACGGACGGATGTGGATCAGCATCAAGACTTCTCCATCATGCTATAATGGAAGGCAGTGGTATGGCTGCAAACAAGACGAGTGCAGAGTGCCACCCACCCCCTTGTTGCATGGTGCCAACCACCCACCCCCAGGGTGCCAAAAAAAAGGGGAATCCAAGACAGAGAGAGAGAGAGAGCGGAAGAAAGAGCATCCTACACCTGGAAGATCCAGGTGCATAATGGGAGCTCAGGGTAGCATCACTTGGCTCAGAACTCGAAATCCGTCAGTTGGCTTAATCAGCCAGTTGGTTTAATCCGCCAGTTGGTTTAGAACACTTAGAAGGCAGATGTGTGTATATATATATATATATATATTTTTTATATTTATATATATATATATATATATATATATATATATATATATATTATATATATATATATATAGGGTGGTCCAAAAAATAAAAAATAAATTTTTTTAATTTTTTACCTCCACATGGCTGCTCTTGTTCCTATATCTATCAAACATCTCCATGCCAAATTTCAGCCTAATTAAATGATATTTACTGGTCGCTATGAATTTCATTTTACTATTCATTTTCGAGTAGATTGATCTTCTGGGTTAAAAAATGAAAAAACAAGAGCAAATACTAGTTTATTTGTTTGAAAACAGATTAAATCTCAAAGCAAACAGCTTATTTCTTTTAGAAAACAATAACTCTTAAAGAAAAAAGATTAATTTTTAAAGAACAAAAATTATATGTTTGATAGAAAATTACATTTATCATTCGTTTATAATATACATCATTACTTAGATTAACGCTTCATCACTGACTCCTTTGAAGACGATGAGTAGTCTTGGCGATGTTTTGCTACTAATCGGAGGATGAATTGTTTTTGTTCTTCATCCTTCGTCAAAGATGTATTATATGCCTTGATAAGGGGGATACCCTTCTCCGCCGAATCATTGACAACTTTTAGGTTGATCGCTATGCGTCGAAACTCTTGAAAGCAATCATCCTCCGTCCAGGAATTGGGATCGGTCCTCAGGAAGGTATCCTCCGCTGCCTTCCTTCCTTCTTTCTTTAACAAATTGAAGATTCCCAGGGTCCTTTTGGTGACCATTTCATACAAATTCAAATCTTCAATGTTTCCGTCAAGCTTCAATCGACGAGTAACAGTGGTATTCTCGTTACGTTGGAGGTTTACGACCATCTTCCGTTTGGTCTCGGCAGCGACTCTAGGATCGAAGAATGCAAGGCTGATGAGATGCTCTCCAAGATACCACAGGTACCGTTGAAGAGCTGTGGATGCTGCTTTGGAAATGGTCTGATTTGGGTACTTTTGCAAGATTTTAATATGGAGCGTTGATTCCGACGGGGCCTCGTTAGAGCTCGGTGATATTCTCCGTCTCACGTGCTGTCAGCTGTCGTTGATGCTTGAACAGATAAATTTTGAGGACGTAGATGGCCTTGGCCATCCAGCGTGCATGGTGAGTTGGTCCTGGAGCGCAGACCTTGACTTCTTTCTCACCACGGCACCCGAGGAAGTTGAGGCGGAGTCGTAGCAATTCCTCGTAGTCATCACGCGATTGTTTAGACTCCAGTGTCTTTGTGAAGTACTGGATCATTCCCTCTCAAAGCTGGAACATCTTTGGATCTCTGAATAGGTTGTTTGAAGCCTTCATGAAGGAATCCTTCTGAAGTAATGGCCATTTTTCTGAAAACGTTTAAAGAGAGTCATTTCCAGGCCACTTGTGGGTCCAAGAAGTGCGTTGCAGGGCTTTGACAAGACGACTTCAAGGATATGAAGTCGACAAACGATCCAGACAAGTTCCCTCCCTACTGCTTTTTCAGTCATGGTACAGGCTCCCCTGTGAAGGACAGCATTAGACGCAGTTGTGTCAAATACGAGACCTTGGATCTCACCGCGAAGATTCCAGTCATCAATCGTCGAAATTCAAGCCTTGGCCTGTTCTTCTCCTGTAGCTCGTTGTATTTTTGGCACGGCAGGAGTTTTTCCATCCCATTTCCTGTAACGATTACCGCGGTACGTTCGGTTGTTTCCTTTGCGCCGCCCATGTCGGGAAGTAGTTTCCCATCCCAGTGAAGAAGAAGGGGTCCTCCGACAGAAAACGAAGTTTGATCCACTTTGGCTGCTGCCTGCTTTGCTTGCCTTCTTGAACGATGGATGGAGCTGCGCGAAAGTCATTGTAGAAATATCATAGTCCAGGGCTTGAGCGACTGATCCAGCAACGAAGACTGCTCCTCGATCGGGAAGGTTGACGCGATCAAGAGCAGCAACTACATCTGGCGATGTGAAGATATTGTTTCGTTTCGGAGGATGAGAGTGTACATCTGCTCTTCCGGTCGAAATCGACGGACGATATTCATCGTCTTCAGCGTTGAATTCTTCAGAGGATGAAGTGGATGTGCTGGATGATGGAAGAGCAGCAGCTCCAGCCTGGAATACAGCCTCTCTTTCTTGTACCTTAGAGTTTTGTTAGCATCTTTCTCCTGTCGACATCTCTTGCGGTATTCATTGGCAAAATTAATCTTGTCAGGGCCTGCCATACTGCAGGAAAAGACGTCTTCTCTTTGCCTCATCAGGAATTGGCGGTCTTCTTCATTGTCTATCCCCTTCAAGGCGTCCTTCGAGGCAATGTCGAAAAGCTCTGAGAGAGTATCTTGGAACATGCTCTCTTTCACTCTGCAGCTTTGTAGCTGCGTCTTGCGGTTTTTCTTCAACGCAAGGAACTCTTCGTACAGCTTTGACAGCTTCCTAACGCAGGAATCGACTCGCGGTGTAGGAATCCTTTGCTCTCTTGCAGGGCCTCTTTGCAGGCCAAGTTGTAGCTCTCTTTCAAGGTCTTGGACTGTTCATAGTGGTGAAACTGAACCAAACGAAGCACATCACCACATGTGGGTAGCCTTGCAGTTGATAACTCGTTGCTAAGCTTTCCTAGAACCCACATTTCTGCAGATGAGCGAGTACTTCCAGCCATAACCTGAAAAATGAGAGAAAATAATACATTAACCGTTTAGCACCAAAGCACAATTATATAAGTGTTAAAGTAAAAAATTGCAAAGTCAAAATAAATAAAGTAAAAAAAATTGGTTACAGTGGTTAGTGGTTGATGGGTAGGAAGATAGCCAAATTTTTAAAAATATATTTAAGAATAAGTAAATAATAAACTTCAAGAGACATAAGATATATACCTTACAATTTTAATCATTTAATTTAATAGCAACATCCTTACCGGTTATAAATTTGCATATAAAGAACATAATTATATGTATACATTTATACTGAATAAATATAATACATATGTTAATACTTAATATATATGAATTAATAATTATATATATGAATTAATAATTAATATATATAAATTAATACTTACATGAGATACTATTCCGAAGCTCTTGAAGTTTGAACGAACTTAAAATCGTCCTCCAACAAGTTTAAACTTGAAATGATGCATGAGTAAATGATTTGTCTGATTCACAAACAACATCATACAAGAAATCGAACAATTGCATCATCCTCTTTGAAATTTTAGCCCAAATTTTGGACCGCCCTAATATAAGGGGTTCCAAAAAAACCTTAGCCCCCCCCCTCATTTGCAGCTTACATGTTTACTTATATCGAAATAGTTTTTAGTGATTATAAAAATACATAAAATTCTTTATTTATTGCAGGTATTAAAGTTACTCTAGCTGATAAAGTGATAATATAATGGCTTCTCAATTAATTGGTGATTCGGAGAGGCAACGTGTGATAGATCGCATACGAACAATAACATTTCGGGAAGTTCGTGATGCTGGAGCCACCTTTATAACACGTTCATGGGTTGCCAAAAAGTTGCGAAGAAGTGAGGACTTCGTCAAAAGAAATTGGAATAAAACTTTGGATGAATGTGAAATGGATACAACCAAATCTGGGCGCCCAAATTTGCCACTCTCTCAGGAAACAAAGGACATCATTGAAAGCGATACGCGTAAGCGGAAAAACAGCTGTGCTAAACTTTCTAGAGAGATCGAAGTGTTGAGAGGAAAGATCGTTAGTGGTGAGATCATTCGACTGTACCGTCATAGGCAAGGTTTAAAGCCTTGGCATGAACTTCCAAAGCCAAGAAAAACTCAACTTAACATCGATGACAGAATGTGGTTTGCCCATTATCTTGAAGATTGGGATGTGGATGATTTCATTCATTTAGCTGTCTCCGATGAATTTTTTGTTTACGTAACACGTCGGCCTAACTACCAAAATGATCGAGTGTGGGCCACAACACCAGATGAAATCGATGACAATGAACATTATCGCGAATTATTAAAAAGTCCAGACTGTGTTGGTGTGTTTGTTTTGTTCACTGCAAAGAAGCTCATGTGGGTGCTGAAGCCAAATGGTCAGAGTTGGGATGGACAGTATTTTCTTGATATTATTCTATCCCAGCATGTCATTGCTTTTCTAAGAAACCCAAACAATGTTATGGATGTCGATCAGGTCACACTTCTGCACGATAAGGCCCCCTGCTTTACGGCATTAGCCACTCAACAGTTGTTGCGGAACCATGAGATCGATTTCTTTGGAAATGAAGAATGGCCAGGAAATTCTCCTGACCTGAACGTCTGTGAACACATTGGATCAGTTATAAAGGACAAGGTTGAATGTCTCTTGTTTCAAGAACCTGCAGCAAATCGATTTTCGAAGGATACAATGACGCAACACATTGAAACTGTTTTAGCAAATTTGCGTAACGATCAAGATCTATTCACGTCACTTTTGGCAAGCTACCCAAAGCGAATGCAGTCTGTCTTGGAAGCCAATGGCGGGAACACCAAGTTTTAATTGTTTCTCATTAAATGCAGGATTAAATTCTCTTTTGTAAGGTATGTTTAGCTTTACTGTACCTCTAATGGTTTAGGCCATGGGCGGGGGGTCTAAGGTTTATTGGAGCCCCGTATATATATATATATCGTTTGAGTTGCCAGATTGCGTTATACAGATATTCTTGACAGTTGGCTTAGAAATCCGTCAGTCGGCTTAGAAGGTATAACCAGCCATTTGGTATAGAGAGACTTGCTTGGTAATATATACGATGCAGGCAGGAAGGAGGGGCCAATTGTGAATCTCCGAGGCTGATGGAAGCTATACTTTTTTGAAAAGCCTATGTAGTGTGTAAGCTGCATGTATATGTAGTGAGGAATCTGGAGACAGGTTTGTGTTTGAGAGCATGCTGCACTGCTCATAGGGTAGCTGAGACACGAAAAAAGATCAGCTCAGGATGAGAATTATGGGAGAAACAGGGTTCAGACACTTCCTGTCTTCTGTTGGAATGATGTCTACAAACTCCTCCTTTTATATACAGTATATATATATTATACCTTTAGACATGACTTGTGTAAATATGCATGGATAGTTATTAAGCTTTAGGTATTGTTTACTGTATATGTGTAAAAAGCGCATGGTTGATTATGTACATATATTGTGTTTGTAAAAAAGTTTCCTTATTGCCGTTTGTACAGAAACTGACAACAGAAATAGAGTCACAATGGTCGATTGGAAAGATAACGTGTACGTTTCTTTGTTTTCCCCATCTGTTGTTTAATGTGTATATTGTTGGAATAACTGTTCCGAGACAAGAGTTGATTATTGTATAGTATTATATAGTATAGCATAGTATAGTATAGTATTATTGTATATGCATATTAAGTTGTGTTATAATAAGATTGTATTTGTATGTTGGGTTAAATGCTGGCCTGATTTTTGTATTTGTATGTTAGGTTAAGTGGCTATGTTGGCCTTATTTTTTGTATTGCGTTCATTGTATAATACGTAAGGTTGTATTTGTATGTTAGGTAAAGTGACTATGGATTGTGAATGACCAGCAAAAAGATGTTTTGTTTGTTCTATAACACTGGTCAACACTCATTTTATTGCCAATCATATTAGAGTGATTTTGGGGTAACTTTGTGGTGCTGATTCCGAATATGACATCGGTTTTGCTAGATTGGCTCTAATTTATGAGATAATTGGTACCCCATTGAAACACGTAAAAATGCAAAAAATTTAATGTTCAGGCGGAGCCTACTTACAAATCCCATTGAAATTGTCTCAAATCATACAAAAGTAAACACATGAAATACATAATGGCATTTTATTCGGTCTCACCATCTAGAATGTTCCGGTAGTTTCCCATATGCACGCGTTATGGTTACGTTTCCTATTAATTGAGGGTATTCATTATCTCAAGAAATAGAGCCAAATCGGAAAAACTACTTTCATTTTGGAATTCAGCAACCCCAAAATACCCTAAATTCGTACGAATTTCCTAGGCAACGAAAAAAAAAATTTTTTTTGGTTGACCTGTGTAATTAATAATTTAAAAGATAGTTTCCTCAAAATCATATCCGAACTCAGCTTCTCATAATTCATCAGCATTTTTATTAAACTCTTTTATTTTCATAATTTCTCTGATTTTTTCATTAAGCTACAATTATTTTCTCCTACTTATACAAATGGCCTTTTTCAGTTAATGATGTCTCGAGTAATAACAATATATATAAAATTGCCAGATAATTAATAAAACAGTATGCCAGTATGCTAGGTTAAGTGGCTATGTTGGACTTATTTTTTTTATTAAGTTCAGTGTATAATATGTAAGATTGTACTTTAGTACAGGATCTGGCCTAGAGTTCGTATAAATTTCTGGGTGCAGAGGTTTTGACGACTGATCTAGACTAATTTTGGGGCGGAGAATCCGAATTTTTCTATGCCATCGCACCAAATTGGTGCGAAAGTGGTCAAAATGGCAAAGAATTGGCAAAAATGACAAAATTTTGTCAGTTTTTCATATTTTTGTCATATTCTTGAGTTGAAAATTTTTTTAAGGGCAATTGTTTGTTTGAGAATCTGTGTTTGTAACATACTGCTGCCTGAACCAAGAAAACTGACAAAAATGTCAAAAAATAACAGCAAAAATAGTAAAAAATTAAGTAAATATTGTCAAAAAATCGCAAAAATGAAATTTTTGGCTATTTTGGTGCATAAACTAGCTCTAACCAATCTTATCGAACTAAATAGTCAAGAAATTAGATATTAATAGCTCTACTAAAATTTCCTAACAGAAAAACATGAACAAATGTCTAAATTTTGGGTTACAATGATTAAAAATGGTTGTAGAATATTTGAAAAAATAGACAAAATATAAAAAATAGTGCTAATTTTATAAAACTCTTAGATTTGCATGCTGTAAAAGGGTATCAGGACAAAATCCCCCCCGTGGACAAAATCCCCTCGCGGACAAAATCCCCCATGGACAAAATCCCCCCGGACACAACCCCCCCCGGACACAATCCCCCCGCGGACAAAATCCCCCTAAGGCTTTATTAAAAAAAGAAGAATACGACTGACTTTATTAAAGAAGAAAAATTAAAAACACAATAAGAATAAGAATAAGAATAAGAAAAGAGGCTTCGTGAAATTTAAGTTTAGACATAAATTTAGTTTATTTTCCATCTCCAGAGGTGTTGGAAGTTATTTAACCTTAGCAAATTCACAGCATTGGTTCTTTGATGGAACGTTCAAGGTAGTTCCTGAAATTTTCACTCAGTTATACACAATACATGCTTTAACAGATCCTCACACAATACCCTGCATTTATGCACTCCTTCCTGATAAGACTCAAGGAACATATAACAAATTTTTGAAAGTAGTACGCAATTTAAAAGATTTCACCATTAGGAGTGCAATGATTGATTTTGAAAAGGCAATGCTAAATTCTTTGAGAAAAAACTTTGCAGAACTTGAAGTGAAAGGGTGCTTTTTCCATTTATGTCAGAATATTTATCGAAAAATACAGGAACACGGATTACAGAAAAAATATCAAGATGACAATGATTTTGCCTTAAAAATTCGAATGATACCTGCTCTAGCTTTTGTGCCTCCAGAAAAAGTTGTTGATGCTTTTGAACAATTATACGATTTTATACCAGTGAAGGTTTGCCAATTCTCGATTATTTTGAAGATAATTATATTGGAAGGCCATGCCGACGAGGACGAAGAGAACCCACTTTTAGCATTTCTATTTGGAATATGTACTCAAGAACAATTACAGAACTTCCACGTACAAATAACTCTGTCGAAGGCTGGCATAGACGCTTTGCATCTCTAACAGGATGCTCGCATCCAAACATATGGAAATTTTTAAAAGTTTTAGGGCAAGAAATAAGCTACCAACAGGCATTTATTTCTCAAATTATCACTGGCTTGCCGACAGAACCGCAAAGGAAGAAGTATAAGTCTTCTTCTTCTCGCATTTGAAAATTGTACAAGACTATAACAACAGGTCTATTTTGATTTTCTTAAGGGAATTGCTTTTAATTTGTCTTTTTAAATTTTGAATTTTGTTTGACTTTGTGTTTTTAATTTTTCTTCTTCAATAAAGTCAGTCGTATTCTTATTTGTTTGCCCGGTTAGGTAATTGTACGCCCTTGACGATTGGTTAGGTTAAGTCGTGATATTTTTGTTAAAACTTTAATAAAGTCAGTCGTATTCTTATTTTTTTAATAAAGCCTTAGGGGATTTTGTCCGCGGGAGGATTGTGTCCGGGGGGGTTGTGTCCGGGGGATTTTGTCCGCGAGGGGATTTTGTCCACGAGGGGATTTTGTCCACGGGGGGATTTTGTCCTAGAAGCGAGACAGTCTGGCTTACAAGTAAATGTGGAATAACCTCGTTGGTTTCAGCGTTCGTGTATGTTTCAATATCGTAGTACACCGTTATACAAGGGCTATTTTTAGGTTTATCGTCTTTCATATAACATACATGTTTTACTCTAACCGCCTTATATTTCTCATGGCATGTAGAACAGTGAATTTTATCACATTTATGTGTAAATTTTCCCCAATTATCCATCATATGAAACACCACATTCACAGATTCTCAATTTCCTGCAAGTGCCAATTGATTTATGTAGATCAAAAGAGTTATTATTGAAAAATGTGCGTCTACTCACATCACAATCCCTCTTCTCAGCTTCAACTACACGGCTTTCACTTTGGAGTTTTTACACTGCTCACATACCATGTAGCAATCTTTACAATGTTTCACTATATCATCCGCAAACTCGATACACCCCTTACATAAATCATGATGTCGTCCATATTTTCGACTTTTATCATAACTCGCGTAAAGGTCCCTTATATTACGGATGGGGAGATACGTTCTTCCTGACAACCCTAAAATAAGTACGGGTCTTGTACGATCTCTCACACTGCTTTTAAAAACATACACAGTCCTACGACGATCATCCAATCCAAATACAACTATACGAACATTCATTTCTTGTTCCACCCTTCTCAGCTCCTCAGGACCCATATTACAGTCAAACTCAAGTTTACAGTCTACATCTAGTTTACGTTTATATTCCGTCTATAAATAGCCTGAGAATTGAAGTTAAGGGTATAAAGTGTGGCACTATGACCCGCAACACGGTATACACGGTCAATATTTACCGTGAAGTTGCCCATATTGAAGGCTATACTACTTTGAGAGGCCTGCATTATACGGCCTAATACAGTGTGTCCGTAAAGTCATGGTGGGATTTTAAATAGCTATATTATTGCAACGAAACATGATAATGAGATGAAAAAAAGGCAAATTGAAGAACAACTCTAAAAGAATAACTTTATTTAACGTACTTCGATATGGGCTCCTCTGGTAGCCCTGCAGACATCTAGGTGGTGATTCAATTCCAGCCACACACGCCCAAGAACATCAGGAGTGACGGATGTGATAGCTTCCGTGATTCGCTCGTGCAAGTGATGAATATCCCTAATGGGTACACTGTACACGCTTTGCTTGACGTAACCCCACAAATAAAAGTCCAAAGGTGTCAGGTCCGGAGAGCGTGGAGGCCATGGCTTCCATCCTCCTCTTCCTATCCATCTCTGTGGAAATTTTTCATTAAGGAATTCTCGAACAACGTTGGCATAGTGCGGATGAGCACCATCTTGCTGAAAGATGACATTATTGTCAATAAATTGGGGTACTGCAAAATGTTCCACATAGCGAGGTAGTTGTGTGACGTCACAGTGGGTTCCGCGAAGAAAAATGGGCCAATCACTCGATCTCGTGCTAGAGCACACCACACATTAACTTTCGGGCTATTACGCTCATGTTCAACAAGGCATGTGGACAGCCTAGACTAACTACGAGATAAAGGTTAAGCTTAGCCTAGCCTAACTACAACATACAACTTTGAAAGTTGTTCTTAAATTTGGCATTGTTTCATCTCATTATCATGTTTCGTTGCAATAATATAGCTATTTAAAATCCCACCATGACTTTACGGACACACTGTATATACTCTACATCTTCAGCTGCCAAACGTCTGAACGGTATTACTACCCAAAAATCATGTACATCTCCGTCATCTGACCCGAATCCGAAGGACAGCCTCGTCCTGATTTCACGATCGTCGCGGTTCTGAAGGGCAAACTCTACAATACGTTCAACTATGCGCCGTAGTCCGTGTTCAACACCATTGCTATACATGGTTCTAGGATCAACCCTGACTATATACCGATTTCTAGTCAAGGCTGGGGTGGGGGTAACGGTGCTCACCAACTCGAATGTTATGTCATCCTCAAGGGGCAGGGACAATTCGACGTGGCCGACTCGATGCGACCCAACTCGATGTGGCCGACTCGATGTCAGGACAACTCGATGTCAAGCCAAGTCGATGCCAGGCCAAGTCGATTTCATTTTCTTTATATATTTAATGTAGGTTAACTGAATGCCCGGTTAGGTCAACTGTACGCCCTTGACGATTGGTTGGTTAAGTTGTGATATTTTCGTTAAAACTAACGAAAATATCCCTTAGGGATATCACATCGAGTCGGCCACATCGAGTTGGGTCGCATCGAGTCGGCCACATCGAATCGTACCCAACCCATCCTCAACAGAACGAGAAGCTGCTGTGGCTGTGGAGGATGTACCCGGAATTGAACAGGAATAAGGGGGGTATATTCGAGGAAGGTACTATTGTGGGGGTTGTGTCGTAACATGTACAGGGTTGGGGCTCTATTACTGGGGTCTATCAACCGGCGCAATCCTGGCGTGCGTTATACCTGACGGCGTGGGCTCTTCATCATGTCCCCGCTTTGAATTGGCGCGTAGTACAGGTATCGCTGGTGAGGATTCGTCAGCGGGGATGGATTCTCTGATCACAACTACACTGTCGTCGGGGTCATCTGTAATATCGATGATGGGATGCTGTACCTCATCGTCATTCACGGTTATGTGGGAGAAGAGAAAAGCAAGACTGTAGAATATAAGGGTCATCACTTAAATATTTATTATATTTTGTAAATGGCCCACTTAGGAGTGTGACGTGTTAGAAATGGATTCTGTAGAAAAATTCAGGTTCACGAGCCCATCCACATGTATTATATCTGGACCTACAGGATGTGGTAAAACTGTGTTTATGCTTAAAATCATTAAAGAAAAGGGAGAGATGTTCTAAAAATTTGTGCATAAAGTTACATGGTGCTATTCGCCGTATCAATCAGTGTTCAACGAGTACCAAGATGATATTTTGTTTCACAAAAGTATATATGACGTTAATTCGTTAAAGGGAAATGAACATACAGTCATTGTAATTGACGATCTCATGTTGGAGATGGATAGAACGTTTGCCGAGACATTTACAGTATTCTCCCACCATCTTAACATAAGCGTGTTCTTCATCAATCAGAATCTATTTTTCAAAAATAGATACATGCGCGATGTGTCGTTAAATACACAATATCTGGTCTTATTCGCGCAACATCGAGATGTATCACAAATTGGGGTATTAGCCAATCAAATGTTCCCGAATCATCGTCAGGAGTTTTTGGAAGTTTATAAAGAAGCTACAAGCCCGCGTTACGGATATTTGCTTTGCGACCTTCATCCGCGAAACACGTTTAGGGTGCTTCTAAGAACGAATATATTTCCTAACGAGCCTGAAACGGTGTATATTCCAGAATGACAAATAGGCTAAAGAAAAATCATGAATTAATAAAAATCTATCATCGACTGCCCTGGGCAATGCAGCAGATGTTTGCTAAAAAATCGACTCCGACTTTTTTAAAATGCATCTGTGAAATCTGTCTTCACGTTATAAATTGCAATGTATCAATGGAACCTCCTCAGAAGGCTCGCCTACGCTGTTACAAGAACATAATACGTGCACTCGCTCGTAAAAGTCAAACTGTCGGGAAGAAAAAACGAATTATTGTACAAAGAGGAGGGTCATTCCTCCCCATCTTATTTTCAGTTTTGGGTCCTTTACTGACTAGATTAATATAAAGAAGAAAGTGGTAGTGATTCCACACGATGTGTATGCTTCCCCGTAAAAGCAGGCTTAAAAGAATGGAAAGCGAATTGTTAACCCCATTAAACAGTGAAAAAACACCTGATGAGAAAAGAATCTTATACCAAGAAGCTCTGCAGAAATATATTCACGATACGAAAATTATAAGAATCCGACAGAGATTCTCGTGGTTATTAGGCACAGCACGGGGAGCGATGGACAAATTGGGCATGGTGACATAGGGCCTGTGTCCAACGATAGAGCTGACCAGCCAAAGATTAATGGGTCAGCCACACAACATATCGAGCATGCAGTGGCGGTCCTAGCTTACATGACGCCCTGGGCGAACCTCACCTTCAGCGCCCCCCCCCCTGTTCGCCAACAACACACATTCGAATCCTCCCCCCAAAATAAAGGACAGACATAACTCTTTCACAAAATAACTTTTTATTGGACTAATTGTTGGAACTTCAGAACCAAAACAACTCAAATTTCTGAATTTTACAAATCCTTCATCACGTAAATAGAATAACTCACTTAAGAGAATGTAATTATGATACTATGAACAGGAAAAATACAAATTAAATTGCACAACTGCCATAAATAAACTAGAGAATCAAATTTCTAAATTGTACAAATGCTCTATCACATAAATAGAATAAGACACTTAAGAGAGGGTAATTATTATGCTACACTTTGAACAAGAAACAAAATAAATTGCACCACAGCACAACTGCCATCTAAAGCCTGACTCTTCTTACCTTCCTTGATGCAAAGTCATGAATTAAATCATCATATGAAATCTGCTCAGCAATTGTATGATTTATACTGATGATGGCCAGATCGGTAAGGCGTTCCTGTGACATAGTTGACCTCAGGTAGGATTTGATGAGCTTCAGCTTTGAAAAGCTCCTCTCTGCTTCAGCAACAGTGACTGGAAGAGTAAGACCAATTCTGAGAGCAGTCCACAAATTTGGATATATTTCAGAGAGCTCCCTTTCATGGATAAATGTCAGCAGTTCAAGCAAGGATATGGTCTTTGATGGCAAGTCAGGCAAGTTCTTCAGCTCCTGTGCAAGCTCTCTGCCATCCAAGTCAGATTGTCCCTTAAAGTGTAGTGTAGTACTAAGGTTCACACATTGTTCTGTCAGCTCCTCAAATGTGAGATTTTGGAAATGTGTCAGCACTCAAACTTCTCTCCCACAATTTCCAACGTGGAAAATCTTTCCTGAATGGCTGATGTTGCAGCATCAACCACTGCATTGAAAAATGTCACCTCCAGCTTCTTCAAAGCATCAATCAAGGGCTCATCAGATGCTTCATAGGAGAAGTGCCGCTTTGTGGACCTCAGCCGTTTTTGTTTTAACACAGCCTCCACATTCATTTGTTCACAGATATCTGTGGCTGCCATTTGTGCAGCCACAAAACCTGTTGCCCTGTAATTGCGGAGACCTCTCTCTGTTTTTTTTAGGAGATTTACTGCAACATCAACGTGCATGCTAGGAGACTGCATCTGCTTGCTCACATGCTGAATTTGGCATAACAGGTCATGCCACACCACTGAACAAATGGCGAAGCGGTATGACCCAACCTCCTCTGACAGAGATTGAGCCTCGACCTTTATTACAGAGTCTTTGGTGTGGTCCCTCACCTCGATCAGTGCATCTCTCACTGCAGCTGCCTGATATCTCAGAGGCTCCACACTCTTGATCTTGCTTTCCCACCTTGTATCAGACCATATCTTCAATGTGATGTTCACATGTTTTTTCAAAATGGCCCATCGTTGTGTGGAGGCTGAAAACAAGTTTAAAGCTTCTGCAAGATGCCAAAGTAACTTGTGGCATCAATAGATCCCTTAGCAGCATCGGCCACAAGCAAATTCAGAGAATGAGCCCCACATTGAACAAACAGAGCTCTGGGATTAATTTCTAGGAGCCTGGATTGAACACCCTTGTTTTTTCCCCTCATGTTGGCCCCGTTGTCGTATGATTGTCCTCTACAGTCCATGAAAGGAACTTTTAGCTCCTCCAGTCTCTTCAGAATCAGAGATGCCAAATGTTGACCAGTGGACTCCTCTGCCTCCAAAAACCCCATGAAATGTTCCTTTATATGGGGCTTCCCCTCCAGTGACACAACCCGAATCACAACTGACAACTGTTCAGTGTGGCTGATATCTGGAGTGCAATCTAGAATTATTGAAAAAAAATTTGATTGTTTGATGTCGCTCACCATTGCTGAAATGGTCTTGCTGCTCTACAAATCAATGAGTTCGTTTTGTATGTGGTGGCCGAGGTAGCTGGTGTGACTGGAGGTCCCTTTTTGGACACGGTTAATGTGCTCTTGCATTATAGGATCAAATTGTGCCATCAGTTCAACTTCTTTCAGAAAATTGCCATTTGATGGTGAGAACAATTTTTCTGTATGTCCCCTTAGTGCCAAATTCCTAACTGCCAGAGAATGCACAATAGCAGTGAGACGTGTCAGCACCGCTCTCCATCTCAACTTCTCAGCCTCCAGAAGTGCCATCTCCTGCTTGTCAATGGTCTCCCCCTTTCTCATCCTCACTGCCAGTTCTTTCCAGATTTTCATAGAATTTAGGTGTTCTGAACTGTTGTCATGTGATGTGAGCAATGAGCTTGCATGCTTCCAGTCCGAGAGTCCCAAACTTGTTAAATTTATTTTCCTCTTGGAAAATAATGTACAACAGAAACAGAAAAGGCTGTTGTTTTTTAAGGAATAGACCAACTAACTTCTGGTTATATTTTCCCCACTAACCAATGACTTCCTGAAGTATTGATGGTGGAAACTTCTTCCGTCACTGTCGTTTCTAGGGAATACAAAGTCAGATGGTACTTGACTTGGTCCCCTGGAAACAAGTTGTGTCCGAATTCTCTCAGTCAGAACTGAAGGCCAGTTAGCAGGGTCGGTGGACAGAGACTCATCCTCAGGAGGCGATTCTGCTCCAGGCATTTCTAATAGAAAGAACAAGAGCATTACTCATTAGTATACACACCTAAGTTAGATAACACATTATTCACAGCACTTTGTTATGGTGGTGGTGTTATGGAATTATGGTGGTGAAACACCACACATACCCAGTAACCCAGACCCAGTGATAATAACATTATAATTTATAACTGTTTGCAAAATGCTTTGCAGGGATGCACACACACATACACATACACACACACGCACACACTCACAGACATATGTGCACACAAACTCACCTGAAGAGTCCTGCCGGGGAGAAGTAGAAGCAAATGGGTCTTCATCCTCAGGATCAGACTGCATTTGTGGAGACATATGTGAGGCTGAGGAGGTAGATGGCTCCTCAGCCTCAATAATGGCAGAAGTAGACGGCTTCTCATCCTGGCTAGTGGCAGAGGGTGTTCCAAAATATTTCAAAAGTGCCCCTGCAAATAGTAAAATAGAACATAACAGACCAATGCATGAATAGGTTAGTACAATTAATTTAACATGTTATTAAGCACAATTTATTAAACTTTTAGAATAGGAAACAAATGAATAATACAACCTCCTTGGTTAATGGCTAATTATATACATAATAGTACACTTCAAATGACTCAGAAAGCTATATCACAAAATAGCAGTGCAATTTAGCAGTGAAGAGTAGATGACATAGCTCTATACCTTTATCTTTTGCTCGTTTCTCCTCTTCTTCTTTCTCTTTTTTCTAAACTGAGCACCTGATAGCTTTGACCTCTTCTTATCCATTTGCGGTTATTTGACAGACCTTAGTGGCTTAGTGTGAAGATTCGTTCTGTAATAAATAATATACATTTCACTATTTAACCAAACCCAGAAAAATAACATTACATATGTTAAAGTATGGGCCTTTATTCCCAATAATATTAATCTGGAAGCATTTTGCATTGTTTAGGTCTTTTATGGGAAGGTTTATGGAAAATGCAATAGATGGTTTTTTATTAATAAAAATATTTATTGATCTTTTATTATTTATTTTATTTTATTTTTATTTTTATTTATTTCTTTATTTATTTATTCTTATTTTTATTTTTATTTTTTTTGCAGGCGCTCATGCCGCCCCTCCACAAATGCCGCCCTGTGCGGCTGCCCATATTGCCCATATGAGGAACCGCCACTGCGAGCATGTATTAAAAAGCACCCTCCCACATACATTGAGGAATGAAGGTTTAAGTCTTTATAATCTATTGAATGAGGATCCCACCATAAAATGGACCGATACAGGTGAGATCATTGTGGAAGGTGCAAAGGTACAACGATCGAATATCGTAGACATCGTCCATGATCTAGTGAGAAAGTGGGATAGGCCCTCACCATTAGGATGGAAGCATATTAAAGCAAGACTACAACAAATAAATGTCCCCAAAACAATGATAGGAAACCTGAACAGGTTAAAAGACTTGGAACATGCATCACACGTGACACAATTGAAGACACCATCACCGCCGGCGGTAACACCTCTGAAGAGGAGAAAGAAGAGGTTAAAGAACGATCAACCCTACCCACGTGCCTCTAAAATACGCAAATAGCTAACATATTAAGGAGACGCTATTATAATATTTCTAGCCCAGCCTCCTAAGGAGGCGTAGATAGACTGTACAGAAGTGTTTACAACGATGGAGTAGGGAAAAAAGATGTTAAGAGTTTTTTGAGGGAGCAGGATGCTTATACACTTCATAAACCTGTGAGAAAAAGGTTTAAAACCGCCAAGACAACAGCTGCTTCGACTGACTCTATCTGGCAAGCAGATTCAACAGACATGCAAAGATATTCAGTGGATAACGATGGTTACCGCTACATCCTATTCATAATAGGTGTATTCTTTAGATATCTGTGGCTAATTCCTCTGAAAAATAAATCGCCTGAAACAGTTGCTAAAGCCACCAAAACGTTGATGTTGAAAGAAAACAGGGTTCCTGGGTATTTTTGTACGGATATGGAGAAAGAATTGAGAGACCGAGCTTTTCAGAATATGTTGACAGAGTTTAATATCAGCTACTACCAGTGGTGTAGTGCTAAATAAAGAAGTGAGGGAACGCATTTTGAGAGTGTTACTCAGATGCGGGGGGGACAATGGCGAGCGCGGCGAGCCCATACAGCTCGGGGTCCGGGGGCACTGTAAGCCCCCCGGGAAATCTTTTGAAATCTGACCAATTTCAGGGATATTAGGATATATTCAAAGGTTGAAGATGCAGTATTTCCAGTGTCATTAGATATATGACATCCAGTACGATCAATAAAAATAGCTAAACTGGAATGATTAACTAAAAAAAAGTTAACAACTGGTACCCCGTGGTGACTGTTTCACAGATCTTTATAGGCTATAGGTTAGCATTGCCTCAGTCGAAGCTAAAAGAAATGAAACAGTTAATGATTCTTTCTCATATTTCTTCTAGGGGTGGGAATTGAAATTTCATGACGTTAGAGATTTGTAAGTTCGGATTTATTTGAAATAGTGAGGGAACGCCGTTCCGTCTACCAAAAAAGTAAGGGAACGCCGTTCCCACAGCACTACACCACTGGCTACTACACTACCAATTCTAGACATAAGGCATCTCTAGCTGAAAGAGTTGAACGTACCATAAAGGAACGCATGCACCGCATTTTACACATAAAAACATACAGATTTCTAGACATTCTGAAATCATTGGCCTCATACTACAACCGCTCATACCATCGCACGATTGGGACAACACCTAACAAAGTTTTAGAAAGAGGTATGCGCCCAGAGGTGAGAAGAGATGGAGCACCACCACCACACTCTACACATTTCAAAATCAATGATAATGTAAGGCTGTCGCGTTCCGGAAATAAATTCGCGAAGGAATTTGAGCATGGATGGACACGTGAGATTTTTGAAGTTAGGGCTATGAAATCTAAAGACGAGATAATGTATTACGTAGAACATTTGAATGGGGAAGAAATCGCAGGAGGCTTTTACCGCGAGGAGTTGCAGAAAGTGACATTTAATTTAGGAAAAAATGTTTTTAAAATTGAGAAAATTTTAGGAAGCAAAGGTTCAGGAAAGAGAAAAATGTACCTGGTGAGATGGCCATGATACCCAGAAAGCTTCAACACCAATATAAAAGCTGATGCAATAATGAAGCTTAAATAGTATGCAACATGGCGCCTAACCATTTCTACGTCACACTCCCGTCCTCCTCGTCCCTGTCTGTACACCCTAACAACACACTAGCCAACTTTGTAACAGAACTCAACGGACCCATTGAATTGGGTCGTGATACGTATGAGGTGGGTATATGCGAAATTCAGTTGAATACCTTTTTTTTTAAGTATTGATTATAAAGAACCCGGGGTAACTCGGGATGAAACCATGCGTACCGCCCTGACTGGGGATGCACGGTATTACAGCACAAAAGTAACACTAGGACCGGGTCACTATGGTGAGGCCGAGGATGTTGTGAGAGACTTAAACGTAAGTTTAAAAAGCTCAAATCTTACGGGCGATTTAGTATACGAAATCGTAAACAATGATCCCCATGCATGCACTGTGGCCCTAAAATCGCAGGCTAACTGAAATATTAAAGACCAAAGAGTGTTCAAAATTATGACCGATGGACGATATCGATCAGTCATCCAAAGAGATACATTTCAAGAGGCACAACACGACTTGTCCAGCCTAATGTATCATTTGAAATTGGAGAAAATGGTTCACGGCTATAAACCCCGAGACATGTGCTATATTTACAGCAATATAGTGGAGCACCAGTTTGTTGGAGATACCCAGGCACGCCTGCTGCGCATAGCGCACATCCCCAACCATAGAAGAAGGAGTTTGAGTATTACATATGACAGACCCCATTATGTGAATGTCGCAGCTAATCTAATAACCAATATCCCAAATATATACAAGAACGATTGGGGGAAAAAATTTCCCATTCGGTAACGGGAGCTCAACATTGAAGCTGCACTTTCGTCGCACTGAGTTATAAAGGACAGAAAGCCTTTCACAGTCTATCGAGGTATGAGATACCAGCGTGGTAGTGGACTTGGATCCATTTTTTCAACCATACTACGTACGGCTGTCCCCTTGCTGAAGAGGGGTGCCAAATACCTCGGAAGGAAAGCGTTACAATCAGATCTTAACACAGCTGAAGACATATTGGCTTGGGCTAAACCTAAAGAAGATCTAAAAAGACACTTAAAGCGTACACCGGACGAAATCGTCAAAAATGTAAAGAGAAAAATGCGTGGTGGTGGGAAGAAGAAGAGGGCTGTCCGGAAGAAGGGATTACCACCACGTGGCATTAAACGTAAAAGGATATCAAAAAAAAGTGTTCTAAGCGAATGAAACCTATGGTTGACCATTTTTTTGACTGATATAAGCTAAGGACATTGATCTCATGAATCATAGTTTGTTTACTACTTGTCGAGAGAGGAGGCACTATTTTTAACTCGTCATGGCATGCTTCATCCATCCGTGTAGTTCACAATGTTGTAAATCGGAGCTGTCCCTCTTTGACATGCCTCCAACTCAAGTTTCTATTGATACACAGTGACTTTATTACAATTAACCCTTTAAACACAATTAGTTCCCCGAGTGCCCCTACAGAATTCGTGATACCCAGCTCAGGCCCTTACTGTTTTGACCCAAGCTGTGTGCCATGTACGCTAAACTACGTATAGCCCATTCTGATGGAACGGACTGTGATGACAAATATGCTGTATACCCTGAAACAAACTTTCTGCACTTCTTATTCAACCAGTGTGACGTATATTTAAATCAGTTCAACATTTCGGCAGGAACGGGGTACTACCACCTACGATCCTATCTGGAAAATGTGCTGAACTTTTCCAAAGAAGCGAAGGATACCTTTTGAAGTGCCGAGGGCTATTATCAAGCTGAAGACGAAAGTAGTATAAGGGACAAATTTAAAAATTCAAAAAAGAAGATACATGAGTGTTATGGATGCCTGCATACAGACTTCACATTCCAGGAAAAGTTGCTTGCGAACGGGGTGGATATGAAAATAAAGCTCACCCGCACGAATCCTGAGATCTGTTTAAATCTGGATGCTCATAAAGAAGAGGGAACAAAACCCATTGTGATTCACATCATGGAGACATACCTGCCCGTACGATGAGTGAAATGAAGTTCACCAAAACAAATAGAAATTGAGAAAAATTTACTACACGCCACAGTAAAATACCCAATTAACAGAGCAAAGATCAAACTATACACGGTGCCAGCAGGGTTGGCATCGAAGCAGATAGAAAACATCGCCCTGGGAAATCTCCCTAAAAGGATATTAATCGGAATGCAGGACCATGCTTCGGTGAATGGAAAATATAAAAAGAGTGCCTTTAAGTTCGAGAATTTCGGCCTTAAAAATTTAACTCTATATGTTAATGGTATTGCGTTGTGAGGGGGTATGGATATGGAATATTCATCAGACGCTGTGTTCCCGCTTTGCGCGAGAGCATATAGTAATCTGGCCCATATTGCAGGTGATTGTGATGAGCTCGGGAATGGGGTAACGCAAAAAGACTTCATCGATCAATTTAACCTTTATCCGTTTGACATCACACCTGACTTATCTGCTAGTGTAAAGTGTACTAGTTTACCTCGAGTCACAAGCCCTAATAGAAGTAGACAGATTTAGGAGCGTTGTCACTGACTTTTAAAATGGATGCGAATACACTTCAGAGAGTAATGAATAGTGAACGAATCACACGTTCCAAATTTATCGGTGTGTTTGCGAAGAATGAAACATTGAAATTGCCACTTAAGAGAAATTGCGGTAGCCTTATTGTGAACACAGATGTTATTGGTAGTGAAGGGATTCATTGGTTTGCAATCTATTTTAAAAATAGGGACCTCATGTACTAGTTTGATTCACTCGGCACTCAACCCTGTAGTGACCCTGTTATTGTAAAAAATTTTCGACCAAATGCATATCCCCGAAGTTGTATGGAATCCCTTCCGGCTACAAGGATATTTTAGTAATACGTGTGGGATGTACTGCCTTTCATTTCTCATGCATATATCATGTGGTAAAGAATTTATAAATTTTTTAAAATTATT
Source organism: Bathynomus jamesi (assembly GCA_023014485.1). Taxonomy (NCBI): domain Eukaryota; kingdom Metazoa; phylum Arthropoda; class Malacostraca; order Isopoda; family Cirolanidae; genus Bathynomus; species Bathynomus jamesi. The sequence continues at coordinate 1,203,276 of JAJOZX010000502.1, forward strand.
CGACCCGTGTCACACTCAACGAAACGACGAAATGGTATGAAGACAGATAAAAAGCCGTTTTCCGATTGTGCATACTGTTATATAGTATGATGGTTTGTTCGTGTATATATATTTGTAACCAATAATGTTAGTTGTATATTCTGTAGTTTAAGATGGTTATTGTACTAAAAAACATTTCTTTCATTTAATAAATTGATGAAAATACATTGTGTGTTCCCCGAAAAAAAGATCGAAACAAAAAAAATACTTACATTATTTCGTTAATGTGACAATCGTTGGTTCACTGCTCGGTAAATCTTCTACCTCCGTATTCAAGTCCACGACATGGGTTTCTTCAAAACGAAAAGATTGTATAACACGTGTCAAATCCTCATCGGACCTTAAAGGAGAAAGAATAATTCATAGTTCATACTGAATCTTTTTTAATAAAAACCCAATTGTTTAAAACATAAGCAAAGTATACATATAGTAAGAGTATTACAATGTGAAGATATCTTTGAGCAGCTCAGAGAAGTTCCTTTGAGAGAAAATGCCAAATAACATTTATTACGGAATTTATAAAATTATTTAAAACATGCAAAAGATTGCTATAAAAAAAGTTCAATGAATCAAAACAGGAATTTAACATAATATTAATTGCAAACTAATCTATAATTGCGGATACCTAAATGGAGCATTTTTAATGTGATGAGATGAATTACTACAACCCTCCATACATATGATAAAATAATCCAGAACAGCGCTCTTTCTCCTAATGACAGGCACATTAAATAAGTAACCAGTTCGCGAATAATTGGCTACAAAAAGTGAAATTACAGACACATAATTACTTACATTTCTACGGCAGTCCCTTGCGTCGGATCGTAAGGAACGTCATTGCAAATATCATCAACGGTTTGCGTTGAAAATGATCCATCCCGATCGGCTGCGTTAAAAAGATTAATTGTGGACAACGCTGCCATGTCACCATCTTGATGTAAATCCGGTAAACTGTAAAGTTCTTGATTCATGGCGAGGGAATGTTTATTCACTGGTGAAAATAACTACTGTGACTCCCAGCTGAAAATATTTCCTTTTATATGCATGATCCCCAAGCTCCACCCCAAAAGACTAATAGGCGGTTCGTAAGTTTGATGATTGGTTGTCAATGTAACTGGGCGGGGCTATGTTAAATTTGTGTACCAATCGTAACACCTATATAACGGGTCCACGCTTTGGACGTCCTGATTGGTCGACTAATGGTGTCCTTATCTTCTCTCCGTAGACTTAATGCTCATATCGTGTATTGCCACTTGCAATCTCTACCTTGACAATATTTGCATTAATATTTGCGCCCATACTATTCTCGGTTTTCCCATTTTAGAACCTACCCCTTTATACAATATCCCTTACCCCTTTGCAACATTGATCAACATTTGCAATCTCTATCACGACAATGCTTCACATTATTATTATTATTATTATTATTATTATTTGCGGCATACTGTTCGATCCTCAACTTTGGTTCATGTATTCGGCTTGACTTTTTACTTACCAATTCTCGCGTAGGAGTGTGATTAAATTGTGTTTAGCTCGTGAAAATGAATGTCTGGTTGGGCTGGTAGATAAATGGGCGCCCTAGGTATCCTAGTGGTTAAGACGCTGGTTGACAGATCGAGTCCGGATGGTGACATTGTAATTTCTTGGTACATAAATCCCCGACGAGCCAGCCGGGTGTACGTATGTGAAGTGGAGAGCAAAAGAAGCCAACTCACCACTTCATCAGATCAACTCGAAAGGAGGGGCGATAAGCTTGACCTTCGTGTTAAAAATAGGGACCGCATGTACTACGGTATTTTGATTCACTCGGGACTCAGTACTTATGGGATGTACCGTTTTCTTTTCGATCCATTTTTATATTTAAAAAAAAAATTTTGCTGTCACTATGACCATCATAAACAAACTCGGTAAATGAGTTCCAATATACTTATGAAAAATTAAAGCTATGAGTATTATATCCATATAGAATAAACAAAGCTTTCTTTCTGTGTGTGTGTGTGTGTGTGTGTGTGTGTGTGTGTGCCCGGCTTCAGTTTTCGACTCTCTTTCTCACTCTGTATATATATATATATATTATATATATTATATATATATATATATATATGTGTGTGTGTGTGTGTGTATATATACTATATATATACATACACATATATATATATATATATATATATATATATATATATATATATATATATAATATATATATAGGAATTTTAAATTCAGTTTTTACCTTCACTAGCAAAGGTAATTTTATTCAATTCCAATTGTGTGAGTACTTCCAAAGTGCATATGTGTTAATTTTGAAAAAAAGTGTATAATAAAAATTAAAATAACAATAATAATAAACCTTTCCATTTTTCATTTTCATTCATTTCATTTCATTTCAATAACAGACACGCAAAGAAAAATAAAATAGATTTATATATACATTGTAGTAGCAAGGGAACAAAATTTGGAGTCGAGAGAGGTATTGGACGGATTTAGGCCAAAATGGACCTTTGCGGACAGCCTTTGAGGTCGGCTCGGCGATTCACCTGTTTTGAGTTTATACCATTATACATTTTTTTCCAGAGATGTTTTCAAAGAAAGGAAATGGCAAAAGTAAATAGACACTTTAGGTGAAGTTAGTTAAAATAATTATTGTTTTCTTTTGTGTGTATATATATATATATATATATATATATACCGTGTGTGTATATAAAGTGTGTATTGATATTTTTGTTTTCTGCTGCCATTTGTTTTTCATTCATTTCGGACAATAATCTATGTTTTTCACTCCACCTTAGACCTACAGTATACACAATAGACACACGGGTGACTTCTTATGTTTGAATGTAATCTAATTTTTAGCAGTGATTTCAAAATAAAGTCAATAATAAGTGTGTGTGTGTGTGTGTGTGTGTGTGTGTGTGTGTGTGCCGTCTTCGGTTTTTCGAGCATTAACTCTCTCTCTCTCTCTCTCTCTCTCTCTCTCTCTCTCTCTCTCTCTCTCTCTCTCTCTCTCTCTCTCTCTCTGTATAAATAGAAATTAGATTCAGTTAGATATAAGAAAGGCTTGTTAAAAGTAAATAGACACAGTATACATTCTAAGGTGTTAGAATAAATGAAAGCGTTTCATGAACTATAGGTAAATTAAATATTATTCTTAGAGGATATGTTGTTGGAATAATGTACAATATAAAGAGTCCTGTGTATTTCTTTTATTATTAATATTAAGATGAATGATTTCTTTTGCTACGCCATGGATTAATTGTCTACTGTATTTCTTTTATTGTTAAAGTTGGGAATCGTTTAAATAATTAGTTTTCTTGCTGAAGAACTTTAAGGAGAAAGTCGCTCTTGCCTTTAATAAATAAATAAATAAGTGGAAACTCGTCTAAATAAGTTAAAATAAATGGCGCAACCTGGCAACTCACCCTAATAAGGTATATCTGAGCATAATTAAATTAAAAAACATTATTTGGCAACTCATCTAAATAAATAAATATATAACACTCTCTGGTAACCCCTCCATATATAAATAAGTGATATCTGGCAACTCACGACCCTCTATATAACCGCTCCTTGGCCCCTGGACGTTGATAATGCGTCTGGCGGCTAGAGCGAGGCGAACATCCCTCTCCTTCTTAGTTTAAGGTTTAAGTTAGGTTTCCCTTTGGGGGGTGAGGACATCCCAACTTCTCCCCCAAAGACCCTCCTCCTTCTCCTTTCTCTCCCTCTCTTTGGATAAGGCTACCCCTTTGGGGGGAGGTCATTCTCCCTTCTCCCCCCGAAGATCCCTCCCCCTTTGTAGCATTAACTTGTTGCATAACCCTTCCCCTTCATTGCATAACACCTCCCCCTTCATTGCATAATCTCCTGCAACACCCCTCCCTTTTGTTGCATAACTCCCTTGCAACATTGATTACCATTGTATTGCAACATTGCAACATTCTTGCACTCTCCCATTTTGCGGTCATACTACTAACACTATTCTATCGGCGTACAGGACCCGGCGTTCCAGAGAATGCATCAACCCCAAAAGCTTGATACGGAAGTAAGCTTTGGTAAAATTGACCACAGTCATTTATGACACGAAATGTGTATGTGGCCAGCTCAGTCCTGTTGTATCATATTATATATGTATTGCCTACATTTACAATTTCAAGGACCTCTTTGTCGTCAGCTTTGGCGTAGTCCCATACCTCGTGAAAACTACGAGCAAGATGTATGTTTCCCTTCTTCATATTCTGCACAAACTTCCTCCAAAACTGTTCAAGCAAAACTTTGCAGCATTTCGCTGAATGTGCTCCCGCCCAAGTTGTATACCTCACGGTCATGGTAACACTGTGTGTGTATATATATATATATATATATTATATATATATATATATATATGTAAAGAACGACGCTTGTGTAGAGGAACGTTCCGCACAAGATGAGGAGGGAGAACGAACAAATGAAAAATGAGGTAACCACCCCGGAATCGAACCCTGGATCTTCCGATTGTCGGTCAGATATGCTATCCACTACACCATGGGCCTCGATTAATCAGAAGTCGTAATTCTCCTACATACGAGCAGAAACCAATGCCCTGAGGGGGCACCTTCGCATGCCGCACATATATATACATTTTAACTGCAAACAACACACAGGATAATTAATGTAAAGAACGACGCTTGTGTAGAAGAACGTTCCGCACAAGATGAGGAGGGAGAACGAACAAATGAAAAATGAGGTAACCACCCGGGAATCGAACCCGGGATTTTCCGATTGCCGGTCAGATATGCTATCCACTACACTATGGGCCTCGATTAATCAGGAGTCGTAATTCTCCTACATACGAGCAGAAACCAATGCCCTGAGGGGACACCTTCGCATGCCGCACATATATATACATTTTAACTGCAAACAACACACAGTATAATTAATTTAAAGAACGACGCTTGTGTAGAAGAACGTTCCGCACAAGATTAGGAGGGAGAACGAACAAATGAAAAATGAATTTTATAACGAAATAGTGCGCGAATACGATAGGCATAGAGCGGCTGACGTTATTTATTTAGATTTTAAAAAGGCGTTCGATACAGTTCCGCATAGAAGATTAATTGCGAAGGTTAAAGCGCACGGTATACGCGGTCAGGTAGCTAACTGGTTAGAGGAATAGCTTCGTGCTAGGACAGAGGGTCGTTGTTAATGGTAGTGAATCGGGGTGGTTGGATGTAGGTAGCGGTGTCCCACAGGGTTCAGTGTTAGGCGCATTGCTATTGTAATTTATATTAACGAGATAGATGTAGGATTGACTAGTAACGTGTCAAAATTCGCGGACGATACTAAAATAGGCGGTAAGGTTGTTAACGAGGACGATAGAAATAGGCTCCAAAACGATGTAAATAGGATTATGGAGTGGACGGATAAGTGGCAGATGCAATTTAACGTAGACAAATGTAAAGTTTTACATATAGGTTTTCGTAACAATAATTACACGTACACGATGGATGATAGAGAGTTAGCGAGCGTTGATGAGGAAGTAGATTTAGGCGTACGCGTATCTAAGGATTTAAAAATTAGGAACCAGTGTCTGGAGTCTTGCGCAAAAGCTAATAGGATGTTAGGCTTCATAGCGCGTAATTTCGAATTTAAATTGAAGGATATTATATTGCCCCTTTACAAGTCCCTAGTCAGGCCTCATTTAAAATATGCCGTTCAGTTTTGGTGCCCGTATTTGCGTGAGGATATTGATAGGTTAGAAAGGGTTCAACGTCGTGCCACGAAACTAATTCCGTCATTGCGCAACAAGCCTTATGAAGATAGAATTAAAGAGTTAGACTTGCATTCACTCGAAACTAGGAGATTAAGGGGAAGTTTATTGAAGTTTTCAAAATCGTTAATAAAATCGATAACGTAAATTTTGACAAACTGTTCACTTTCGATAATAGCAATACTCGTAATAACGGATTTAAGTTGTGTGGCAGACGTTTCATTACTAATATCGCTAAAAACGCCTTTACGTTTAAAGTAATTGATAAATGGAATAATCTTCCCGCGTCACTCGTTAACTCTACCAGCGTTAATGTGTTTAAGAACCGTTTAGATAGGCATTTTAAAAATATTAACGTTGTTTAAAATAAAAAAACAATTAGCAACAGGAACTCTGGGGGTGGTGGTCGAGGATGAGTCTCTTGACGATTAATGCCAGCTTGTGACATGCCAGCGTGTGATGCCAGCAATAAAATTTTAAAAAAATTAGACTAACACGAACGTAGATGTAGCTCGTAGCGTAAACTAACACACTTTTTGTTATACTCTACCTACTTTTTTTTAAATCCTCTCCTTACTTGCATGTCTGTAACTCTCTTTACTTGCATGTCTGTAACTCTCTTTACTTGCATGTCTGTAGTTTGCATGGTATGACAGTGAGTTAAGAATGTGTTTGCGTGGTTTGGAAGCGTTCTTATTTTACTTCTTTTCATCTTTAACCCCTTTCCTATTCTCTTCGACTATTTTTCCGACTTGTCGGCAGTGGCCGGCGGATGATGATGGTGAGTCTTTTTTCTCTTTTTCTGAATGAATGTTAACTCACGAGTGATATGTGTTGCTACTTACTTAACCCCTTATTCTCTTCTCTTAAGCCTCTACTCTTTCCTTTTTCTTGGTCTAACCTTAGAGTGGATCTTAGGGTCTTTGTTAGCCTTAGCTTCTGTAGAGATTTGTAGAAACGTTCATTTACACAAACTAAACATCTTCACAAACCGGTGCACTATTTGAGAGAAACATATGTCCATATTTATTCTTTTTGTTTAACAAGTGATACTCGTCTCTAGAGTCTGTTAAAAACTCACACAGCCCATTAGCCACAACCTCACTACAAACCTCGTCATGATATATATTAATAGAGTGGTAAAAATACTTAAGATTCTCCATGATGACAAGATTTACATCCTCAAAAGTAGGGTACGAGTAGTCGGTATGATGTAACATTGCATAATATCGCTTGTCACACCACTCATCAACAAGACTCACTATCCATAAACGTTGCTTATCTTCTGAACATGTTCCTTCTTCTACTTCGCGGTATATGTGAGCCTTTATAAAGGTTAGGTCTACAACATACTTCAATACATCGTTTGTACTACGAAATCCTGCAATGCCCTCGCCAGAATACCCGTAGAGTATTTGAACATTTTGGTCCTTCGCACGGCTCAATGTAGCCTTAAAAGTATCAGAGGAGGGGGTAATAGGGAGTTTTTCAGTATCCACCACATCTTGGCACTTTGCCGAATACCACTTCATAAACGTTGAACATGCAATATTAAAGGTAGCCATCACTAATTTTCTTCTACGCGGGAGAATACACGTCTGAGCTCGAGGGTATGCAGAGGTCAACTGAGCACGGAGGGATAGAGATATGCTCAGGTAGTGGCAGGAGTCACGTTGCCGATCTTACAGTGGGCGGAGACTAGCTTTTTACTGTACACACACAAGCACGCACGCAAAGGAGAAAATGAAACATTAATTGAAACAATTATACGTGATAAATAAACATATCAATACACATATATAAATACAATCAAGGATTAAGGTAACTAAAGGGCACGGTATCATAGGTACCAGGCACCTGGTAACGCTTCCTATAGGTGTTACGGCATACCTTCGTGCCCCTAAGTTCCTTCACACACCCCAGTTTCTGCGCCCGAAAATTGTGCGTCCCCACAGTCAGTTGGGGTAGTTGGTCACCCTCATCTTCCAAGCACACTAAATCCTTCAACGAGTCAAAGTTAACGACTCGACAGTTCGCGTGGTTAAGCTTGATACCCGTAGCCTTCACGATATACTTCATATCATCGCCTACCCTCACCCGTACCCCATAGGTTTTTGGCCCTGTTGACAAAAACGAGTCTGCGTATGCACCATCACCATACTCATCCTTGATCTCGTCAGTTAGCTCTCCGAGGAATTCCCCAATAGCATGTGATTCACTTTCCCTCGCTGTGAATATCACGCTATCTGTGTCAGCGGACAGCACCCTCCGTCCAAGAGAGTGCTATAGGTCACAAAGTTTGATGCGGGCGTAGGCCGTTGTGAAACTGGCTACAGGTATGTTTGTAATCCGTGAGGTATCTGTGGCCAGTTCGGTGATGTACTTTATTATGTAAGTATTACCTACATTCACGATCTCCATAACCTCTTTATCGGGAGCGTTGGCATAATCCCAGACTTCATTATAATTTTGTGCCAAATGGACATTCCCTTCCCTTTGCCGGTATTCTGTGCAAATTTACCCCAAAGACTGTTAGACACAACTTTGCACTAAAGCGCTTCCCAGGATTCTTAACAATTTGGGATCGGTCAAGCTGTGTACCTTCATGGGCACGGTAACGCTGAATATAAGCCGTTTTTTCATCTTTGGTATCAACCCCTCGCGGATATCCTGATGCTTCGACCTTATCCTTCAAAAAAGCGTTTATATATGGTGTGAAAAGGTTGGGTAGCTTCTGAAACCGCCACACCTCATGTATCTTCAATATTCTATACCATGGCGAACGGCTTGGGCCAGCTCAAGGCTTGTATACACACCTCTGATCTTACGCTGGTGGGTTGTATGATCACAATCACCGTTGTTCTCTTCTGCGCACTTCACGCACAGGGGAAACATGAGCTTGTGATCTATAACAACGGGTAAGATCGGCGGTATCAGGACAAAATCCCCCCGTGGACAAAATCCCCTCGCGGACAAAATCCCCCATGGACAAAATCCCCCCGGACACAACCCCCCCCCGGACACAATCCCCCCGCGGACAAAATCCCCCTAAGGCTTTATTAAAAAAAGAAGAATACGACTGACTTTATTAAAGAAGAAAAATTAAAAACACAATAAGAATAAGAATAAGAATAAGAAAAGAGGCTTCGTGAAATTTAAGTTTAGACATAAATTTAGTTTATTTTCCATCTCCAGAGGTGTTGGAAGTTATTTAACCCTTAGCAAATTCACAGCATTGGTTCTTTGATGGAACGTTCAAGGTAGTTCCTGAAATTTTCACTCAGTTATACACAATACATGCTTTAACAGATCCTCACACAATACCCTGCATTTATGCACTCCTTCCTGATAAGACTCAAGGAACATATAACAAATTTTGCAAGTAGTACGCAATTTAAAAGATTTCACCATTAGGAGTGCAATGATTGATTTTGAAAAGGCAATGCTAAATTCTTTGAGAAAAAACTTTGCAGAACTTGAAGTGAAAGGGTGCTTTTTCCATTTATGTCAGAATATTTATCGAAAAATACAGGAACACGGATTACAGAAAAAATATCAAGATGACAATGATTTTGCCTTAAAAATTCGAATGATACCTGCTCTAGCTTTTGTGCCTCCAGAAAAAGTTGTTGATGCTTTTGAACAATTATACGATTTTATACCAGTGGAAGGTTTGCCAATTCTCGATTATTTTGAAGATAATTATATTGGAAGGCCATGCCGACGAGGACGAAGAGAACCCACTTTTAGCATTTCTATTTGGAATATGTACTCAAGAACAATTACAGAACTTCCACGTACAAATAACTCTGTCGAAGGCTGGCATAGACGCTTTGCATCTCTAACAGGATGCTCGCATCCAAACATATGGAAATTTTTAAAAGTTTTAGGGCAAGAAATAAGCTACCAACAGGCATTTATTTCTCAAATTATCGCTGGCTTGCCGACAGAACCGCAAAGGAAGAAGTATAAGTCTTCTTCTTCTCGCATTTGAAAATTGTACAAGACTATAACAACAGGTCTATTTTTTATTTTCTTAAGGGAATTGCTTTTAATTTGTCTTTTTAAATTTTGAATTTTGTTTGACTGTGTTTTTAATTTTTCTTCTTCATAAAGTCAGTCGTATTCTTATTTGTTTGCCCGGTTAGGTAATTGTACGCCCTTGACGATTGGTTAGGTTAAGTCGTGATAGTTTTGTTAAAACTTTAATAAAGTCAGTCGTATTCTTATTTTTTTAATAAAGCCTTAGGGGATTTTGTCCGCTGGGGGATTGTGTCCGGGGGGGTTGTGTCCGGGGGGATTTTGTCCGCGAGGGGATTTTGTCCACGAGGGGATTTTTGTCCACGGGGGGATTTTGTCCTAGAAGCCTGTAAAAGACTGTGAGATAAGATCATGTATTATTTCTGATGATGAAGTTGAATGAAAATCTTGCAAAAGTGGCAAAGAGTTTGGCAAAAATGACAAAAATTGTCAAGGCCGCTTATGTGATTGAGAAAGAGTGTTACCGTCACTCAGGTGTATCTTCCCAGTGCAGGGGGCAGGGACAATTCGACGTGGCCGACTCGATGCGACCCAACTCGATGTGGCCGACTCGATGTCAGGACAACTCGATGTCAAGCCAAGTCGATGCCAGGCCAAGTCGATGCCAGGTTAACCGGGTTAACTGAATGCCCGGTTAGGTGAACTGTACGCCCTTGACGATTGGTTAGGTTAAGTTGTGATATTTTCGTTAAAACTAACGAAAATATCCCTTAGGGATATCACATCGAGTTGTCCTGACATCGAGTCGGCCACATCGAGTTGGGTCGCATCGAGTCGGCCACATCGAATCGTACCCAACCCCAGTGCAGCACCACGGCAATGGGCTAAGTTATAGCTAACTTAGTGGGAACGACCTCATTTAATGATGAGGCCCCATTGTTTTTTAGTTTTTTTCTGTTCTTTTTTTGTTTATTTGAAACTTTTATTGAAACATTATTTACAAATAAAAGCACTATGGCTTTTGTGGTATCATCTTCCGACACCATGGAAATGAATAGAAGTACAATGTACAGATTTGTTCATCTGTAATTTTATTCAGTTACCTGCTGAAATTCAGGCGTTAGGATTTTGGCATGTTCTTTGATTGCACTTGCAGAATGAGCAGCATGGTATGGATGACGTAGTGCAAAGGCATTTTGACCTCTTGGTACAGGTTTTGCAGCTGCAAGGTTCAATCAAATCCTGAGGTTTATCTGGGTAATCGGTTAGTTGAGGTTCCAAAAGTCCCCTCATGAGACTTTACGTAACCATAGTAAGTGGATTTAAATTTTCAGATATGGAGCCATATGGAGAGTCAAGCCAAAGTTTGCACTGAAGATATGCCCGTTTAATATGCAGTCTAATACCTTTTGAAGGGCAAGGAAGCTGAGTAAAATCGATTTTGTCCCTAGTTTTGTAGTATTGCTCAGATCTTAGTTGATCAAATGATATGGATTTTGACTTGGGTTTGATGCAATGAACCAGAAAGTTTTCGGCACCTTCGACTATTTCCTCTGTAAGTGGTTCCTTGCCAAAATCCTTAATTTCATCAAAGTAGTTTGACTGCTTCAGTGCACTAGATTTTATGCCTACTTTACCGACACTGTCACAGCCAGTTAAAGCATGCAAGGCAGGTAAAACTTGGATCAAATCGTTTTCAAGCTTTTGATGCAAGCCATGCAGAGGAATGATTTTGCGACTTCTTCCAGAGCCTTTAACAAACCATAATTCCTTCAGGCCATGCTCAATCCATTTTGTTAAATGGTAGATGAGGCACACATTGATATCAGTATCACTGGTAGCTACTGAAACTGTAGCTCCACTACCAGGCATTGCATTATCCACCACATAGTTTACATGTAACATCACTTTGTCATCTGCTTCTTCGTGTGAAGAACAAAGCTCAGGAATTTCGCAGACCTTCCCATTTTAGAATTTGACACAAACTTGTGGGTTTTCAAGAGTACCACCTCCCAGTACAATTACTTTATCTCCATGGTAGTTTTCCATGAAAAAGCCGTCAAAATTTTTTTGGAAGTTTGCCTTGTTATCTGTGGAACTCCAATACTTGTTGAAGTCAATTGCAAGCCTCTGTTCAGGTGACGTTATGGAAATTTGTATTTTCGAATGCGCAATTGATCGTCTCATCCGTTTTCCAGTCTTGATGCTTAAAGCCTTGTAATTTTCAAATAAGATATGAATTGTGGTTGACTTGGATCCCATACTCAAAAACATATTTAAAAGTGATTGTGCAAATTCACCAAATGTTTTCAACATTGCTTTTTTCACCGGGAATTTCCTTACTTGAGCCATAAAATCTATGATCATTGCATCATTCCCTTCTAACAACAATGGGAGGTCTTCACCCAGTTTCTTTTCAAGTTCCGATCCCAATTCCGATTTCTTAGATTTCTTCAAAAAACCATCATTGTCTACGAGAAAAAATGGAAGAGGTGTAATTTCATGGAAAAGTAATTGATTCAATGGAAACTCCCTGAGCTGAGCAAATGCAATGTAGTTCAGTGCTGCAATGGTTTCTTTTTTTATGTCATATTCCTTTCGTTTTCTGGAAGTGTTCCTCGCTGTTGCGGGTTTTTTGCCTCTTAATTGCTGCAAACAAAGTTTCTGTTTTTTTCTCAAGCCGTTCGGTTTTGAAATTCTTGTAAGCAACATCTCCTCTATCCAGGCAAGTAATGTGATATGTATAAGACTCTTTATCCTCTTCACCGGTAGCAATGTTTCTGAATGGTTTGCCATCTAATGTTTTGCTCAATGTGTTTCCAACTTCGTAAATGTACTGTTGAATAGCTTGGACATTAGTGGAGCTCGATAAGGCATGGCTCTTGGAGTATTCATGATGAATATCATACTCGTCACGATTTTCAAACTGGCCGGAACCTCTCATTTGTGAAGAATATAAGTCCTTCTCATGTTTAATAATATTCCACAGTGCCACTGCTTCCTTTCTCCGAGTAAAGCCAATTAATCCTCCGGACACTTTTGCAGGCTTATTATAATGGTGCTCAAGTGCCTGGTCCATTGGAACTCCACTACATTGTCGTGTCGTTCTACTCACTACAAAACCACCAGTAAGGAATGGTTTGTGGAGATCAGGAAAATGTACCTCAAGGTTTAAACAATCCTCAAAGAAGATTGGTGCCCATCTGGCGTAGTTGGTTCTATTGTAGGCGAAGAAAAGTGGGATTGATCTCTGTATGGAAGAAAGAAATAGTTACCAATCACCTGCCCGCATTGAGTAGATTAAATCTCTGATGATTGGATACAATCTATTGGTAAAATGATACCAGTAATGAAAGTTTTCATTACTATCAGACCTCTGCTTTATATATTGTTGAAAGGATTGAGACAGAGTATATATCGAAGACTTAAAGTTGTCATGTCCCATTGCTCTTGTTCTGCAACCATAATTTAAATTTTAGTTGCAGCATCTTGATATAAGTTACGGTGTTCATCGACACTCAAAAACCCATCGAACATAATGCTTGTCATTGCTTCGTGCACGAAAGATAATCCTTGCTTGGTTCTCACATAATGATTGCCATTCATAACGGATTTTACTGTGTCTGGACCGAAACATTCGCTTTCAACCAAAACAGATTCAATTCCCGATATATGAAGATAAGATCCAATACAAGCAAGTACAATCTTCTCAAAATGGAATCCACCCAATCCGATAAACAAATTACTGAACAGATCTTTTTTCAGGAGCTGAATTTCCTTCGCAATAGCATAAACTCCTTCATCACACCACAGTGCACCGTATGGCTTATTCTGCTACTTAAGCACGTCCTGAAAGTTAATCATTGTTGTAAAAATGGTATCAAATTCAGTTGCTTTGTATGGCAGTATGGGAGTGAACGCAATAGTTGTAGGCTTCAAGCTTGGAACAAAGTCATCATTATCAGTATTTGAGTTAGTTGAAGAGCCCTGTATTGTGGTTGTTCTATGTTTGTATCGCATCACAAACCACAGGAAATGGTCGAGATTAACAGTCTCTAGTAAATGATCGTTTGCCTTGTATTCAGAGACTTGGAAATCTTGACTTATTGTACCTCGTTCATGTCTTGGTCCAATCGAGATAATTTCCACTGATCTTATTAGTATGCTGTTGTGTTGGTGCAGAGCTTAATGGAGCATTTTGGAATAAAACTAGCACCGTATCGTGTGTCGAACCAATTCCAGACAAGGTATTTTCCAAGGTGTCAAAATTATCCATTGCTGCTTGAATTGGATGGTTTTGACCAAATACTGGAGGAACTGGAACTCTGTGTGAACCATATAAAGATATTGTACGTTTTGCTAGTACAAAATTTATTTTGCGAACTTCTTGATATCCTACACAAATGCTCCGTTTGTTTGTAATTTCAATAAGATCTTTAGACTGTGACAGGTTATGTATAGTTTGAGCAAATTTGACATGCAATGGGGTGGGCTCCAAACAATTATGAAGGATGTAAAACAACATCTGGAAGATAGTGTCACACTTTGGCATCAACTGATTGTTGATATCTGATACATTCCGGGTGGAAAACAAATGCTGAAGAAATTCCATCCATATTGAAGGACGTTCATTTTGGAAGCGTTTTAAGGCTAGATCAAGATCGTTTGGATCACAATAGCTAGAGCGTAAACCAAAACTGTAAGTTTTTAACTCTTTCCTTAGGTCCTTAGCAACGTTTTCGACAGATGATTTCCGCAAAGTTTCAACAATTCTTGCACTCTCAATCTGGACAGAATAAACCATCTGGGATTTTCGTTTGCTGCTAGGATATGTAAAATAAATGGTGTCCTTAAATTTGTCTATAAGCAGGCTCTTAACCAAATAGTTACTGAGAGATTCATCCTGGTTCAGCTTTTTATTGATCTCTTGTCTCAAGTAGGTGACACTGTATCCAGAGCTTGTGAAGTCTATTTTTGAGACTACATCATTAAACGCTTCTTGAACCATGTCAGTCGAACCCATAACTTCATTTTCTTGCTGTCTGTTTTCCAAAATCGTCTCTATTCTGCGATCATAGGCTGCAAAATGCTTCGTTATACAATTATTATGATAGAATACATCTGCAGCGAATACATCTTTGTATTCGTTCAACATCGCTACTCTGGTAAAAACATCGTCTTGGAACAAGTGAGCATAACTCAATAACTTTTGGGCACGACCTGGAGTACATATCCGAAACAAATCATGGTCAATGTTTCCACCTTTCAATTTGACTCGAGCTGAACCACAAAATACACACACTTTCATATCCTTGATATGCTGTGTTTTAATCCTTTTGCTTGAACTATTTTCTGGAGGAGTTAATGCTTCCCCTAAGGAGGAATCGGAGGGTTCAGATTCAGCATTTTTAGACTTCTGGCTACGTTCAACGAACTTTTTATATGTTGCATAGCACGAAGTGCTGTGATACTGGATATAAGGAGTCTGACTCTCAGTAAGAGCTTTTAAACGCTTGCTTCTGTCATCATTTGGGTACGCAGAAGCCAACTGAAGCAAATTTTTTATTCCATGTTCTCCGCTGCTCAAATAGTTCTCTCCACTTGTGCTTTTGTTCTTCTGGCACAAGATACATTTACCAAGGTTTGAGCTATGCTTCTTTTCTGGCACAAGTTGACATACATCCTGAAAAAATAAAATATACTAAGACTTCTTGCAATTGCAATTATAATAAACTGGTTCTATTCTATACATATAAAAATTCATTTGTAACACATTGGTCTTTATATTTATGTTTTAAATATTCAATTCGATTATTACTTACCATGATCTATCATCTGTTGAATCACATAATGAATACAGGGATCCTCAATTTGTAGCTACTGCCAATACTAAACCTGAAACACAATAAATATGACTTAGTTACTCTAAAGAAATCAAATAGATCGATTCTATAAGCAGTTTAAGCATTTTACAACAAGCAAGCCTAAGAATAACAAAATTAGTACTATTTTTTTATATTTTGGCTATTTTTTCAAGTATTTTACAACCATTTTTATCGATTTATACCCGAAATTTAGACATTTGTGCATACTTTGTTTTAATAAATTCTTGAGGAGCTATTAATATCTAATTTCTTGACTATTTATTTCGATATGATTTGTTAGAGCTACTTTATGCACCAAAATAGCCAAAAATTTCATTTTTGCGATTTTTTGACAATATTTACTTAATTTTTTACTATTTTTGCTGTTATTTTTTGACATTTTTGTCAGTTTTCTTGGTTCAGGCAGCAGTATGTTACAAAAACAGATTCTCAAACAAAAAATTGCCCTTACAAAATTTTTCAACCCAAGAATATGACAAAAATATGAAAAACTGATAAAATTTTGCCATTTTTGCCACTTTCGCACCAATTTGGTGTGATGGCATAGAAAAATTCGGATTCTCCGCCCCAAAATTAGTCTAGATCAGTCGTCAAAACCTCTGCACCCAGAAATTTATACGAACTCGAGCCAGATCCTAGACTACTTGTTTCGTTTATTGTTTTTGTATAGCTAATACGAGGTTAAATAAATTAATCTTTGCCGGTGATGCAAAATGTAGTTGTGTTAAAGTTATAGCTTTTGGCCAAGTATTTTACAGTTGGGTGTTGAGAAATCAAAGATAATCACGAGTATGAGCTGGGGAGAGAGAGGCTTTGGTTAGAACGCATGTAATTAGAAATATCCCAATATCCCCCGTAAAACTCGCTGGCCATTTTCTTTTAATTGCAAATATTAAGAAAGTTTTTTTTGGCACAAACCTATTTATCTGGTTATTGTGTTATATATATATGTTTGTTTTTGTGTGTGTGTGTGTATGTGCCAACTGTTTTGAAGGAAACTAAATATTTAATTTAAATAATCTTGTACATATATAATAATAATGATAATAATAATAATACTTAAATGGATGTTTAGAGACGGAAAACAGATTTGATGATTCAGTATTTGATCGTGAATCTATCCGAATATACATGACTAGACCGTGTTACCGCAAATGTATTCTCATGGTTTTAAAGTTACATAACACAACTTGACGTAACTAGTGATGTAAATGGATGAAATAGTGCTGGCATTTCTTTAAATTTATCTTACAGATACATATAGTAGCATAGAACAACAGTCACACGTTAACTGGTTGAACTATATGACAATCAAGGAAGACATCGATATTTTAATTCATGAAATCCTGGTCTTTTTTAAAAGAGCTGATATATATACATACGTATATATTGGATAATCGTATTGGTCGATTTTTTAATTCTTTGCATCAGACTGCATTGAGCACGTCTTGTTACCTCCGGGAAGCTCGGAACATTGCGGGTAGCAAACATTTGCGAAGCTGAGCATCTCGTGGGTAATTTATGTAGTCTAAAAGACCTGTTGTACAGCAAATTTAGGGTTCTGCCAGAACCTTTTTTATAGTTCACCCAGAGTTGCTGTCCGTAAATATTACTGCAGAAAATACGAAAGAGAGTGTCTTTAGCTTCACTTGTACAGAACCGAAAGTTCCTTATAGTCATATTCGCTTTAGCACAAAGGCTTCGAGATTGTTTTCTTATAGTCAAGTCATCATTCAATGAGCTGGTAATAGTTTGACCAAAATACTTAAGCTCTTCCACTTCCTCAATTACTTCACTTTTCATTTTAAACCTAATATCAGCTGGCTGCTTACAGCTTTTAGGATGAAATTGCATAACCTTACTTTTTGTAACATTAAAAAGAATATCATATTTCTGCGAATACACTTCGCAGACTTTTAGTAACCTATCCAGACCTTTAACAGAGAGACTTATTAAGACCATATCATCGTCATAAACTAAGTTATTTATCCTTGTGTTATCTATACAACCTCCCACTGTTGCCTCATTAAATGAAGCAATTAATCTGTCAATATACACATTAAACATCATAGGGGAGAGCAAGGAGCCTTGTCTCACCCCGCAAGAGGAGCCAAAACATTCGGATAGTACATTGCTCCACCTAACGGTAAAAGATTAGTGGGAATACCAAAATTTCAATAAATTTAATATGTACAGGGGAACCTTCCTGTCTTCTAGTTTTTTAAATAAAATATTGTGGTTAACCCAGTGGCGTACTAAGTGATGTTTAAGTGTTTATAAATGCATCGTCGTGATGTTATAGAAACTCATGTTTATGAATGGTGGTCCCTGTGACTACTGGTTATCAGTGAAAAGACACAGGAAAGTCACACTTTGTACTAAACTTTACAATTGACTTTTTTCCTACAACCATTACTACTGAAGTAACGATGATGTGTATGACTGAGTGAGCTTTTTATGATGAATGTGTGGTGATCTTACGAAGGTGGTGGTGATATGACTGCATGATTTTTTTTAATGCAACTACATGGTGATGTTAAGATAGAGAGGGTGATGATGTGACTGCATGGAAATGTGTTAATGTTTACATGCTTATTATAGTAAACACCGTTTCAGATTTACATCAACAACTACAGTACTATTCTATATTGAATTAGTACTAATGCTTAGTGGCTTTGTCAAGTTCAACAATTTTACAATGTCCAGTGTAGTACCATTGTATATTTAATATGTTGTTAATGCTTACTGCTTATTAAATAATGATATCAATTATAATAGCTAGCGTTATACCATACTATATTGAATTAGTCTTAATGCAGTGGCATTGATAATTAATTGTCTCTGCTTGTCTGGGTTCATAATCTAATAACTCAATGGGTATCTGGTTGAAAAAAGTTTGAGAACCACTTGTTTGAAGCTTTTCTGTTGTAATAAATTTTTTTTACTTCTTTATTTACTGGATATACTGTTAATTTTCATTTTGTCAGTGTCTAGTTATTTGTGAGTTATTTGTGAGTAATGACAGTACTGTACTGTTTAAAAATCTACTTGCAAACATAATATATTTTTCTGTGTGTTTAAATTTTACAATTATTTATAGGGGTGCCAAAGGAAGGATCCGCCCCGGGTGCCAAATACTTTGGGTACGCCCCTGGGTTCACCCTATCATATGCCTTACTTATATCTAGGAAACAGCTATAAATAGTTGAATTACTGTCAATGTATTTAGATATTGTTTCTTTAAGTAATAGATACACAGGTCAGTTGAGTGGGACCTTTTAAAAACAAACTGATTCGGAGATGTCCATAGGTAATCATTTAATCGGAGAAACAAGAGTTTTTCTAGTAGTTTCGAGAAGCAGCAAGCGACAGCAATAGGCCTGTAATTATTGCTGGACAGAATGTCTCTATGCTTATTTTTGACCAGGGGCAAGATATATACCCTCATGAACTCTGCAGGGATATAGTTATGAGCAAGCATGGCTGATAAGAGCAATGATATATGCAGACATAGTACGTCATTGGCATATTTTAAGTGCTCATTCGATAGGTCAACTAACCCTGACGCAGAACCAGTCTTTAACTCTTTAATTAACCTCTTTACTTCAGGAACTGATATCAAAGTATTTTCCCTTGTCCCTCCCACAGTCGTTTCGTTGCAATCTATCTCAAGATTATCTCTACTCACACTGTTAAGAATGTTAGAGTAGTGGTTTTTCCACAGCTTTGCACTTTCATCCTCCCCCGACACCCCATCGATTGTCGGAGGGAGGACACTTTTCACACCCGTTTGATTCTTAACAAATTTCCAAAATTTGTTATTATCGTTATTTATGCGAGCTTCACAGGCTTTTGATGCTCGAATAAACGCTTCTTCCTGTTTACATCGCCTTATGGCCGCCTTATACTGACCCCTATCTCTACACATATTCATGTATGATATACTGGTCCTAATCTGGGTCTACCATGAAAGCACCACAAATCGTAAGCGTCTTTCGATTTCCTCTTCATGGGGGCAATAAAATCATTCCATCCAGGAATAATCTTAGTATGAGTTACAGTGAGAATCATTTGAGCAAGGATTACTACAGGCAAGATGCAAAATTTCTAAATTATTAAAGAGGTGACCTGTTCTGTCTTTGTATTCTATTCTCTGTTGCATATTAACATTAGACCAATTGACTTGATTGTTCTTACCTATTGCGTTCTTGTTATGTCGTGTTGCGCATAAATTGGTAAAATTAATTAATAGTTCTAATGGTCTATAATCATGCAGAAGGAAATCATGCAGAATATGAACTCTAACAATTCGATCCTTTAGATTATTATCAGCGAGACAATGATCAATCCACCTGGTGGTACCACTCATATCACTACCGTATGTAAAATTACCACTGGTTACCCCTAATACATCTGCATCACTTATACTTAATTTGGCCGACTCGCACATGTTACCCAATTCTACAAAGAATTCCGAGTTCACATGCGCGTTAAAGTACCCCATTATTATATAGTGAGAATATTTGGAGTTATCTGATTATGACTTAATTTTGTATAGCAAATCAATGTATTCATCGAGATTACTGCCGTTGTTGTAAGGTAAATAGCAGTTTACAATTAATATGCAATCATTGTTCACTTGTAATTCAATGCCTAACAACCTTACATTGTTAAAAATTTTATGTTTTGACAAATTTTTCCTTATTAAGAAAACAACAACACCAAAAGGCCTACCGTACAATAATTCATCTGACAAGTCCACTGCTGATAACGCATGGTACATAAAGTCGTCATGGATGGTAGAGAGGAATTTTAGTTCTTGCTTAGGTAGCCAGCAGTGCTCTTGCAGGAGTATCAAATCTGCACTGTCACAGATTTTATGAACATCTACAATTGAATTCCTCACTGACCTTACATTATATGAGACTATTTTCAACAAGTTATCCGTCATGACTGATAGAAAATTTATTATTAATATGATTATTATTGTACACAGTACAAATTTCAGGCATTACCGTTAGGGCGCCTATTATTATTATTATTATTATTATTATTATTATTATTATTATTTTGCCTGTTATCAAATCTCTTGGAAAAGTGAATAAACTTAACAATAATACCGTCTGGCCACTGACTCATATTGTACGAGTTGAAATGCGAATTTACACCTTTAATTATTACTTTAAATGAGTTATAATACGGAGATTTTGGGTTTAGTTTATTAATTAACAATATACTGTGTTCCCCACTGACCTCTTCCATCATGTGTCGAATATCGCTCTCTTCGTTCGAGAGCTGAATTCGCGACACAAAGAGGGTGAGATTCCTCACCGGTGGCCTTGCCGCGAAGACAGGTTGAAGAACCCTCCGTGAAGAGCGCCTGTTAACTGTGACCCCACCCGTCCTCTTCCCTCAATCTCCCTGAGGCAGGGTTCGCCTGACTGGGGGATGGGTGGCACGACCTTGGGGGATAGGAGGCCCCTCCCTACTCTGTGGCCTGGTGAGGGTCTATTGGTGGTGTTTATATCCTGACGGGCGCGCGTACCTCTCCTTCTTCGGTGGGAGGAGGGAGAACTGCATGCTGAGCGAGGTGTTTGAGTAATCGAACGCCTCTTCCCTGCAGTGGAAAGTAAGGAAGAGGGCAGTGATGACTGTCTCTTGGCATTGGACAGTAGGGTATATCATGCTCATTAAAGCGCGAATTTCAAGATTGGCAGTATGTATTCCTACGTAAAATTAAATTTAGGATGGGTTTGTTTTCTTGAACTTTTGCTAAAAATCACGTTTAAGTGTTCAAATTTCCACTTTTTCGTTTTCTGGTTATGTACAGAACAGCTGTGCAGGACATACACTGTAACAGCTGTTATAGGCTACTAGAGTTTCACTGTGATAATTTTCTATGTTTCAGATAAAGCTTGATGAAGATTGTGTAGCCACCATGGCTAAGCAAGGACGAAGACCAAAAAAAGTTCTGGTTCAAAACTGAGTGATCTGGTGGGTCCAGGCAAGCAGTTATTTCCCACAGAAGTTTCAACCTGGAGAGCTGTGTTTCAGAGAGGAATCCCCCCAGGAAGAGAAGCTGCTTCTGGATGATATGAAGAGAGCTCAGTACCCTCTGCAAGATTTGGCTAAGGACTTGGCATCACTGGTACTGGCACAGTGCCGCAAAAGCAATGCCAAGTTCACTCCTCCTGTGATCATTCAAGAGAGATCCCTTGCCAAGAAGATTCTTGTCAGGTGGAATGAAATGATTGACCTAGTGAATGGCAGAGTAAAGGCTGCAAAGAGAGAGAAGAGAATATCTGAACTTGATACATTGTTTGACATAACCTGCAGACATGATATCACTCTCTGTGGAACTGAAGCATCTGGCTGCTCTGGCTGTGCTGCTAGAGTTCATGTCAACTGTGACTGTCCTCTGCCTCAGAAGATTCCAAAGCTAGAGTTAGAGTGGCTCCATTACCAGAGGATCAAAACCTCAGAAGTTTCTGGCTTTCGGATGGCATCTGTTGATGTGAAGGAAACAGTGAAGCAGGTGAAGGCTGCTAAGAGGAAGGAGGAAGAACAGAAGGCAGCTGAGAAGAGAAACAGAAAAGAGGAAGAAGAAAAGGAGCTACTGCTTAGAGCTGATGATGGTGATGATGATGAAGATGAGGTGACTTCCTTGCAAGAGTCTCCAGGCAGAGCAGTTCCTACTGCTGACACAGATTTTTCCAGTACTGCACCAGGCACAAGCTCCAGTGTCAACACTGGCAAAGTCTCCACCTCTGCCAGGAGGAACTACATGGGTATCTCAAGCACTGCTGCGGCTGCAGTCAGGTTCAAGGTGGCAAACACTCCTGCAGCAGCCATTGCAACTGGTTTCTTGCAAGATCTCATCAAAGCTGGCCATGTATCTGATGATAAGGCATATCTAGCTGTTGACAGGATGAAGATGTGGAGGGACAAGGAGTCTGTAATAGGTGCCTCGGTGGAGGCCCTGGAGAAAAAGACAGAGGGAGAGGAGATCAAGGGAATTTTCTTTGATGGAAAACAAGATAAGAAGACAAAGATCATGAGGTACAATGAAGAAACTGGCCGCTTCCATCCTGATATTACAAATGAAGAGCACTATAGTGTTACCTGGGAACCTGAGGGGAAGTATCTCTTCCATTGTACACCAGAAGAACCTGAAGGAAATGAGAAACCTGCACTGAAGATAGTTCAGGCTCTGTTTGAGTGGATTAGTGCTCATGGTGCTAAAGATACTATTGTGGTCCTTGGTGGTGACTCCACCAACACAAACACAGGACCTGATGGAGGAGCCATCACTCACTTGCAGAGACTGCTAGGTCACAAGTGTCACTGGCTGATATGCCAGTTGCATATTAATGAACTCAGCCTCAGGCTCATGATCATCAATCTTGATGGTCCCTACACGCACAAGTCTGGGTTCAGTGGCCCAATAGGAAAACTTTTGGAGAAGATCAATGACATACCTGTCAACTTTAGCTTCAAGGCTCTGCCAGGAGAAGATATAATGTTATAATGTTATAATGTTTCAGACCAACAAAGACCCTAGGATCCACTCATGGCTGGTCTACCTAACTGTGTTCGTGTATTGTGTATGTCCTCCGTGGTGGCGGAGGGGACCTACAATTTTACGTGGGTTCCGAACCACAAGAACATAAGAAATTTATGTAAAAACTGCCGGTAAATTGGCAACGACCAATTTTTACGAAACTAAATAATTATCAATTTAAAACTAATTAATTATCGATTTAAAATTAAAGATAGAATCTCTGATCCAGAGGATCAAGTCATAATAGACCACTATCCACAATATGCTACACTCCATATCCATTTATAAAGGACATGCAAATATATCGGATCCAAAGAATCCAGTCAATTTCATTACGCTATCCATCAAGTCACGGTCCATATCGATAGCGGACCAAGTCAAAATTTACAATCATATACATTACAATATATACACTTACGAGAAAAAGAGTAGGTGTGGCTGTAAAGACTGTACAGCAATGTAGAAATGTGTGTGCACCCATTTTGGGTCTCCCATTTAAAGGTGTTTGTGGGGCAAGTGAAGATCATGAGTTTTTCAATACCTCACAGTACTATGGGGGGCACCGCTCGGCAGAGGAATCTCTTTAAATGGGGTGTGTAAGGACAGAGAGTATCCCCTAACCCAAGACGCTGCCTCCCTATATCCCACAACACTTGTCTTGAGCTGTGGGATCTATCCCCAGAAAGCCTTAATTTTACTATCTTAAACTATACCCTTTCTATCAACATATGCGTCTAATCGATTTTTAAACATGTTTATAGACGTGCTACTAATTACTTCTACCGGCAAACTATTCCAGCTATTTACTATTCTATGCGTAAAAAAGTTTTTCGCAACTGCTGTCTCGAACCTTCTACTTGTCAACTTACACCCGTTATTTCTAGTCCTATTATATTGAGATATTTCGAAAAAGCTATCTCTATCTACGTTATCGAACCCATTCATAATTTTGAAAACCTGGATTAGATCACCCCTTAACCTCCTGGTCTCGAGTGTTGTCAATTTTAACTCCTTAAGCCTATCCTCGTACGACTTTGACCTAAGCGACGGAATCATCTTAGTTGCTCGTCTTTGAACTCTTTCGATTTTGTCTATATCTTTGCGCATATACGGATTCCAAAATTGGACCGCGTACTCCAAATGGGGTCTAACTAATGATTTATAAAGTGGAACTATAATATCGCGCGATTTGTACTCAAAATTTCGAGCTATAAAACCTAACACTAGCTATGATAATAATGATAATATTTGCTGTTCATGATGATTGTTACCAGGTAACTATAAGAATGGATTGAAATATGTTAGCTTCCCCTTAGATTAGATAAATGAAATTTAAATTAATTTAGTTAATAGTTTCTGGATCTATGTATTTCGTAATACAAATATTAGAACAAAACAAAAATAATTTATGAGTTAACTGTATTTATTTTAATTTTATTTTCTGTGGTATTGGTATTAATATATTAAACCGAAACGATGAGTCTACACACAGCTTGCCAAAAATTATTTTTAAAGCTTTCTGCTGTATTTTTTGAGCTCTTACACGTCTTCGAATAGGACAATTAGATAGGTTGTCTATTATGGAATTTTATTTTATGGTTTTTCCTCTTTAAACCAAAATAACCTTTCAGACTGCATGGCTCGTTTGTCAAGATCATGTGGCTATAAGGCCACGGTCGGCGTTAAAGAAATCTTTGCTAATTGTGAGACACTACAGTTCTTATATACATAATATATACACGTTGTTTTTATTTACTTGTACAGTAGACCCTCAACATTCGCGAGAGTTACGTTCGTCGAAAAGCTCACGAATGTAGAATTCGCGAATGTTGATACCTTAAGTGAAGTCAATGGGAAAAATGAGATTTGGTACCTGGCAAGGAATTGAAATGAAAATTTACAAATGTTAATCAAGATTTATAATAAACATTTAAGAATACAATACCGGTGCATATACAAAATGGTAACAATATTATAGTGAAGCTTCATGAATTCAATCCAACTCCTCTAAAGTTGAAAAAATTGTGGTGGTGCCTGAGGTAACACTTTTAATTTTTCGATTAAATGCATCACTCTTTTCTGTCTTTTTGGAGCAGAAGCACATAAACTACTTTCTTTACGCTTCGGAGGCATGATTTAGATCACATAACGGGAAATACTATAAAAATAAAGGTACAGTAAAAATCTAAATACGCAGTAGCAGTGATACTTTCGACAGTCAAGTAGTAAATAACATCTGGTGGGAGGTGTTGACGATTTCAGAGACTAGAACAGGAGTGCACCCTAGCGGCCAATTCGCGAATTTGCAAACCCAATCTGTCGCGAATGTTGAAGAGGTATACAATAAGTAAATCGTGAATATGTGAGTTCCGCGAATGTTGAACTCGCGAATGTTGAGGGCTTACTGTGTATATATATATATATATATATATATATATATATTATATATATATATATATATATATATATATATATATACCGGCGGACGAAAAAAACCTGGACACTTTTGTATTTCCTGCAAATTTCAAACTAGTCAAACTAATACACCCAAATTAATACAAGATGTAACCAATAGTATAGTTATCATGTGCTAAAAATTTCAATGGAATTGATATAAAACTTACCCTATTGAAATCGATGTTGTATTGGACCCCGCCATTTTCTTGAATTACGGCCAGTACTCTCCTTTTCCACTGATCTATGGATGACTTGATTTTGTCTTGGGACACCGTAGGCCAAACAACCTCAATTCTCTGTCTAAGTGCTTCCAGGTTTGAAAATGGTTCCCTGCGACCATGGTACACCAATGATTTCAGCTCATTCCACACGAAGTAATCCAGAGGGTTTAAGTCAGGAGAATTTGGTGGCCATTCTTCACTTTTTATGAATTCAGGAATGTTCGCCATCAAAAATTCTTGGGTTACTTTGGCTGAATGAGATAGTGCATTGTCTTGAACAAAAATAAAATCTTCGTTCAGGTACAAGTCTTGGCATTCCGGTAAAAGTTCTCCGAGGTGTTCAATATAATTTTGCGAGTTCATTTTTGTTTTCTGTGGATCAGTAAAGAATAATTTGGTTTTTCTATTGTAAGAAACACCACAAGATACCATTAATTTCTTGGAAAATCGTGAAATTGGATGATAAAGACGGTCTGGCGGGATTTCCGATTTTGAAGTTAATGCATTGACTCGGTTGTTTTGTCGATTTGTTGATACAGCTAACGAAAAAAATAAGAAAAAACATTCCATCAGCCAACAGTTTTTAAAGAAATCTGACACTGCTAGCCTACCAATTCGCCATGTGGCCACTTATCATTGTCTTAGGTGCGCATGCGCAAAGTGCTTGTTTTGTAGCGAACATCTGACACATCCAAAGGCGTTGTCAGCTTCACAAAATTTTGCTGTTTGTTTCGTCAAGTTAAATTTTTTATATCATAATTAAGAAACGGTCAAACATAATTAACTGAAGTTTTCAGCACATGATAACCATACTATTGGCTACATCTTGTACTAATTTGGGTTTATTAACTTGACTAATTTGAAATTTGTAGGAAAAACAAGTGTCCAGGTTTTTTCGTCCACTCGGTGTATGTATATATACATCAGCAGAAACATTATGCTCCAGAAATGTAAAGGGTGATCCAGAGAAATGGGACCCAAAAGAAACCCCTGTAACTCTTAAAGTATAAGTCCTTTTATAAAATCATACGCATCATTCGAAAGAGGATAGTTACAAGTTTGTACAGGATTGTATAGGTTTTGACAATACAAGACAAGATAAGATACAAAACAAAATAAAAGTGTGAGTTAAAACTAACCCTTCAAGATGACTGCATGGACTGTGGAACAGCTGCGTTTCATAACTGAGCAATATTATGAGCATGGAAGAAGTGTAGTTTCAGCTCAAAGATCTTTCAAGACAAATTTTCAGATGTCAAAATCACCTTCTAAGAAAGTAATCCGTCGGTGTGTCAGAAATTTTTCCCTAACTGGCAGCATTGGAAAAAGAAAACCAACTGGAAGAGTGCGCACAGCAAGGATAGACGAGATCATTAACAGAACTCATGAAATTGTACAGGATAATCCTAACATAAGCATCAGACGTGCTTCTCAGCTGTTAGGAGTTGGATATGGAACAACACACCGTATATTCAAGCAAAATTTAATGCTCTTTCCATATAAAATTCAAACAGTGCAACAACTAAACGATGGAGATTTCGCACGAAGACGACAATTCTGTCAATGGATCCAACAGAAGGTAAATGACACCACCAATTTTCTAGCAACTTTGATTATGTCAGACGAAGCCCATTTTCACTTGAATGGAACTGTAAACAAACAAAATTGTCGTTTCTGGGCAACAGAAAATCCATTGAATATTGCCGAAGTCCCGTTGCATAGTCAGCGTGTAACTGTTTGGTGTGGTCATACTGCATCTCATATCATAGGGCCGTACTTTTTCGAGGATTCCACCGGAAACACGGTCACTGTAAATGGTGATCGCTACGAAAAAATGTTGACCGATTTCCTTATTCCTATATTAAGAGATCTTTGTCTAGAAAACCACTGGTTCCAACAGACGGAGCTACCTGCCATACCACGAGGAACTGCATGGCAGTTTTGCGTCAAACGTTTCCAGGCGAGTTAATCTCAAGATTTGGAGACGTTGAATGGCCCGCAAGGTCTCCGGATTTTTCTCCCTTAGATTATTATCTCTGGGGATATTTAAAGAGTAGGGTCTACAGAAATAACCCAACGACCTTGCAAGAATTGAAGGCCGCCATCACAATGAGATACAGGCCATACCACCGCACACTCTTGCAAAAGTGATGCAGAACTTACAAGCGAGAACACTGGAATGCTTGGCAACTAATGGAGCACATTTGAAAGGAGTCATTTTTAAAAAATAAATATTTCATAATAAACTTGTAACTCTACTCTTTCGAATGATATATAGTTTTTATGAAAGGAATTAAATATTAAGAATATTTGGCTTTTTTTTATGGGTCCCATTTATCTGGATCACCCAGTATCTTCTGCACGAACGCTTCCAGAAAGCTAAAACTAACGGGGACCGCGAGACCGGACACAGCGGAACGAGCCGGAACGCTACGTAAAATGAGCCATGAAAATTTTTTCCTACTCAACTCAACATCTCGTCAGAAAATGTTTGTTTTTTATTTTGTTTTTAAATATCTCATGAAAGAAACCTCATAAAGGAACCCAAGGAGGAAATCCTCAAATTGATCGATTCTGCTATTTTTTCTTGTTTTCCCCAAAGACGTGGGGCCCGCAATGGGCCCTCTCAAGGGGCAAACCTCATTAAATACCGTGAGGCCCCATAAATGTTGTGAGGAACTTAAAGAAGGGGGCCCCTCATTACGGAGGGCTCCAGGGGCCCCTGTAGGGGCAAGTTTCAAAGCGCCCCAAATTCCTCGGACCAAATGCGGGCATACTACTCGGGTGTTCTGAACAAAGTTTGAAAGGCTTTCCTTACAACCCCAGTGTTATTTTGCAACACACACACACACACACATATATATATATATATATATATATATATATATATGCAAGTTTGCATGTGGTTTGGAAGTGGTTTGGAAGGTTTCGAGAAGGAAATGAGTCTTTGGAAGATGATGAAAGAAGTGGTCGTCCGTCCGTCTTGTTTGTAACAACTTCATCTCCGTAGACAGCTGCAAGCATTCCGTGCGTTTTTGTAGCCATCTTACCAAGTTTAAAACAAAATTTGATGTTTGCACGTTGCTCAAATTTCGACATTTTCTGCAAAATCGCCAGACGCAACAAAAACGCCCTCACACAAAGCAATGACACGGCGCACTGGTGCGTAGTTGAATGGTGTTTGTTAGCATCTGGCAAGTAGCCAAGGTGACGTCATCAGCCATACACACTGACATCACCTAGTGACACGCGTTCATTAGTCGCGGGACTATTTATCGAACTTTTTGATCACACCTCGTATATATATATATATACAGGGCGTCCCAAAAAAATGTATACACACTTTAAATAATTATAAAGGCAGTGTTTATTAAAATACATTTCATTTTCAAAATGTAATAGAATCTACAGACATTATTTAATTGTTTTGTCAACGCCTGTTTTCAAACTGACGTCCGTTCTGGTCCAGGCACTGCTGATAACGCGAAGCAATGGAATCGCAAACATCACGAAACATTTCGTTTGGTATTTGTGTGCATTCTCGTTCAATGGCTGCTCTCAATTCAGCGACTGTTGCAGGTTTTATAGCGTAGACTTTGTCTTTTAAGTATCCCCATAAAAAAAAGTCTAGTGGTGTGAGGTCTGGTGAACGCGGAGGGTATTCTACGAAACCCCTTCGTCCAATCCACATCCACATCGTGCCAAGTACCACTCGCAATACTCCACTCTTCGGTCCGGATCATCTTCATTAATAGCATGGACTAATCTTGGAATGTAACTTTTCCATTGACAGCGCTTCAAAATGCGTTGGACAGACGATTCTGAAATTCCTACCTCACGACTCGCTTGCCGCACAGATTTTCTTGGACTTTGGTGATACGTTTCCAGTACTCTTTCTTGCTTTGTGGGGCTTGTCGATGTCCGTGGTCTTCCGGAACGCTTCTTGTGGACATTCTGAACAGTTCCATCGGCTTCAAACTTATCTCTAATTCGAGTGATGGTAAGTCGCGTTGGTGGATCTGTTTGAAACTCCCTCCTAAACTGTCTTTGCACTTCAACTGCGTTTTCACACTTCAGTAGCATTTTAGAATGAATTTCCTTTGTTCAAAGCTTAGTCTGACTGCCATTATTAATTCTAATGGGTTTAACTTGGAAAGAAAGAAACATCAATTGAGCTATCAGCTGTTAAAGTGTGTATACATTTTTTTGGGACGCCCTGTGTATATATATATATATATATATATATACAGTATATATATATATATATAACGGGTCCGCCAAAAAAAACATGCGCTTGACTGTAACCTAATAACTCAAAATGTGTTTGGATGATTTATACAAAATTTACAGACAATAATTACCATTGAATTTTATATAAGCCAGCCAATTTTTGTAACTGAATGATTAAATTTGGTTGTTTAATATTAACTTGATTTTTGAGTTCCATAAATCTAAGTGCACATTGAAATAATTTTTCTCTTTTTTTTCAGATAAAAAAAAATTGTAGATATTCCTCAAATGCCATTCTCTGATGAAGATAAAATAATTATTAAGTAATATAGGTTTAAGTAACAGGGGATATGAAAGTTAATGGCGAATATTATCGAAATGTTCTTTCAGCAAGCATGATTCCAGAGATGCGTGCTCTGGCAAATGGAGGTAATTTTGTTTTTCAACAGGATGGAGCAAGGGCACATACGGCAAAAGACATGGTTGCTTATTTAAATGAACATGTTCCCGAATTTATTGAACGGAAGAATTGGTCTCCGAACAGTTTTGATTTGAATCCTGTTGATTATGGGATCTGGGAAAACTTGTCAGAACGAGTTTATCGCGGTAAGAAAATAAAAAAATGTTAACCACCTGAGATGTTCTGATTGAACAATGGTCCGAATTCCCACAAGACCAGATTGATTCAGCAGGAGATCAATTTAGATCAAGACTTCGAAAAGTAATAGAAGTTGGAGGAAAATATATTGAGCAGTATTTTTAGTTTAACATGTTAATAACAGTTTTATATGAAAGGAATTTTTAGTTGTATAAAAGAAATTTTTAGTATTTACGGTATCTTTACATTCTACATTTGTTTACGTGATAAAATGAGGTCGATTCAGCTACTGTGCTAAAAATTTAAAGAAATGCTGTCAGATAACGTTATTTTATTTTGTTAAAGTTTTATCAAAAGTTAAAAGAAATTAATGAGTTTAAAAGGAAAAGTACGGACGTATGTTTTTTTGGTGAACCCTGTATAATTTAGGGTGATTCAGATTTCCGAAATTTTTATTTGAGAGGGGTACCCCATAATCTTGTTCCATTTCATAAAACAGTATTCCAGGTAAAGTTTTTTTCTTGTTTGGATTATATTTAGGGGTCGCTACCAAATGGGAAATTTGTCTACCACATGAAGGACTAAGTTGTTGAATGACCGAGTATTTTGTTCCTACTTTTTTTGTAGTTTTGGTAGTTATAATCAAATTATTTTTAATAAGTTCAACTAGATACCATTGGTATCTAGTTGAAATTATTAAAAATAATTGGTATCTAGTTGGTATCATACCAACTAGATTTAAGAAGCATGTAGTGGACAAAGTTGAAACCATGTTCAGAGAATGGGAAAGCTAATGAAAAACAAAGAGACCAAACACAAACATTCAGGGAAATTAAGACAGAAAGAGGAAAATTGGAAGGCAGACTTAGGTTTATTTGACATTGTTCATGCTGATGCTTTGAAGATGATCAAAATTTATGAAGATCGAGAGTTCCTTGCTGCTCAACGTGAGAAAGGAAGACGTGGTAAGATGGGATGTGTAGTAGGGTGGGTCGAATTAATGAATTTTGGGATTTTGATTGGCTCGTAATCATAAAAGTTGGGTTCTGATGAGGAAAACACTCTGTAAAAATCTTACGGACATCAGAAAATATCTTCCACTGTCTTAAGCGAGTGAAAACTAGAAATTTCCATATTTTTGGTTATTTTCGTCTAAAAATGAATTTTGGAATTTTGATTGGCTCGTTGCTGTAAAAGTTGCATACTATTATTGATGAGGAAAAAAACTAAAAATATTATTGGCTACGGAACAGTCTATTTTATTTATAAAAATAGAAATGCAACTCTCAGCTGATAAGTAATTTGAATTTCTTATCGCCCAGAACTCACCACGAGAAGGTGGTTCCATACAGACATGTCAACTCACGGATTTTCCGTGAGACTCACGTATTTTAAGTCTCAAACTCCCTTATGTGGGACATGTTTCCAGTTATTAAAACCAGGCGCAGGCAAAATCCACCCAAACATGCTAGGCACTTTCCGCGCGTGTTACGTTTTTACTCTGTTCATTGTTCACTAAGTTTACACCTTATAATCTTTCTTTGAGTCTATTACTCCCATCAGTTTTTGGGATTCTAACTTAGACCTAGTGAAACCATCTCTCCGTAACTCACCACACACAGATAATGATCAGCTTGCGTATGACACGGCATTTCCCCTTTCTCAAACGTGGAGGGGTGTTGCTACGTTCTTGATGTAAGACTGGACCTTGTTATCATCCCATATTTTTGTAAGTGGAGGTTCTGTTATCTCAATTGCCTGCCAATCTATGAGATCAGTACAGTCGATGGCATCATAATTGATGGGTGGAATCCTGAACTGTCTGATTGTAGGTAGGTTCCCTGCTTTCTGTTGTAAACGTGTTGCTAGGATTTCTATCAGCGCAGGTTTTCGAATGCGACTTCGTACATCCGTTAACATAGCAAGCAATATATTTTCAGGATGTGCAAAGTAACTGTTCCGGCCAATGGCATCATATACAATCTGTTTCTCCTTTACCTGCATGCACCTACACTAAATTTTTCCTTTTTGAATTTCCTGTCTCTCACTTTAACACGTCTCATTTGATGAATATCTGGTGTGATGGTGAGTGTTAAATAGGCAATTCCTGTGAGGAGCTGCTTTTCGTTCAGTTTGTACAGAGCATCCAGGTTGTTTGGAATCATAGGGTCTCCATTTTTCCTGCAATTTTCCAAAACCGCCAATATTTTGCTAGCTTTTTTCTTTTTGATTTCTTGTCTTTTTTTTCAGTAGAGACAATTTCTATGCAGCATGCACAATAGCTAGAAAATCTTCCTCTAATTTCTTCACTTTCTTGACTTTTTCTGAACCCCTGGCCCATTTCCAGGATGCCTTCCTATCCTCAAGAGACTTTGATTCGAACGAAGAGTATATCAGAAGTCCGTTAGTCACAATAAAAAATTTTCTCGAGTGCGTTTGAATGGATGTGCTACCACCACTGGCCCTGATTCGGTTGTCAAGTTTTGAAAATTCTGATTCGCATCCTAAATTTGTCAGAGGGACATACATCAAGTCTGGATTAGCGTCATCGTCTGATTTTGTTAAATAATCCATACAAGAGAGCTGATTATTTACAGTATCAATGACTTCTTCTAGAACTAGCGCTTCAAGTTTATCTTTACCAGATCTGGCTTGTTCCTTCCTTACAGCATAAGTCATTCAATTCAACCATCTTACCTTCAAAGAAACGTTTTACTCCAAACCAAGTTCTTTCACGTTTTTCGTCACCCTTCTTGTCAATTCCAAGAAGCTCCATCATAGGGAAAATCATCACTTCACCCATCATTGCGTAAATTTGGGAACAACACATGAACCATTGACTTTGGATGAAAGTTGACACTGCGAGGACTAGCTTTTTACTGTTGACATCTACAATGGCATCAAAGAAAGCTTGGATGGAGTCTCGCCTCACCAAATATTCTTTTGCTAACTCGGCGATTCTCCCAAACCGGTTTGCCACGAATCCTTTGAATCCATCACATTTGATTCCATTATCCGCCATCCAAGATTTATAGTCATATATAGGGATACCGAATGGGAGGTGTGGCTGGGAGAGAGCAATTTAGCAATTGCAATGGGTCCCAAAGTATGAATGGAAGAACCAGGAGAACAGAAAACTTTTTCTCCTGCCGAAACTTGAAGTAGATTATGTACTCCAATTTTCTGTTCCGTGTTTTTAAACACTGTCTATAGCGTGATCTACTCCTAAAATGATATGGGCGCAGCGCTTTAAGATCTTGTTTGGTTCGAATCCAAGATGCTGTAAAAGTATTCCACATTCACTAGCTCGATCAGACATCCAGAAGTCTAATTGAGATTTGAGTTCATCAGTGGTAGAATTTGCTAGTACGGCTAGACAACTCAATTTGAATTCGTAAGCTCTGGCTCCACCCTCTCCGGAATGGTTGACGTTTTTCAGATATCCAGTTATCAGCGACTTTTTCATGCCAGATGGAACAGCGATGGTGATGTGGTCAACCTCACTCGTACAGCCGGTGGCCAGCAGCCTTGGTCGTATCGTCAAGTCCTACACTTAAACGTTATCCTCTTTGTTGAGGATTTGTTGAGCGACATACTCTAGATTCAAGTATGAAGCATCTTCCAAGTACTGCATTATTGATCTGCGGCTCGGAAATACATACGTAAAGTCTGAATACTGGTAGACGGACTTGTAACTCTTCGTCTTCACTCTCCATCTCATCCTCACAATCTTTCTCATTATTATCTGCCTTCAGCTTCCAATCTTGATCAAAAACCATGTTGGCTACTCTTACTATCACTCTCGAAAGCTCTTCAGGAGAAGTTCTTGTCTTGGCAAGACACTGGACGATACACTAGGCCGGGTCGAAAATGAGAATTTTTTTCATTTCTTAGAAAGTACACTATGTGAGAAGTTTCATTTTATCATCTTAACAAAATATTAAAATATCAAGCATGTGCTACCCCTGCTACCCCTAGCACATACCCCCCCCCTAATGATTGTTACAGGGTTGTTGAAAAAGATATTGAAGACATTTGGATGAAATTTTATTTTCTTATGATTAACACCAAAGGTATCTATCTTAAAGTCAGTCGACTAATAGAAGAAGCCTCAAAATTGAACAAGGTGCCGTTACATCGAAGAAATGAAAGTTTTGCCTTAAAAGTAGCTCAGTATGATAAAATGTTTGATATATCTTCTTGTGAATGCTATGATAAGGGAATTGATAGGAAATCTTGCAGGTGTAAGGATAAAACACCAATGGCAGAATGGGAGTCTTCTGTGGGTCAAAAACAAAGAAAAAATCAGTTAGGACTAGGGGTTAAAACCGGTATTGAAATACCGGTATTAATACCGGTATTGAAGAAGTACAAATAATACCGATACCGATATTATAGGTTTTCGGTATTGACAAAAATTGCTATTGTAAAATTTAGGCAATTTAGTCCTCCGATAAGACTGAAGTGGAAGCAGATTCATTACTGAGTGAATACATGCAAGAAATGGACAAACTAGGAAAAGTGCCATCTGAAAAAAATTCCATTGATTTTGATGTTACTAATGAATTTAAAAGCTTGGAAATTACTTTACAGAGAAGTGAGAATTTAGAGAAGCTGTACAAGGCACTGCTTTCAATTAAACCTACAAGTGCAGAATCAGAAAGAGCCTTTTCTGCTGCAGGCCTATTTCTGACGAAACTGAGATCAAGTCTATCTGAACAATCCTTAGATGCTCTTTGTTTCCTCAAAGCATACTTTCAAAATCAAACTAAGAAATAAATATTTAGATACTAATAATTTCTATCTACCCCAGTAGTTGTATAATAATATGCTAAAAAAAAATTCAAATAATATTTTTATTACAATTTAGTAA
This sequence comes from Bathynomus jamesi, assembly GCA_023014485.1. NCBI lineage: Eukaryota > Metazoa > Arthropoda > Malacostraca > Isopoda > Cirolanidae > Bathynomus > Bathynomus jamesi. The sequence continues at coordinate 1,238,861 of JAJOZX010000502.1, forward strand.
TTTACTGTATAAACTTTTTCGAATAGAATGCCATCTATTTGGAGTTGGGTCATTAATTTATAGTAAATATGGTGAGTACTGCAAGTCCCTCAGACTTGTGGGAGGGTTGGTAGGGTGGCACCATAATAAATCAAAATAAATTATTTTTTTCATAATACCGGTATCAATACCGGGATTAGCATAATTGCCTCCAAATACCGGTATTGAAAATTTTCGGTATTATGCAAGCACTAGACTTAGGACCAATTTATCGCATAGCTAGTTCAACAAAGAGATCTTTAGCAAGAGCCCAAGAAGCACAAAACCGTTAACTATCATAAAAGCACACGAAGAAATGACTGAAGCCACCAATGTTTTACCATCGGAATTTATAGAAAATACCGAGAGTCTGAATGTAGATTATGAGGCCGATTTAGAATTGACTGAGAATAAGCAGAACAGGCACTCCTATAAAAACCTAGCATTAACAGCAGATCGCTATCGTGTAAGTTCTAGAGCTGCAGCTGCAATATTCAGTGCAGCTTTAAAAGATATGGGGATCCTTAACTACACCAACATGCTTGACAGAAAGAAATTAGAAAGAGAAAGAAATCGCATGTGTGAAACAAATACGTTTAGGTCTAAATCCGAAAATCTGAAGATGGAGTGCCTTGGATTTGATGGAAGGAAAGATAACACATTAACTTAAAGTGGAAAGATAAAAGAAGAACACTATGTTATTGTGAAAGAACCTGGAAGTATCTATGTAAACCATGTCACACCAGATAACGGAAGTGCTCGCTGCATAGCAGAAAAGTTGATAACTATTATTACAGACTCGAACAGCACAGATACTATCATAGCTTTACTGTGTGATGGTACTCCTGTAAATACAGGAAAAATTGGTGGAGCCATAAAACTGGTTGAAATTCATCTTGACAAACCAATGCAGTGGTTGGTGTGCCTCTTGCATTTGAATGAGCTGCCTTTTATGCACGTCTACAAACCCATTGATGGTAAAACAACAGGTCCAAATACTTTTGTGGGTTCAATTGGGAATAAACTAAAGACAGATTTAACAAAATTGGAGATAGTCAAATATTCTCGCGTAAAGGGAAACATTAAAGAAATTCTAGCAAATGTTGTGAAGGAGCTAAGCAATGATCAAAGATATCTCTATGATATGTATCTGGCAGTGCAAACTGGAGACACTTCTCAACATCTTCACCATGCTCGCTGGCTAACTCTAGCCAACAGGGTCCTTCGATTATATATCTCAACGCCAAATCCCGATAAAAACCTTCAAGATATAGTCAAGATTATTATGCAGTTCTATGCTCCAGGGTGGTTTTGGATAAAATCTCATCCTAATGCTGATGGTGCATATAACTTTTGGCATTTAATGTGCTTGCTTCGAAATTTAGATGAACAACATAGATCAATCATAGAACCAGTATTAAAGAATAACGCCTACTTTGCCCACCCAGAAAATATACTCATATCAATGATAACTGACAAGAGACTAGAAATTAAGGAGCAAGCTAATCAGAAAATCATCCTTTCAAGTACAGGATTTTCAGGTACCAGAAACTTTGAGTTGCCTCGAACCCTCAATTTCCAATCTACTGACTGCACCGAGATGATCGATTGGCAAAAAGAGCTCATTATTCCTCCACCGCTGCTAAACAATTTTAGCGACGATGAGCAATAATTACACTCTTAACAATAATTACACTCGTAACAATAATTACACGTACACGATGGATGATAGGGAGTTGGCGAGCGTTGACGAGGAAGTAGATTTAGGCGTACGCGTATCTAAGGATTTAAAAGTTAGGAACCAGTGCCTGTAGTCTTGCGCAAAAGCTAATAGGATGTTAGGCTTCATAGAGCGTAATTTTGAATTTAAATCGAAGGATATTATATTGCCCCTTTACAAGTCCCTAGTCCGGCCTCATTTAGAATATGCCGTTCAGTTTTGGTGCCCGTACTTGCGTGAGGATATTGATAGGTTAGAAAGGGTTCAGCGTCGTGCCACGAAACTAATTCCGTCATTGCGCAACAAGCCTTATGAAGATAGGATTAAAGAGTTAGACCTGTATTCACTCGAAACTAGGAGATTAAGGGGGAGCTTATTGAAGTTTTCAAAATCGTTAACATCGATAACGTAAATTTTGACAAATTGTTCACTTTCGATAATAGTAATACTCGTAATAACGGATATAAGTTGCGTGGCAGACGTTTCATTACTAATATCGCTAAAAACTTCTTTACGTTTAAAGTAATTGATAAATGGAATAATCTTTCCGCGCCCGTCGTGAACTCTACCAGCGTTAATGTGTTTAAGAACCGTCTTGACAGACATTTTAAAAATATTAACGTTGTTTAAAATTAAAAAAAAACAATTAGCAACATGAGCTCTCGGGGTGGTGGTCGAGGATGAGTCTGTCTGACGATTAATGCCAGCTTGTGACATGCTAGCGTGTGATGCCAGCAATAAAATTCTTAAAAAAAAAAAAATTAGACTAACACGAACGTAGATGTAGCTCGTAGCGTAAACTAACCCACTTTTTGTTTAACTTTACCTACTTTTTTTTTTTCTTCATCCTCTCCTTACTTGCATGTCTGTAACTCTCTTTTCTTGCATGTTTGTAGTTTGCATGGTATGACAGTGAGTTAAGACTGTTTGCATGGTTTGTAAGCGTTCTTATTTTACTTCTTTTCATCTTTCACCCCTCTCCTATTCTCTCCGACTATTTTTATGACTTGTCGGCAGTGGCCGGCGGATGATGATGGTGAGTCTTTTTTCTCTTTTTCTGAATGAATGTTAACCCACGAGTGATAGGTGTTCCTCCTTACATAACCCCTTATTCTCTTCTCTTCTCTTAACCCCCTACTCTTTCCTTTCTCTCGGGCTAACCTTAGAGTGGATCTTAGGGTCTTTGTTAGCCTTAGCTTCTGTAGATCTGTAGATCTGTAGCTACTACAGGCTCGATTAAGCCACTGGAGATAGCTTCTTTTCCATGCCACAGTCAAGTGTGGAAAGGACAGTGAACCTAGTAACAAAAGCATGTCAGGAAAGAATAAGATATGACAACCGTCAAAAGTTTATCTTAAACTCATTAGAATCAAGGCGAAAACTGCCCAAGTTTGAATGGAAGGCCCAATAGAATGAGTAAGAACATATGAAATAAAATTCCCTAATGATATTGAAAATTTCTTCCCTTTTGATGTGATAAGGAACAATGAAAAAGTTAATTGAATTTTAGCACATTTATTATGCCTCTAATTTTTTCTTCTGAATATATTGTTGTACTTAATTAATTTCCCTAATACCGTACATTATTAAATAAAATATTATACGTTAATAAAGATTTATATCATCAAAAAATCTGAATGTAGAGTAAATCTCGTATAAATGGAATATTCTTCAATATAGGTCAAAAAGTGAAAAATTGTGGCATGGGTAGGAGGCTTTAACAGCGAAAATAATTGATGAGGGGGTTCCTGTGTTCCATTCAAACCCCTCACAATATGTACCCTTTCAATATATAATTTAGACCCGGCCTACTATACACCGCATCAAGTTTTAGTTCAGACTTTTTTTGCCAATTCTGATTTTCACTCTCGGAAATGCAGCTTGTTGTTTTTTACTCTTCTCCTTGTTTAGGTCTTCTTCCGATGAGCGAAGTTTACGATCAGTAGAAGGAACTGTCTTTGGTTTTTCAAAACTCGGATCGTTTTCAGAATCGACTGAAGTTGCTAACATTTCAATAATTTCTGATCCCTCTAGCTCCCTTTGCTCTCTGAAATTGCTTTCTGTTGCTTTTTGCTTTTTCTCCGCTGATCTTTCACGAGTTCTTTCCTCTTTTTCTGTCTTACCAATCTTTTGGTACTGCATTTGTGCATATGGCCTATACGCACCAAAGCAATTATCCCAATAAAAAGTCTTATCCTCATCAGTCATTTTGACCCAAATTCTTCTGCAAGTTCTGCTTCGTAATCTTCATCGTCAGTTCTAATGTTGTAGGCGTTCTTAGTGAGGTGATCATTAAAGCCGCTCTCTTTTGGTACCATTCGACACTTTTAGGTTTTTTGTTGGCAGCGTTCATTCTTTCTCAGTTTGTTAAAATGCTCATAATCGTCTCTTATTTTTTTCGCCACTGTTTTTTCATGCATGGGATAGACATTTTTATTAATCCAATCTCGTCTTAGTTTATTTGCAACTATCTTGCTGGCATCATCTCGAGTCATTGACTTTTCCTGTCCTTTTACTCCTTTTTTGCAAAGTGCAAGCATCCTACTAATCACAACTGTCCTTGGTGGCAACTTTCCAGTCGGTTTAAATTCGTCCACTTCTGTGTAGGTTTCCCCAAAAGTTCTTTTTTGGCGGCACTGCGTGATTTCCTTTCACCAGCCATCATTACCAATCAGCAGTCACTAAGCATTAGGATCTTCAAGTATAGTAAAACCCCATTAGTTGGCATATAACATCGAAATATGATAGGTAATACAAATTATGATCATGCTAGATGTCATATATATTATTATTATTATTAAAGTAGATTTTATCAAATATTGTATTTGATATATTATTTACTATTATTATTAAGGTGTACGTATATACTGTATTATTATTATTAAAGTAATATATACAATTATTATTAAAGTAAATTAGCACAACTTTGATAGTAAAAGAAACCACAAAATAGAAAGTAGCCAAACACCAGAACAAGCCAAAACACTAAAGTAAGCCTAAATAAAACATCAATATTACGACACACTAGATACTTAACAACAATGAAGAATGAACATAACCATGATTAAAAATATAGCAAGCATTTACCAACTGATTATTTTCTTCTATCAGTTAAAAAGGTTTGGAGGTGGGAGGCCTCATTCATCCTTTATGTTCGATATGGATAGGGCATTTTTTCAAATTTTTCGTCATCTATCTGCTTAACCACACTCCTAATGTCTCTCATTTGTTTATTTTCGAGTTCAGCGACCATGAAAACATCTGAAAAGACATATTACATATGAGGGGTAGCGGTTTTCTTAATCATCAAAACGAGAAAACTATTTTTTTGCCAGCCATTTTGAAAAAATTCCACTGAACCAGGTCAAAACTTCATTTTAGGTCCAACAACCAGCCAGATTCGTATTCAGCAGCGAAAATGGCCATAGAAACCACTCGTCTTGTTGGTAATTTAAAAAAAAAGTCATTATTCCCCCATCCCTAATAATAATAGTGTTTAAGTGGATGTTTAGAGACGGAAAACAGATTTGATGATTCAGTATTTGATCGTGAATCTATCCGAATATACATGACCGTGTTACTACAAATGTATTTTCATGGTTTTAAAGTTACATTACACAACTTGACGTAACTAGTAATATAAATGGATGAATTAGTGCTGGCGGTTTTTTAAGTTTATCTTATACAGATACACAGCTTAGAACAACAGTTACATGTTAACTGGATGAACTATATATCAATGAAAGAAGACATTGATATTTGAATTTATGAAATATAAATTGCATGTATTCGTGCGTTCATCCTGGTCATTTTTTAAAGGGCTGATATATATATATATATATATATATATAAAATTAGCTATGATAATGATAACATTTACTGTTCATGATGATTGTTACCACCTTGCTATACGAATGGATTTAAATATGTTAGCTTCCCCTTGGATTAAATAAATAAAATTTAAATTAATTTAGTTAATAGTTTCTGGATCTATTTCGTAATACAAATATTAGAAAACAAAATTTGTTTATGAGTTAACTGTATTTATTCTAATTTTATTTTGTGTGGTATCGGTATTAATATATTAAACCGAAATGATGAGTCAACACACAATTTGCCAAAAATTATTTTTAAAGCTTTCTGCTGTATTTTTTGAGCTCTTACACGTCTTCGAATAGAACAATTAGATACGTTTTCTATTATGGAATTTTATTTTGTTTTTTCTTATTTAAACGAAAATAATCTTTCAGATTGCATGGCTCGTTTATGAAGATGATGTGGCCATAAGGCCACGGTCGGCGTTAAAGAAGTCTTTGTTAATTGTCAGACACTACAGTTCTTATACACATAATATATATGTTGTTTTCATTTACTAGTATATATATATACTATATATATCAGCAGAAACCTGATGCTCCAGAAATGTATCTTCTGCACAAACGCTTCCAGAAAGCTAAAACTAACGGGGACCGCGAAACCGGACACGGCGGAACGCGCCGGAACGCTACGTAGAATGAGCCATGAAAATTTTTTCCTACTCAACTCAACATCTCGTCATTCAATGTTTGTTTGTTTGTTTTTGTTTTTAATATCTATCACGAAAGAAACCTCATAAAGGAAACCAAGGATGAAATTTTCAAATTGATCCATTTTTTTTCTTTGTTTTTTCTCTAAACAGAGGGGCTCACAAGGGGGCTCCCGCAAGGGCAAACCCACAAATGCCCCTTATTAAATACCGTGATGCCCAATAAATAGTGTGAGGAACTTAAAGAAGGGGGCCCCTTCATTACAAATGCGAAGGCCTCCAGGGGCCCCTGCAGGGGCAAGTTTCAAAGCTCCCAAATTCCTCGGACCAAATGCGGGCATACTAATCACCCGTCACCTCCCACGCAAAAAAAAACCGCCAAAGAATGTTACGAAAGATTTTAAAAAACGACTTCCCGCAAGTTTAGTTTATATGAAGAGAGCGACAGTACTCACTTCGAGTATCTAAAACCTTCTTTGAACTCGGTACCATGTTCGTGAAATGACAATACTGAAGATTGCGATTTTCCGTTCAAGGCCTTCAAATCTGTCATCACTTTCTTTTCTATACTGAAAAGGTTTTCTTACCAATTCAAACTTAATTTTTATACGACAAAGCCTCTCTGTCAATTCCGATGTCGATAACTGTCTTGAAGATGAAGAAGTCATTATAGAATAGCATATATTAATTCAGTATTTTCAGAGTAAGAACAATAATATTCATTATGAGCATTTCCGAGTGAGTGAGTAACACCTTTCATTTGTGGGTTTTTGTCATTAAGTGGTGGAAAGTAGTTCGGAAAATACAGTGTCACAATTTACAAATGTAATAGTATCAACTTCATTTGGATTCGGAAGATTCTAATGAAGTAAAATCATCAAAATTGTATAAATATACGAGGGTCGGTACGAAAGTAATGACTTATTTTTCAGTTCGTAAATACAATAAAAGGCATTACTTTCGTACCGCCCCTCGTATATTGTGTATAAGTATATACACAAACATTTTTAATGAAATTGCTTAAATAAATTGCATAAAAGTACAATGATACAAATTTTTTATATGAAATTGCGTAAATATGATGTGTGAAAATATGTTTACACAATTTTCTTTAGTGAATTATGTAAATGTATATTTGTGTACAAATATATTTAAACATTCTTCCAATAAAATCATTTAAATATAAAGTACAAAATATTTTTCCATCGTAGTAAGTTTACCCACTTTTATAAGCCTTTATATACACGGTGAACCAAAAGTAGGTGGACAGTAGATTGAATACGGTTTGTGTTATATTATATTATAACTATGGTGTTCATTATAACTATGGTGTTTGTGTTTATATTATATTAAATATTATAACTAAATTTATTTAAATTTTATTTTGTATTATAGTATACAAAAAAATTAAATATGTATTCTCAAAATAAACGTTATCATTTACTGTCCACCTACATTTAGTTCACCCTATATATATATATATATATAGATATATATATATATATATATATATATATATTGAAGAAGTAAATTGGTCTTGTTCCGGTAGTTAATAGGAGAAAGGATCTCTTAAAAAGTTGTCTCAACTTTTCGTGATGAACTCAGCAGAGTTAGAAATAACATTTAAGGGAAGGACGCAAGAAAATAGGTTTCGAGACAGACCTAATTCAGTGTAAAATGTTAAATAAATACATATTCTGAGTTAAATTTAGCTAATTATAATTCTTTTTAAGCTATTTAATTGTTGTAGTCCACCTTTCATTCTAAATCAATAATGTTCAAGTATTGCATATTTTAAAATTAGGATACCTCAGTTGTAACCTAAGCATACATATATATATATATATATATATATATATATATATTGGCTATTGATTGATGGCGTGGAAAACGCAGTTTAATAATAAACAGGAACACCAGAGAAAAAATAAACATCCTTCAAGGTTTAATAGTACCAACGTTTCGGAATGCACTAATTCCATCTTCAGGGCTAAAACAATAAAATGCCAAATCACATACAAAATACAAATTGCTTAATAACAATTTAAAATAAAGTTTGAAAACATTATAAAAAGTAGCTAAGAAAATGTAAAACATTAAAATTAAAGGTAAATAAATGTGAAGTTAAAAAGTTACAATTATAAAAAGTAGCTGGGAAAAATATAAAAGCATTAAAACTGAAAGGTAAATAAAATAAAATAAACTAGTACCTTAACCAAAACATAGCAGATCTATCGATGATTCGTCAGAATTTGTCTGGTTTTAGTTTATAAATAAACAAAGATTCCATAATTTTAAGCTTAAGGTCAGAGCTTCCGGCAGCAAGTACGGCGAAATTAGACTGTGAAATTGGGTGGTTATTGTTGTGCGAGTGATTACGTATGAGAGAATTAGGTGGTTTGCCAAGGGGTAAATTTGTACGGACCGATTTACCGAGATGTGCGTAAATACGGGATTTTAAATGTCTTTTAGTTTTACCTATATATGACCCCATACAGTGGTCACACTTGTACTGATAAACTATAGATGACTTAAGAAGTGTAGGAATAACATCCTTGTATTTAAATAAATGGTAAATCGATTTAGACGGGGTGAATATAATTTTTAAACATAGTTGTGGGTAGAATTCCTTGAGCAATTTTAAAAGTTTGTTCCTAATGTTAAAACTTGAGGTTTCCATATACGGCAAAGTGAAATACATGATATCTTTGGGGACTGTAATTAAGTCTCTAGTTGTAGGGTTTATTAGTCTATTTAAGGTTCTGCCTATTGTAGTCTCCACCAGTCTAGAAGGGAAATTATTCTTGGCAAGGAGTTTTCGGATGAAATCTAGTTCATCGTGTAGTTTAAAGTAATCTGAACAGATATTGAAAGCTCTATTCGTCAGAGTCGAAATTAAATTTCGTTTGAAACCTGAAGGGATAAAGGAAGAAAAGTTCGTAGTAAGATTGGTGAATGTCGGCTTTCGGTAAACGGAAGTTTCAAAAGAGGAATGAGTTTTTATTATCTTAATGTCCAAAAAGGACAGAGAACTATTAGATTCAACTTCTGAAGTAAATTGAATATTAGGGTGCTTAGAATTAAGGTAATTACGAAACAAAGGGATATGGTCTGGTGATTTGAACAGGAGAAAAGTGTCATCAATATATCTTCTATAAAAAACCGGTTTGAAGTTGGAAGGACACTCATTCAGCCATTTGACTTCATGATGACACAGAAACGCGTTAGCTAAGGTGGGACCAAGAGGCAGACCCATTTGAACACATTCAGTCTGTTTAAAATATTCACCGTTGAATATAAATATAAGGTCTTCCACGGAAAATTTTAGTAGTTCTTTCATTTGACTTCTATTAAAACCCTGCACAGTATCAGTATTATTAAAAAGATTGTCAATACATATATCAATAGTTTCTGCAACAGGCACATTGGTAAATAAAGATTTTACATCGAAGCTAGCCATTGTGTAAGAATTATTATTTAATGAGGTAATTTCTCTAACAAAAGAAAAAGAATCCCGTGCTGTATACAAATTATAAGTTATAGGTGATAGTATGGGAACCAAGAATTTTGAAAGGTTATAACAAAGTTCCTAGTGCCGTGGAAGACCTTATATTTATATTCATCGGTGAATATTTTAAACAGACTGAATGTGTTCAAATGGGTCTGCCTCTTGGTCCCACCTTAGCTAACGCGTTTCTGTGTCATCATGAAGTCAAATGGCTGAATGAGTGTCCTTCCAACTTCAAACCGGTTTTTTATAGAAGATATATTGATGACACTTTTCTCCTGTTCAAATCACCAGACCATATCCCTTTGTTTCGTAATTACCTTAATTCTAAGCACTCTAATATTCAATTTTCTTCAGAAGTTGAATCTAATAGCTCTCTGTCCTTTTTGGACATTAAGATAATAAAAACTAATTCCTCTTTTGAAACTTCCGTTTACCGAAAGCCGACATTCACCAATATTACTACAACTTTTCTTCCTTTATCCCTTTAGGTTTTAAACGAAATTTAATTTCGACTCTGACCAATAGAGCTTTCAATATCTGTTCAGATTACTTTAAACTACACGATGAACTAGATTTCATCCGAAAACTCCTTGCCAAGAATAATTTCCCTTCTAGACTGGTAGGGACCACAATAGGCAGAACCTTAAATAGACTAATAAACCCTACAACTAGAGACTTAATTACAGTCCCCAAAGATATCATGTATTTCACTTTGCCCTATATGGGAACCTCAAGTTTTAACATTAGGAACAAACTTTTAAAATTGCTCAAGGAATTCTACCCACAACTATGTTTAAAATTATATTCACCCCTTCTAAATCGATTTACCATTTATTTAAATACAAGGATGTTATTCCTACACTTCTTAAGTCATCCATAGTTTATCAATACAAGTGTGACCATTGTATGGGATCATAGATAGGTAAAACTAAGACATTTATAATCCCGTATTTACGCACATCTCGGTAAATCGGTCCGTACAAATTTACCCCTTGGCAAACCACCTAATTCTCTCATACGTAATCACTCGCACAACAATAACCACCCAATTTCACAGTCTAATTTCGCCGTACTTGCTGCCGGAAGCTCTGACCTTAAGCTTAAAATTATGGAATCTTTGTTTATTTATAAACTAAAACCAGACCTAAATTCTGACGAATCATCGATAGATCTGCTATGTTTTGGTTAAGGTACTAGTTTATTTTATTTTATTTACCTTTCAGTTTTAATGCTTTTATATTTTTCCCAGCTACTTTTTATAATTGTAACTTTTTAACTTCACATTTATTTACCTTTTAGTTTTAATGTTTTACAATTTCTTAGCTACTTTTTATAATTTTTCTAAACTTTATTTTAAATTGTTATTAAGCAATTTGCATTTTGTATGTGATTTGGCATTTTATTGTTTTAGCCTTGAAGATGGAATTAGTGCATTCCGAAACGGTGGTACTATTAAACCTTGAAGGATGTTTATTTTTTCTCTGGTGTTCCTGTTTATTATATATATATATATATAATATATAATATATATATATATTATATATATCTCTTCTTCTCTATTATTTTTTATATATATAAAAGAGGAAGTTTGTTTATTGGTTTAGTTGTTCGCTATAGAAAACCAAACGGTTGAACTTACAAATTTTAAAATAACTTCATAATAACCAGTTTTTTACAAGGAATCTAATGGTGCTATTTATTTATTTATTTATTTAAAATTTATTTATTTATTTAAAATTTAACGAAAATAGCACGACTTAACCTAACCAATCGTCGATGCCGTACAATTAACCTAAAATAAATAAATAAATTTTTTTTTATTGTTTTCCATTCAATTTAGGTTAGGTTGGTTAGGTTGGTTAGGTTGGTTTGGTTAGGTTGGTTAGGTTAGGTTGGGTTGGTTAGGTTAGGTTGGTTAGGTTAGGTTGGGTTGAGTCGTGATATTTTCGTTAAAGCTTAACCTAACCTAACTGAACCTAACCTAACTTAACCTGCTAGCTATTTATTTATTTATTTTATAAATAAAATTTAATGAAAATAGCACGACTTAACCTAACCAATCGTCAATGCCGTACAGTATAAAGAATCCTCTTCTCTTAATAAAAATAAATAAATAAAAAAATTTATTTTTTATTTATTTTTTTAGGTTAATTGTACGCCCTTGACGATTGGTTAGGTTAAGTCGTAATAGTTTGGTTAAAGAGAAAATATTCGACCTTCAGCTGGGATATTTTAGAACCCGCACGAAGGGCGGGTTTTAGGTTACCCGGGCAACGCCGGGTAACCTGCTAGTCTTCTTCTTCTTCTTCTCTTTTTATATATATAAAAGAGGAAGTTTGTTTATTGGTTTAGTTGTTCGCTATAGAAAACCAAATGGTTGAACTTACAAATTTTAAAATAACTTCATAATAACCAGTTTTTTACAAGGAATCTAATGGTGCTATTTATTTATTTATTTAAAATTTATTTATTTATTTAAAATTTAACGAAAATAGCACGACTTAACCTAACCAATCGTCGATGCCGTACAATTAACCTAAAATAAATAAATAAAAAAATATTTATTGTTTTCCATTCAATTTAGGTTAGGTTGGTTAGGTTGGTTAGGTTAGGTTGGTTAGGTTAGGTTGGTTAGGTTAGGTTGGTTAGGTTAGGTTGGGTTGAGTCGTGATATTTTCGTTAAAGCTTAACCTAACCTAACTTAACCTAACTTAACCTGCTAGCTATTTATTTATTTATTTTATAAATAAAATTTAATGAAAATAGCACGACTTAACCTAACCAATCGTCAATGCCGTACAGTATAAAGAATCCTCTTCTCTTAATAAAAATAAATAAAAAAAAAATTTTATTTTTTATTTATTTTTTTAGGTTAATTGTACGCCCTTGACGATTGGTTAGGTTAAGTCGTAATAGTTTGGTTAAAGAGAAAATATTCGACCTTCAGCTGGGATATTTTAGAACCCGCACGAAGGGCGGGTTTTAGGTTACCCGGGCAACGCCGGGTAACCTGCTAGTATATATATAAAGAGAGAGAAAGAGAGAGAGAGAGAGATAATTTAATTATCATAGAAAATAATATTTAAGTACTGTGTGAAGACAAATACGAAGTATAATAGGATGCAAAATTATGGTTTGAATGTTGAATGTAAACTCCAACATTACTTAAATAAGCCTTTCAAGAATTTTAACTTGAGTGCAAAATAATGTTTTTCAAAGTTTTATCGAAGAATTATTCAGATTGCTTTTATGAGGAAGGAATTGTAGAAGAAGACGCATTCCTTAAGTGAGATTGCAGGAACTGATGTTACAAATCTACGAGTATATGAAATGGATTAGCACTATTTCTTATAGAAAGACTTTCTCAGGAAAGGTGAGAAATAATTATGGGGATTGATTGTTGTTAATTGCGTAATTCAGGCAGTCAGCCTCCATACTAACAGCCAGGTGGATCATATAAAAGAGGAAACGTACGGCTTAATGTTAAAGAATTCGAACTACGAGTCACTACATCATCCAGACGCGCGGGACGGTCACCCTGGTCACCCAAACCAAATATCGCTAAATTTCGTTGATTATACGGGAAACGGTGTAACGACATGGCCGGCCAAGATGTATAATTAATTAAGAGTATATAATATTTACACATTGCGCAAGGTTAAAACTATAATCAAAGAACTGGTGCATGTGGTGTTTATTTTTATTCCATTCACCAGGAATTAACTTGCTTCGTGAATCAAAAGCAAAAATTAGATCCAGTTTATTTTCAATCAATTTCATTTCAGAAAGTTAGTACTAAGAAGTGAGGCATTTTATTTTTATTTAAAATTAATTTTCGTTCGTTTTGCCTGAGGATGATTGGCATGAAACTGTCTGTAAAGGGAAGCGAAGGTTTCGAGCGATGCTACGTTGCAGAGGGTCTTTTTCCTTTCCTCTTTCTTAATAATAAAAAGGGAAAATGGAGGAAAATGGAGATGGGGATTCTGAGGGGAAAAAAGAACTTCACCACTTGTTTTTCCCTTCAGAAAGATAAAATTAAATTAGTTATGTTTAGATTTGTTTTCATAATTAATGTGAATGATGTGAATGTTACTTATTCAGCTTCAGTTTTTTAGCTGCTTATACTGTAATTATTTTCCTTTATAGTTCATATGTCATGAAGAATTACAGTTATTTCACATTAATTTACAATGCAGTGATATATATATATATACAGGGGTGAGAAAAGCCTTTAAGAATTTTATACATACAACTATTTAGTTAACATTATACAAATAAGAGTCCAAATGATGAAACAAATCAAACTAAACATCTATTAGGATTTTATTCATACAAATATTTTGTTAAATTGTAATTTTAATCTTCAAAAGAGTTCTCCATCCTCTGTGATACATTTGTGGATTCGCTCTGTGAAACTCTTCATTGTTCTGAACATATCAAGTGGGATCCTTTACAGTTCTTCATCTATTCTGCGGTCAAGAGCATTCACATTTGGATAGATGAAACCAGGAGTGTAGAGTTTCTTACGCAAATAACCACAAAGCCAGAAATCACATGCAGTTAAAGCGGGTGATTTGGCTGGTCACTCGATGGGACCTTGCCGCCCAAGCCATCTTCTTTCAACGTTGGTATCCAAAATCTCAGGGGAAGCTGCAGAGTAATGTGGCAGCATTCAATCATGTTGATAAAGCCAATTCCTGCCAAAGTCATTAGTAAACTGTGGAAAAACTTTGTCTCTCAATTCCTGGCAATAGCGTTTTCCATCCATCGTATCTCTCAATATGTCAAAGGAAACGAGCTCTGAATAACCATTGCACGCCCAAACTGTTAGTGTAGCCGTTTTAACGGGTTTACCAAATAGTATTCTGGGATTTATTTTTGCCCAATAGTAAACGTTGTGTTTGTTAAACCGAAGACACACTCGTCTGAAAATTTGATCTTTCCAAGGAAATCTGGATCACTGTTGAACCTTTGTTTCATTGTCTTAGCAAACAGCAGCCGTCTATCTGAATCATGGTCGTATATGAGCTGAGAGTAAATGGGTTTGTAATCGTGGTACCCCAATGATTACAATATTTTTGCTAGTGAAGCTGTTGGATCGACTTGAAAACTGTCGAGGACATTTTCTTTGTTGTTGTCTCCTGTCGCTGTTACTGGTCTTGCGCTTCTTGAACGATCTTTTACCAGGCTCCCTGTTTCCAAAAGTTTGAGCTTCCAGTATCGAAGAGTGGTTGCATTTGGTGTTGGCTTATTGTATTTTTCTTGAAATAAACGCAACCTTCTTTCACGATTATTATAAGAAATAGCCTACAATACAAGATACAATTTTTCTTCATTGTTGTATTCCATCCTTACTGACACGGCGGTGACTGGAGGTAGGGCCTAAGGCCTTCATGTTCTCGCCTAGGGTCATTCCTATCCTTGTACAATTGCTTTGAAAAGTATTGCATACACTGCAGTGATATCATTGGAATTTATTTATTTATTAATAAATTATTTGTATACGTATAAAATCCTAAGACTTTTCTTCCACCCTGTATCTTAAATATATATATATATGATGAATAAAACCACGAAGGAAAGGAAACATAAAAAGGTGCTCAAGCGCTTTCGTCTAATGACATCCTCAGGAACACTGAAGTACATAAAAGGTTACGGCCTATATATAGGTTACAGAAAGAAAAAAAAAATAATAAAAGAAAATATAAATAAATAAATAACATACACACAAACATATATATATATATATATATACACATACATATCTACACACACACATATATATATATATATATATATATACATATATGCAATAAACGGAGAAGTAAAAATTAACAAAGAGGCATACAGATTTGTAAGGAAAAATACCGATTTTTAGCACAAGATCAAATGAATTATAAAAATACAAATTTATACTGGAAATCTGCCCGGGTTTTAACACTTTGCCTTTTATAGTCAAGTTTCGATATATATAAAAATAAAATGAAGATTAAAAGTTGATAAAGAGGCATACAAGTTTACCAAAGATTTAGCATCCTACCCTTTTTATCTAAATCTGTGATTCCTTTTACATAGGTCAGACGGGAAAGGATTTGCGCACACGTATAAAACAGCATCAATATTCCGTTAGAACAGGACAGTTGTCCAGTGCTCTTTTTGTCCATTTGTCAGAGTTATCCCACTGTATTGATTGGAATAATGCTTCAGTGTTATTTCACTCTAGCAACATTGTTAACAGAAATATTCTTGAGTCTGCCATTATCCAACTTTCAAATAACTTCAACATAAGCAAAGGTCTTTTTCAACTCGATCCTGTTGTTTTGAATTCCTTCAAAACAGATTTAGATAAAAAGGGTAGGATGCTAAATCTTTGGTAAACTTGTATGCCACTTTATCAACTTTTAATCTTCATTTTATTTTTATATATATATCGAAACTTGACTATAAGAGGCAAAGTGTTAAAACCCGGGCAGATTTCCAGTATAAATTTGTATTTTTATAATTCATTTGATCTTGTGCTAAAAATCGATATTTTTCCTTACAAATCTGTATGCCTCTTTGTTAATTTTTACTTCTCTGTTTATTGCATATATGTATATATATATATGGTGTGTGTAGATATGTATGTATATATATATATATATATATATATATATATATATATATAATATATATATAATATATATATATTTGTGTGTATGTATGTTATTTATTTTTTTTTTTTCTATTTTTTTTTTCTTTCTGTAACCTATATATAGGCCGTAACCTTTTATGTACTTCAGTGTTCCTGAGGATGTCATTAGACGAAAGCGCTTGAGCACCTTTTTGTGTTTCCTTTCCTTCGTGGTTTTATTCATCATAAATATTTTTCACGTGTTTACTTTCGTGAAATAATTTTCATATATATATATATATATATAGTAGAATGATGGCATTTGGGGAGACAGACATGGATTAATTTGAAAATTTCCGCCCTCACCGTCCTTCCATGAGGATCCTTCACCGTCCTTCATAACGGTCCCTCCTTTATAAGGTGTCTTTCATGTTCTTTCAAAAAAAAAAAAAAGGATTCGTCTCCACCTTCCTTCAAAAAAAATTTAAAAATTCATCATCGCCTGGGGGGGCGGGGGGAAGGGAAAAAAGGACTCATCCTCGCCTTCTTTCAAGGTCTTTCATGAGAAAAAATCAAACAAACAAACAGACAAAGACAGAGTTTGACACTCAATTTTGAGCTTATACCATTAAACATTAGGAATGAAAACTTAAAATAAATATCTGAAAAAAGGTTTAATAGGCCTAACGAGAGTATCTACTGACCTCAAAGTACATTATTGTATCCTAATATCACATTACCTACTCATTTGTAATTCCGTTTTCACATGTTAACAAATTACGAACATCACAAAATAGAAACTCAGACTAAATATGATTTAAGTCAAACACAATTTCTTTGTTTAGTATTTGTATTATATAAAGTTAAATAAAAAAATTAAGTAAAATTAAAATTAAACATTTTATTTTCAATTATAGGGGTAACTTTTGCTTATCCTAATTAAATTTTATTTATTCTACATTAATATGAAATGAGGCGAAATGAAATGAATTGAAGAGACTTATTGGCAAACTATACCCCATAAGATAAAAATTATTAAGATACATTATGTAGTTTAGCCAACATAACTTATTATTTATCATCAACTACCATCTTAAACATTATTATTTGTATATATATATATATATATATATATAATATATATATATATATATGGGATAAATTTAAAGTTAAGAGCGTGAAACGAGTGAATGTTGCAAATATATATATAATATCTGATAAGTTTTACTGATTCAATGTACAGTATTTGTATAATTCTTTGCTAAGTACGTTAATTGTAATCGGCAACTCAGTTCACGATCTTGCCAGATTTTCCAGACTAATTAATAATAATAAATTTTAAATGTATGTAATTTTTTCTAGTAATTTAACTGTAACGAGAAATGTTATCATTATTATTGTTATCAATTATTGACTATAAATCACACAGGGCTGCGAGTGACAACTTTATAAGAGATATCTTCTTTCTAATAACTGATTTTATATGACTCAACCACATTTAAATGAAATGTAAAGGTTTATTGGCAGACTGTAGTCCATATGACAGAAACTATTATTAAGTTACATTATGCAGTTAGGCTAACATACTTGCGTTTAGCGAACATAGCTATTATTATTTCCCATCAATTACCACCTTAAACATTATTATTTGTTTATCATCATTATATATATATATATATATATATATATATATATATATATATATATATATATATGATGAATTTCACAATTAAGCACGTGAAACGAATGAATGATGCATATATATATATATATATAAGCACACCGGACAAAAAATTAGTCACCCCTCTCAGAATGTACCTAATAACGTGTGACGGCGCCTCTGGCCTTGATAACCGCACGAATCCGCGAGTTTAGTATGCGGAGGTACGCCTGCTGGTTCAAATTCATCGTCTCTGGAACGAGAGGGCCCATTTCGTGGTACGAAAAACATCCCCAGAACATCACGGAACCACCTCCAGTCTGAACAACACCTTCGACGCATTCAGGATTAAAGGCTTCATTGGACCTGCGATGTACTCGTCGCCTCCCATCATTGGAGAACAAACAAAAACGGGACTCATCGGACCAAATTACACGTTTCCAATCTGCCGCAGTCCAGTTTTTGTGCCTCTGAGCCCATTTATAACGTGCCAAGTTGTTACTTGCTGTTAACAGCGGCCTCTTCCGTGGTACCCTGCTCCAGTTGTCCATCGCATGCAGTTCTCGTCGCAATGTCCGTTCGGAAATTGGTCGCTGGAGAACCTCATTGGTTTCTTGGAGCAATTGTTCTCTGGTTGAAAACGATTTGCAGTTACTAGACGAGAAACATGGCGGCGGCCCCTATTGTCGAGAATTGTTTTCCGGCCACAGTTACGCCGTCGATTTTCAGTTGATTGCGAACTACACCACTCTTTGTAAACTCGCTGGACAGTACGCGTTGACACACCAACAAATTGGGCTACTTCAGACATTTTGTGTCCGTGGGCTCTGCCAAACACGATGGCTCCTTTTTGCCACTGAGTAACGTCTGCCTCACGACCCATTTTGCAGACTATATCCAACACACACTTTGTTCTTCACCACCTCACGAAACAGATCTGATCCTGTGTGCTACGTCACCGCTACTTGTCACTTACCAATGCTACATCAGCGCCCTCTGTGTGACCTTGAACTTCCTACTATCGGTGCTAGTGGGGGTGACTTATTTTTTGTCCGGTGTGCTTATATATATATATATATATATATATATATATCAGACTTTTTAAAGAGATTAGGCTGAACATGCAGATACATGCAGTTTATATTTCATAAGTTCAATTATCGATACGTCTTCATTCATTGTCATATAGTTCAAGCCAGTAAAAATGTATCTATTTTAAGCCGTATACCTGTAAACGAACCATTCATCTCACAAGCTACATCAAGCTGTGTGATAAAGCTTTAAAACTAAAAGCAAATATGCTATCCTCGTCTAAACATCCACTTAAACGTTATTACTAATATTGATTTATTGTTATTATTATTAAGAATATTTAAGTTAAACACACTGATATCAATTCCTTTCACAATAAAACTCTTTCAAATCTACACCAATATTGCTATATATTTCTCTCAGTAACTGTTTTCAGACCAGTAGCAGTTAAGTTATAAATATATACATAAAAACGCAATATCCAAATAAGTAGGTTTGGCCAAAAAAAACAACTTTCAATATTTCCAGTTAACAGAAAACGTGGACAGGCCTTTACAAGACATAACTCTAGTATTTATCATCGTAGCAAAGATTGTTGACTAAATATAGCACCAGTCTTTCATGAAGCAATACCACCAAAGAAGTTCAAAGCACATCTTCAATAATAATTCAAGCAAGGATCTTTCACTACACGGTCGCTTCCGATTATTTAAGCAAATCTGAAAGTTGCATACTCTGAAATTCTGAAAGCTTTATACAACAAGAGGAAGAAATCGTATCTTCTCTCAAAACTGTCCTAATTCCATTATTCTAAATCCACGTATTCTCTGTGATATATATATATATATATATATATATATATATATATATACAGTTCTTACTTACGTCTGTTTGATTTTTACCCATTCTTCAACAGAATGTACACCATTTTTCTGTTCCAAGCTAGAAGTTGGGCGTACGAGGAAACTGCGTTATTATTATTATTATTATTATTATTATTATTATTATATTATTATTATTATATTATTATTATTATTATTTATTGTTATTATTATTATTAGTAGTAGTAGTAGTAGTAGTAGCAGGGGTAACAGTAGTTTAAAACTTATCTTCACTTCTACACATCTGTCTTTTTCAATGCAGTCCTAAATCACCTAAGCTTTCCTCTTAAGCAGGAGTCACTCCAAACTATTTTACATCGAAAGCTTTCTAACATCTACATACTAACAGAAATGAGGGGCCCGCATATTTAAATGTAGTACAATATACGAGTTTATCAATTTGGTTAATACCACAATGCTTTTGTATCACTCATTTCCTATCTGTATTAGCTAAAACTTAGTTAGCTAGTTGTCAACTGGTGATCAAAATAATGTAATGTGCAAATTTTTAGTTGGGGACCCGCGCCTTAAGCCTACTTATACACACACACACACACACACACACACACAGATTCTTTCAGGAAAGGGCATATATATATGTACACACACGCACCACACACACACACACACATATATATGAAAAATTATTTCACGAAAGTGACACGTGAAAAGTATTTATGATGAATAAAACCACGAAGGAAAAAAGAAACACAAACGGGTGCTCAAGCGCTTTCGTCTAATGACATCCTCAGGAACACTGGAGTGAAAGGACAGATCAAGGCAATATATAGGTTACAAAAATAAACATACATACATACATACATATTCATATATATGTACATATACATATATATATATATATATATATATATATATATATATATATACATATTATAGTAAGCATAGAAAAAATTGTGGGAGAGCCAACATTTATAGTTTATGAAACAGATCACAAAAGAATAAAGAAATAAAATAAATATAAATTGAGAAAAAATTAATTACCAAATAGTGCCTTAGTGATATATATGTCACAGCCTAAATAATCATAAAGAAAAAACAGGCAAATAAAAAAACCACAAATATACATACATACATATATATATATATATATATATATATATATACATATAAAAAGACACTTTTAGCACTTTGGCCGACCTTCAATATAAATTCAAATGGCTTGTTTATGGAACAGGTCACAAAAAATAAACAAATAAAAATAAATAATAAATATTGTAAGTGGTCTATAAATTCAAGCTCAAAAGGGAAGCTTTACAATCATTTATAGATGATGCCAAATTGATATATGTCACAAAGAAATAAAGAAATAAACCACAAAAAAAAAAAAAAAAAAAAATTAATTATTAAAAAATATAATAAAATAATAATAATAAATTGAAAGATAAATTTTAAGAGAGGCAACCAATTTATAAGGGAAAAAATAACCACATATGCATATTATAGTCACAAACGAATAAAAAAGTACAAGTAAATATAATTGGAAAACAAAATGAAGCCTAGATGATATATAAAAACAATAAAATATATATACAACATATATACGGTATATATACGAAATATAAACGCAATATATACAGAATATATATATATATATGCATAAGGGAAAAAAATTACCAAATTTGTTTTTATAATTATTGTCTGAAAAAATGGTAGTCGCAAAAGAATAAAGAAATAAAATAAATATAAATTGAAAAAAAATTACAAATAATACACGTACCCATGTATACCCGCATAACCAATATATATACATATACACACATATATACAAACACACACACACACACATATATTTATATATATACATACAAGCTTGACAATCGCGAAATGAGAAATCATCGCGCAGAACCTTTGTGAGGTTGTAAGGTAAGGTAAGGTACATACACATATATATATATATATACGTTTAACTGCATACATACATACATACATACATACATATACACACATACATACATACATATACACACATATATACATACAAACACATTTAACTGCAATGACCACACACATACTCACATACCATACATACATACACATACACGCATACAGCAAAAAATTGAAAAATAAAATTGTGAGAGAAACAAAAGACAAAAACAAATTTTTACCAAAGATTTAACAACCTGCCCTTTTTGTTTAAATCCATTCTGAAGGAATTCAGAGCAACGGATCGAGTTGAAACAGACCTTTACTCATGTTAAGGTTATTTGTAAGTTGAATTATAGCCGACTCAAGAATATTTCTATTAACAATGTTCTAGAGTGAAACAAAACTGAAACATTATTCCAATCAATACAATGGGATAACTCTGACAATGGACAAAAAGGGCACTGGACAACTGTCCCGTTCTAACGGAATATTGATGCTGTTTTACACGCGTTTGCAAATCCTTTCCCGTCTGACCTATGTAAAAGGAATCACATTGCTTACACCCAATTTTATAGATAATGCCTAAATTATTGGTAGGGCTATTTTTTACTATGATGTTTTTCACAATATTGTTATATGAAAAACTACACTGATATCCAAAAGTTTAAGTACATTAGCAATGCCTAAGAAGCCCGGGAAAATGGAAGTACTAAAATATTCTTTGACAAGGTGCGAGTGTTATTATTCACACGATAGAAGGTTCGTTTAGCCTTATTAAGACAAGATTCCATGAACGCAGATGGGTAACACAACTCACTTCCAATACCGTTGATATTTTCCAATTCGGCATCGATGTATTCCGGACTGGTGATCCTAAGACGCGGAGAAACATTGAGGAAAATATGGCCTTTTTAATAGGGGTGTCCTACGTACACTTTTACTCTGGACATGACACCCCTATTAAAAAGGCCATATTTTCCTCAATGTTTCTCCGCGCTCTTAGGATCGCCAGTCCGGAATACATCGATGCCGAATTGGAAAATATCAACGGTATTGGAAGTGAGTTGTGTTACCCATCTGCGTTCATGGAATCTTGTCTTAATAAGGCTAAACGAACTTCTATCGTGTGAATAATAACACTCGCACCTTGTCAAAGAATATTTTAGTACTTCCATTTTTCCCGGGCTTCTTAGGCATTGCTAATGTACTTAAACTTTTGGATATCAGTGTAGTTTTTTCATATAACAATATTGTGAAAAACATCATAGTAAAAATAGCCTACCAATAATTTAGGCATTATCTATAAAATTGGGTGTAAGCAATGTGATTCCTTTTACATAGGTCAGACGGGAAAGGATTTGCAAACGCGTGTAAAACAGCATCAATATTCCGTTAGAACGGGACAGTTGTCCAGTGCCCTTTTTGTCCATTTGTCAGAGTTATCCCATTGTATTGATTGGAATAATGTTTCAGTTTTGTTTCACTCTAGCAACATTGTTAATAGAAATATTCTTGAGTCGGCTATAATTCAACTTACAAATAACCTTAACATGAGTAAAGGTCTGTTTCAACTCGATCCCGTTGCTCTGAATTCCTTCAGAATGGATTTAAACAAAAGGGCAGGTTGTTAAATCTTTGGTAAAATTTGTTTTTGTCTTTTGTTTCTCTCACAATTTATTTTTCAATTTTTGCTGTATGCGTGTATGTGTATGTATGTATGTGTATGTGAGTATGTGTGTGGTCATTGCAGTTAAATGTGTTTGTATGTATGTATGTGTGTATATGTATGTATGTATGTGTGTATATGTATGTATGTATGTATGTATGTATGCAGTTAAACGTATATATATATATATATATATATATATATATATATATATATGTGTATGTACCTTACCTTACCTTACAACCTCACAAAGGTTCTGCGCGATGATTTCTCATTTCGCGATTGTCAAGCTTGTATGTGTATATATATATATATGTGTGTGTGTGGGTGTTGTTGTATATATGTGTGTATATGTATATATATTGGTTATGCGGGTATACATGGGTACGTGTATTATTTGTAATTTTTTTTCAATTTATATTTATTTTTATTTCTTTATTCTTTTGCGACCTACCGTTTTTCAGACAATAATTATAAAAACAAATTTGGTAATTTTTTTTCCCTTATGCATATATATATATATATATATATATTCTGTATATATTGCGTTTATATTTCGTATATATACCGTATATATGTTGTTATATATTTTATTGTTCTTTATAGTATATCATCTAGGCATCATTTTGTTTTCCAATTTATATTTACTTGTACTTTTTATTCGTTTGTGACTATAATATGCATATGTGGTTATTTTTTCCCTTATAAATTGGTTGCCTCTCTTAAAATTTATCTTTCAATTTATTATTATTATTTTTTTATTATTTTTTTAATAATTAATTTTTTTTTTTTTTTTTTTTTTGTGGTTTATTTCTTTATTTCTTTGTGACATATATATCAATTTGGCATCATCTATTAAATTGATTGTAAAACTTCCCTTTGAGCTTGAATTTATAGACTCCACTTACAATATTTATATATTTTTATTTCTTTATTCTTTTGTGACCTGTTCCATAACAAGCCATTTGAATTTATATTGAAGGTCGGCCAAAGTGCTAAAAGTGTCTTTTTATATAATATATATATATATATATATGTATATATGTATATTTGTGGGTTTTTTTATTTGCCTGTTTATTTCTTTATGATTATTTAGGCTGTGACATATATATCACTAAGGCACTATTTGGTAATTAATTTTTTCTCAATTTATATTATATTTATTTTTTTCTTTATTCTTTTGTGATCTGTTTCATAAACTATAAATGTTGGCTCCTCCCACAATTTTTCTATGCTTACTATATATATGTATATATATATATATATATATATATGTATATGTATATGTATATATATATGAATATGTATGTATGTATGTTTATTTTTGTAACCTATATATTGCCTTGATCTGTCCTTTCACTCCAGTGTTCCTGAGGATGTCATTAGACGAAAGCGCTTGAGCACCCGTTTGTGTCTTTTTTCCTTCGTGGTTTTATTCATCACACATATATATATTATATATATATATATATATATATATATATATATATATATATATATAAAGCAAACAACCACAGGGAAAAGGAAACACAAAGTCCGAGCGCTTTCGTGATATATTCACATTATCAAGGAGGAACAGAAAATAGACAGAGATTACAAAGTAAATGAGTTAAATAGACAAGCAAAAAAATTCACAATCGGCACCTCAAATTAAAGGCCTTAAAGCCCTCTAAAGATTATTTCAATTGATAACATAATCTGTCGGCTGCTAAATTACTAAATATGTATATAGATGAAATTAGACCAAAAAAAAAAAAAAAAAAACCAATACAGAGAACAAAAATTATTTTACATTGCCCAAACTGGTAAGACCCTTGAGTTACGTATTAAACAGCATCAATACAGTATAAGAAGTGGCCAGGAATCTAACGCCATTTTCATTCACGTAAGAGATACTAATCATCCCATTGATTGGAAAAATGCTTCCAAATTAAGGTTTAGTAAATCTATTGTTAGCAGAAATATACTGGAATCAAGTGTGATCAAGAATAATGCGGATTTGGTCCTTAATATTAGGCCTGGGTTGTATAAATTAGATTCGTGCATTGTCAGAAAGCTGGCGAAGGGCCTACTGTTTTCTTGACTGCATTCTTGCCCCCTTAATGGTTTGCCCTAATTAAATAAATAAATATTATTGTAAGAACTGTTAACATTCTTATGTGTCTATTTTAATTGTAATATTTCTTTCGTGTATAATCTTTGGTTGCTGGGGGGTTTATTGGACTTTTCAACTGGGTTGCTTTTGGGAAACAACTTTTCCAGACTGTTTGTAGAAAAATTTTGTAATATTCTGTAAGACGATGGCACCATTCCCTTTGTTTTCATTAATTTCTGGCCATTTAATTTCCTGCTTAATTAAATATTAGTGTTAATAACCATTATAATAATTTTTGTTTCTGTACTGGTGTTTTGTCTAATTTCATCTATATAGTCTTTTTATATTTAGTAATTTAGCAGCCTACAGATTATGTTATCTATTTGTTATCTACGTTATCTATTTGTTTTTCATTAAATTCTTGCAAATTAATTGCCTGCTTTAATTAAATATTAGTGTTAATAACCATTATAATAATTTTGTTCTCTGTATTTTTTTATTATTTTTTTTTTGTCTAATTTCATCTATACATATTTAGTAATTTAGCAGCCTACAGATTATGTTATCAACTGAAAAAATCTTTAGAGGGCTTTAAGGCCTTTAATTTGAGGTGCCGATTGTGAATTTTTTGCTTGTCTATTTAACTCATTTACTTTGTAATCTCTGTCTATTTTCTGTTCCTCCTTGATAATGTGAATATATCACGAAAGCGCTCGGACTTTGTGTTTCCTTTTCCCTGTGGTTGTTTGCTTATTAATAAGATCACGTGTTATTTGTGATTTTAGTGCATTATATATATATATCTAATATATATTATATATATATATATATATATATATATACCTTCCAAACTTTTTAGTATTCCGTTCGATGATTCCTCATTTCACGAAGTTTAAGCTTGTCGCCTCTCTCTCTCTCTCTCTCTCTCTCTCTCTCTCTCTCTCTCTCTCTCTCTCTCTCTCTCTCTCTCTATATATATATATATATATATATATATATATATATATATATTTATATTAAGATGTATACTTAAATAATTATGCATATTATATATAAACATATAAATATAAAATATGCATAATACAAAGATTTTATACAAAGTAAATGACAAACAATAAATCTCGTTTTATGAAGCAAACTGTGGAATGACATCTCGATCTCAAAGGGTTTTAATTTTCATTTCCCTCAAAATCTGTGGGTAATACAAAAACGTGTTTCCATTTTGTAATCAGCGTAAAAAAGAACAAGAATCACCCATATTTATCAAATGGAGAAAAACTTTGCTGAAGAATGTTATGATCTGTTGAATATGGGCATTTTACATTGTGGCAAGACCATAGTTGATGTGACAAATATTAATAATACGAACTGACACTAGATTACATTTGACAGCTCAAATACTAAGGATAGAGATGGAGTTAACAGGAAATAGCACAATAATGTCGGATGTAAGTAGAGCTACAATCAGACGTCTTTATATCAT
This sequence comes from Bathynomus jamesi, assembly GCA_023014485.1. NCBI lineage: Eukaryota > Metazoa > Arthropoda > Malacostraca > Isopoda > Cirolanidae > Bathynomus > Bathynomus jamesi. The sequence continues at coordinate 1,265,952 of JAJOZX010000502.1, forward strand.
AATTCCATAGCTTACGAATATATATATATATATAGTTTTACAATCATGTTCTAAATCAATTATTCAGCCGTTAATGTTCTCATATTTGGTGAAATAAATTTCTAATAATAAAATTTTTATAAGTTTATACATCTCAATTTTGTGTTTATGTACAACACTTTCGGGGACACTTGGACGGGGAAAGCCATGTATAAAGATTTCACATGATTTAACTCTACACAAAACGCAGTTTTTATACAGATATTTGCTCCAACGCTGAAGCTACTGTGACGTTGTCTGGTTAAAATACATCATTTACTCAATGAAATAACCACAAAGTCATACTTATTAACTTGTGGCATCTTCCACATGAAAACTACCCAACCTACCAAAAATTACCCACCAGAAACGTATAAATTACATAACTCGACATGGGTTAAGCAATTTATAAACTCCCATTCATGAACACATCCAACATTTTCTTAAAACATCTAAACAGCTATTAATTATTTATTACCATATCACTTCAAGCTAAATTACTCTACTCGGTCGTTAAAACAGAGCTTTCAGCTCTTGAGATATGGTAGAAATGAAGAACTTAATCAGACTGCATATTATACCCCAGATAGACGGGGAAAATCAGAGAAGCATGAAAGCGCACGAACTGTAATAATGACCGAAGATGTGAAATTCGAAACACAAAATCAGATAACGAAAACAAAGCAAGAAACCAACTCGCTCTTCAACCAAGTCAGGCCTAGGGATGGAACACCGGCTTGACCTACGTGTGAAGAGAGACCATCACATGGAATATGAAGAAGGTTAACGAGGAGATACATAAAGTATTTATATATATATATATATATAATATATATATATATATATATATATATATATATATATAGTTTATGTGAGTTCGAACGATGATTCAGGGTCGACCTACAGACGATCTCTTTGCAACTGCCCGCATCATTCATATACACACTTATATACATACATCAAAGAAAGAAAGAACTTATCAAAGCAAAGAAAATAGTAATAACAATATTTTATGAATGAAATTTACGCATACCCAATCTTCACAAATCAGCAGAGACGGCTTTTCTGAGGAGGTATGGGATGCCGTGCCTCCTCTAGTTTTTATAATGCTAATATATGAATGTTATTTTATCAACCTATTTTCACGGTTCTTTCTGTTTTTCCCTAAGCACATCCATGCGTATAGCTGTGATATGACAATAATTTTACAAAATAGCTGCTAATTATAAGCCATAAAAAATTCAATAAAATTAAACATGTACGAATACTTCTCAAACTTTGAGTTTTAAACATTGTGCTTCAAGGCATCATGCAGCTTCCACATCTCCCGTCCACACACACACACACACATTAGCCTTCTCAGTCTTGTTCAGGGTCTGTGAACCTCGCCAAAGGTACACCGTTCTTCTTGCACAAATGATATATTCATACTGAATACACTCTGTTGCGATTAGCATTAGATCAAGTAAAGTTAAACCAAGGTTTCTTTTTAACATTAGCAGTACGGATAAAATATGGGATGTACACCTCCATGACCGAGAGAATCAGATCCATGATGCGCTCAGCACAACCAGAAGGGCACGGCCACGGATGCAGTAAGCATTCCATAGGAAATCACAGAAGTACTGCCTAAGGGCGCCCAATAGTGGTGCTGAAGGGACCAAAGGCAAAGCTTTCTCTTGGATGATCCAAAAGCCGTATTGGAGCGATAGGAGAGGAAACAGCTATAAGATTGTGATCGGAAGTCCCAACTTAGAGAAAAGTTTCACAGAGTAAGAAGAAGGATGAGAGGTAATAAATTAACCCAGAATGTTGGGCCTATCTCTAATGCAACCAGGGATACGAGTAGGGTAATCTGCTCCAGGCCATTTAGGACAGAAAAGTTGTAAGTTAGTTCACCAGTGTTGACAAATGAAATGGGAAGAGAGCCAAAACTGGTGGCTAATATATATATATATATATATATATATATATATATATATACAGGGTGTTTCAGGAGGAAAGGTCAATACTTCGGGAGGTGATAGTATCGGTTATTGTGAGAAAAAAATTTCATTTGAACATGTGTCTAATTCTGTATGGTTACGGAGATATTGCTGTTTGAATCTACACATACAAAAGCATTGTTAATGGTAATCAAGAAAGAGAAACCAATTACTGTTTCTAACATTTAATGTTTAAACATTGGCATTTTGAATGGTATCAGATACAGAAATGACAAATTTGTTACAGTTTACAATACGTTTTCGAAAATCCCACCGTCAACCTCAATGCACTTTGCAACTCGTGTGCGAAGATCGCGCGTTGTTCGTCTGAGTTGACTTTGACATTCCTTTATGCGGGCAGCAGCATCCAAAATGCGCGCGAGCAATTCGTCTCGCGTATCCACCTTTCTTTTGTAAACTTGAATTTTCATCCACCCCTACAAACAATAATCTAACGGAGAGAGGTCTGGAGACCTTGGTGGCCATTGAATGGGACCACCGCGGCCGATCCATCGACCAGGGAAAGTTTGATTTAGGTATTGCATCACCAGATGGGTAGAATGTGGAGGAGCTCCGTCATGCTGAAAGTACATACCAGCGCGTGTAGCCAAAGGAACATCCTCCAATAGTCCTGGCAATTCATTTCGCAGAAGTAATAATGCCGTCGGTTACAGAATTCAGAGAGCACTATAGCAACAAAATTACAACGGCTAGAAAAACAATAGGCATAATCTGGAGGCTTCCCAGCAGAAAAGCAAACATTATGCAGACCCAGGTGCTGACAGATGGTGCGTAGCACACCCAGATAGAATTCTTTTTGACCCGTTAGGCTAGTTGTATGCTGTTTATTATTTGCTCTTTCGTTGCTATTTCGTCATATACAGTGTGGAAGTGATAATACACTTTCAAAGCGTTACACTTTGTTGTAAAATATAACGCCTTGAAAATGTATTATCACTTCCACACCATATATGACGAAATAGCAACGAAGGAGCAAATAATAAACAGCATGCAACTAGCTTAACGGGTCAAAATGAATTCTATCTGGGTGTGCTACGCACCATCTGTCAGCACCGGGGTCTGCATAATGTTTGCTTTTCTGCTGGGGAAGCTCCTCCAGATTATGCCTATTGTTTTTCTAGCCGTTGTAATTTTGTTGTTATAGTGCTCTCTGAATTCTGTAACCGACGGCATTATTACTCAAGATCCCTGACTTATGGATTTGGTGTTATATGTTTGGCTTGCTGAGTTTTGTACCCTTTTTCTGTAGCTCTTGTTATTACCATATCTTAGAAGTGGGAATTTTTCTTCGTTCAACTTCATATTGGTATCTTCTACCCACTGGAACAATGTTTCAATGACGTATTGTAATCTTTCTGTGACACCTTCGTTCAATATTTCCATACATGTTTTTACGACATCTGCGAAAAATTATAGAATACTGTCACTGATATCTGCATCACTATATGCAATCATTATTAGAATAGCTAGGGCGCTAGTACTATCACTTGTGGGACAGAGCTCTCTACTTCCGAGACTTCTGATTTGACTCCATTTACCACCGCTCTTTGTGTTCTTTGCGCCAAGAAATTAAATATCTACCTTCCCAGCTTTATAATAATTCTCGTATTCTTAAGTTTATATGCTATAATTCCATAGTCATATTTATCAAAGGCTTTAGCAAAGTCAGTATACATTATATTACACCTATGTTTTGTCGTCGGCTCAGTGTTTCCAATATTTTCTCCTGGTGGTCTAATAGCTGTGATAGCCACGATGTTCCAGCCCTGAAACCATGTTGATTTGGGCTGTATAAGTTCTTTCTTGTAGGTAGTAGGTAGTTTCGCTTCTAACTATACGTTCAAAGCATTTTATAAGTTGTGTAGTGAGAGCTACCGGCTGATAATTCTTGGGCATTGCTCTGTTAACATCTTTGAATAATGGGACAATGTTTGCGTTCTTTAATGACAATGGAATTTGCTACGTGTCGAATGATTTCCTCCATAGTAAGTATAGCCGTTTGGCAATACTCTCTTTACATTTCTTCGGAAATGTGGCACTCCATGTGACTGGCCCTGGTGTCGAATTGTCTCGCATCTGTGATAGAATCTTAATTTTACATACATATATATAATTTAGGGTGATTCAAAAATTGACTGAAAAAAAAATGTTTGAATTTTTTTTCGGGCCACCCTCTGATTATGTTTAATTTGGTAAAAAAAAGTAATGCATGCAAATTTTGAATTAAAAAAATTAATTTTTAAGGGTCGCTACCATAAGTTGAAAATCAGACACAAAATAAGAAATATATGCTGTTTCCACACCACCCTTGAGGTAAAACACGGCTCGTTACCTTTTTTTTTAAGTGAAAGTTCCCCGGTAGAACTATCAAAACCACTCTACATTTTCAAATTGACAGTTCTTCTGCAATAATAATAAGACTTCCGTAATAATAACAACCTTTTGTTCATTATATTTCACTGTTAATTTCTTAATGATGATATTGTCTTCTTGTTTTTATTTGGAAGAGCAGCTCTATATTTCTTTACCACTTGGAGGAGATACTGTTTCTGTTCTTCATCATTTGTGATTAGTTTGTTGTATTCATCAACTAATCTAACTCCTCTTTCTGCATTGTCATTAACAACTTGAATTTTTCTTATGACTTGTTTGACGTTGTTGTAGCAGTCATCTTCATTCCACTCTTCAGAGTTCTTATTAAGAAACGTTGATGGTAAACCAAGTCTATTAAAAAATTCTTTTGTATTTGCACTAACAAAGTCTTCCAGTTCTCTGTTTTCAATAATTTCAGGGTCAATAACCGCTTTTTTCTCTGGATTTGGTTCGGTGCCGTTTTGCAATGCTTGCTTCATTCGGTTTTTAGTTTGGTGTAGCACGCCATCATCAAAGAAAGCAAATGCTATTAATTCCTCTGAAAGATACCATAAATGATTCATTTTCTTCAGGGCAACAGTTGCAGTGCGTTCATCTTTTAGTTTGTGCAGTTGCAGTTTCTTCAACATCTCTAAATCGAGACGAGGAGTGAGAACTGAAACTGACGCTGTAAACCAGGATTTAACATATATGTGTACAGCAAAGAGGCAGATATCTCTAAGGCCTTTTTCTTCTCTAGGTGTTAATTTAAATTTTGTTTTAAACAACCAAATTTTCATGGCATAAATGACTTTTGTCATCCATCTTGCTCGATGAACGCCAGCTGGTCTTCTGAATGAAACTCCTCTCTTTGGTACTCCACCAAGGAAAATGATTGTCAGTTCCAGCAATTCTTTGTAATCGTCACGAGGTTGATGTTCTTCAAGTTGAGTGGTAGCAAACTCAATCACTTCTGCTTTATATCAGTAATATTGGGTATGGTATTTGGATCATCTAATGCTGTTCTGTAGTTTTTTGTGTCTAATTTTGACCATTTCATTCTAAATCGTTTGAAAATTGTAATATCAGGTCCTGATGATGCAGGCAATGAATGCGAAACAACGCTTCTAACACTATTTCTAGTATGTGATGTCTGCAGGCCAGCCATAGCATACGTTTGTTAATTTTCTGTTCTAGAAGAACACAGGCACCATTTCTACGACCTGTATTCAATGCTGTGGTGTCAAAACACATGCATTTTATTTTGTCTGAGATATCCCAATCCAAACAAGCTTGGTGGACGGCATTTGCAGTTAATTCTTCTGTGCTTGCAGTGATTTTTGGAACACCAAGAAGTTGATCAATGCCATCTCCTGAAATCAGTATAGGGAGTCGTTCAATAACTTCTCGTCCTGTTATGTCTTCTATTAGTTTTCCGTCCCAATGAATGGTTAAAGGAACATCAGCTTTAAATTTTTTAAATTTTTTCCAAATTTTTTCCGAAATTTTTCCCTTCCTCTTCTTATAGATGAATAACTGACAATGAATTCTTCTGCATTTTTTCCAAGACCTACAATCGTTGGTATCATCACTATTGATGCACTTCTATTGCTCATTTTTGTTACATCAAGAGCTGCAAGCAATGTATCATCAAGCAAGTTTTGTTTCTTTCGTACAGTCTGTTTTGAGGTGGATGGTTCACTAGGATCAACCGTAAACTCTTCATCAGATGTTGTATTTTGTCTTTCAGCACCAGAACTGCTGGTTGAGTCACAGAGAACTACAGTTTCTTCAAATCTCGACATTTCTCTTGCTTTTCTTATGTTTAATTGTTCTTCCTTTTTCTTAGCATACTTTTCTTTCTTTGCAAACTCTTTATCAATCCCATCCATTTTTCCTTTTCGCCCCTGTTCTCGCTGGAGTTTTAGAAATAGCTTATCTTCTTCAATTTCAATTAGCTTCATTGCATCTGCATGTGCTATATCAAACAGGCTATCTAATTCTTGGTTCCGTTTTGTTTGCTCATCTAATAGATTTTTTGATTGTTTCGCCTTATTCTCTTTATTTTTCTTTAATCCTTGCCATTCTTTGACCAGTTTCTCAATTTTGTCAACAACGTACGACTTCTTTCTAGTTGGAATTCGTGCTCCTCCCCATACTGCCAACACATCATTTGCAGTAGACAAGCAGGCTTCTCGAATTGTTTGTTTTTTGTTTCTGTAAGCCATAAACAAAGCCATAGTTTCTCGCTTTGATGGAAGAACTGTTGTTTTAAGTGTATCTGATGATTGTCCAATAAGCCAAATATTAGTATATTTTCTTGTGTGCATAGCAGTACCCCTACTAGAAGATGGTGGGGGTTCCATGACGAGAGTCGACAGCAGAACCTCTTACACTCACGACAGTCAGACGACTACTGAATTATAGCTGTACAGACAGTACAGTGTACAAGTGCCGGTTGTCCTCAATATTCGGTCACAACAGAGTGTAAATGGTTACAAGAGTGTTGTGTTTACTCAGCACTGTTAGCTCTATGTGCATTAACGCACTTATCACACGGAACAGATATTATAAGAAAAACGTCACAGTTCAAAACTCAATTTCCTAAAAGTAAACAGAAAAGTAATAGTTTAGATTACGGTAGCGACCTCTAAAATACATTAGAATCACTTGAAATTTTGTATACATTACGGTTTTACCAAAGTAAACATAATTAGAGGGTGGCCCGGAAAAAATCTAACAATCGTAATTTTTTAATCACCCAAATATATATATATATGTATGTGTATTAGACACAGTGTTGTGCTCGTTATCTCGTTACCTGCATGTGCCGAGGTGTATCGGTGCTACCGTTGTTTTTGAAAAGCAATCAAAATTGGAGTAAAAATTCCCCAATATGTATATGTAATTCTGCAAGTATTAGTAATTAGCTTCAATGTATCATATATATCTGTAAACCACAAATTCAGTAGCTAAGTTGTTGCTTTCAGTTACTGAGCAGCTGTGTAAGGGTAAAAAGGTGCATACTGTATAGAACAATAAGATATGACTAAAGCATGCGAGGGGCAGAAACTAATATCTCGTTACATTTTCTGTCGTGGCGAGAGAGTGAAAAATTGGACTGATTCGATTCACAATTCTTTGGAATATGCGCTGCTAGTAGAACTGGACTATTTCATGCTGCTTTTTTACCACACCCTAGTAAAAATAATAAAAATGGTTAAATACACATTATTTATTTACAGTAAAATAAAATAAGTTTGACTACATGTATGCGAACGCATCAGTTCCTCGTTGCTGATCAAACTAAATATACACCTTTCCAGTTGATAACATACGTAGACTTCGAGTCACCCACACGTCTTGGTTAGTGACCCAAATCTAATTTTTCATTGTTTTATTTATATTAATATTATTACCTTGTAAACTATAAGAACAAAAGTGGCTTTATTCACTTAAAAAGTAGCGAGTAACGATCTGCGGCTGGAATTCAGGTAAGATGTAGGGTCCTAGTCCTTACGCTACATTTCCTCAAAACCGTCAATGCTACCGCTGCTCCAACACTATATATGTGTGTGTGTGTGTGTGTGTACGTGGAGAAAGAGAGAGAGAGAATTGGGTTTTAGTTGTGTGTAAGTGATTTACCAAGTGCTATGTTGAAATGACCCTAGAAGTAATTCACTATTAAGCTACTGTCAACAGAGGACGGTCAACTATAAAGATCTTCGGAGGCGTTCAGACTAGTCAGACTTCGGACTGACCAATATTCAACTAAGCCATAGGGTTTGTTCCTGGGTTCCGCTATTTTATTGATCAAACTTTTAAAGAAATAAATACTAGTAGGATGGGTGCAAAATGGACGAGGGCAAGAATGTTGCAGAGATAATGATCAATGCTGCAAAGGGGGTGGGGGTATGGTGAAAAGGGGGTGTTGCAAAGGGGAGGGGTATGCAATGAAAGGGGGAGAAGGTATGCAATGAAGGGGGAAGGGGTTATGCAACAACTCAATGTTGCAAAGGGGGGTAGGGTAATGCAACAACTCAATGTTGCAAGGGGAGAGGAGAAGGAGCTTCGGGTAGAGAAGGGAGGATGACCTCCCCCGAAAGGGGTAGCCTTAACCTAAGAGGAAGAGAAAGGAGAGACGGAGGAGGTCTTTGGTGGAGAAGTTGGGATGTCATCACCTCCCCAAAGGTAAAGCTAACCTAAGTCTTAACCTAAGAAGGAAGGAGAGAGAGTTCTTTATTCCGCGGAGTCCACATCTTTATGAGCGTCCCGAAGCCAAACAGCGGTTATATAGAGGATCGTGAGTTGCCGGATATCACTTTTTATATAAGGAGGGGGTTACCAGATACCACCATCTATTTTAATTGTTCAGGTATAAATTATTAGGGTGAGTTGCTAGATACCACCATTTATTTTATGTACATGAGTTGCCAAATAATGTTTTTATTGATATGAAGGGATTACCAGATACCACCATTTATTTTAATTGTTCAGGTATACATTATTAGGGAGAGTTGGCAGATATCGCCATTTATTTTAATTCATACGAGTTGCCAAATAATGTTTTTATTTATTAAAAGCACCGCAACTTTCTCCTTAAAGTTATTGAACAGGAGAGCTAATTATTAAAACGAAACACAATATTAACAATAAAAGAAATACAATTAAACTGAAATAAATAAAACATCATTCTGTTTATTTAGACGAATTATTGGAAATATATAGAAGATAAATATACACTCCTATACATACGATGGATTGATCAAAAATAAAATAAAAAATAATATAAGAAATACGAAACGTATAATCATCAAAATAATAGTTCAGGCGAAATACATACACAAAATTGTATTTGATCGACTTTCTCCTTAAAATTGACTAGCAAAAGAAGTAGTTTATTTAAACGTCTTTCTGTCTATTTACTTTTGACAATCCTTTCAAAATAATGTCTTTTCATTTTCGTACAATAATTTTTTTCGTTGGGGTGAGCAATCAGTAATATATATATATATATATATATATATATATATATATATATATAAGATAACAATAAACACCAAAGAAATAATTATTTAACCGTATAACGCCGGAATTTTTTGTAGGGTTAAGTTATGAATGCCTGTATTTGAAAAGTTAACTAAAGGCAACATGTGACGGTAAAGGGTTAAACTAACTTCACCTAAAGTGTTTATTTATATGGACTATAGTTTGCCAATAAACCTTTTTATTTCATTTCATTCCTTCTTTGAAATCATCTCTGGAAGAAACAAGGTACAAATTGCCTCAGGCCGACCGCAAAGCATGACCGCAAAGGACCATTTGGCCTAATTTCATCCCTTCTCTCCAGATTTTCCTCCACTGACTTCATATATTATATTTGCCATTACCATTACTACTGAAGTTAAAAACTTAATTTTAAATTACATTATTTATTAAAGGCAAGAGAGAGAGAGACACACACACACACACACACACACACACACCACACACACACACACACACACATATAACCAAATCCACAAGTCAGGAATCTTAGGAAGCTGAGATTAGTATGGCCGCAAAACATAATAATGCACATTCTGCTTGTAGAAATCACACACACACACACACACACACACATACACACACACACACATATATATATATATATATAAAACCAAATCTACAAGTAAAGAATCTTGGGAAAGCTGAGATTAGTATGGCCGTAAAACATAATAATGCACATTCTGCTTGTAGAAAACTTCTAGATTTCTTATTTTCTATTGATCTTTGTGTTACTGTGCTGTTTGTGGTAATGTCAGGATTATGAAGAGTAGCAGCCCTAATTTTGTTTGCAGCGGTACTGAGCTGAGCGACTCTGATGAAGATATTCCTATAACGACTTCCGAAAAATTGAGGGTCAACTAGTATGGCCGAAAAATAATATAAAATATTGTTGTGATAAAGATGGTTGTTCAATGTTGCGAGGGGTATTGCATAAAGGTGTGGGTTGGGGAAAACCGAGAAAAGTATGGGCGCAAAGGCAAATATTGTCGTAGTAGAGATTTGCCTCAGGCCGACCGCAAAGCATGACCGCAAAGGACCATTTGGCCTAATTTCATCCCTTCTCTCCAGATTTTCCTCCACTGACTTCATATATTATATTTGCCATTACCATTACTACTGAAGTTAAAAACTTAATTTTAAATTACATTATTTATTAAAGGCAAGAGAGAGAGAGAGAGAGACGCACACACACACACACACACACACACACACACACACACACATAAACCAAATCCACAAGTCAGGAATCTTAGAAAGCTGAGATTAGTATGGCCGCAAACATAATAATGCACATTCTGCTTGTAGAAATCACACACACACACACACACACACACACATACACACACACACACATATATATATATATATATATATAAAACCAAATCTACAAGTAAAGAATCTTGGGAAAGCTGAGATTAGTATGGCCGTAAAACATAATAATGCACATTCTGCTTGTAGAAAACTTCTAGATTTCTTATTTTCTATTGATCTTTGTGTTACTGTGCTGTTTGTGGTAATGTCAGGATTATGAAGAGCAGCAGCCCTAATTTTGTTTGCAGCGGTACTGAGCTGAGCGACTCTGATGAAGATATTCCTATAACGACTTCCGAAAAATTGAGGGTCAACTAGTATGGCCGAAAAATAATATAAAATATTGTTGTGATAAAGATGGTTGTTCAATGTTGCGAGGGGTATTGCATAAAGGTGTGGGTTGGGAAAACCGAGAGAAAGTATGGGCGCAAAGGCAAATATTGTCGTAGTAGAGATTTGCAAGTGCCAATACACAATGACAGCATTAAATCTACGGAGAAACTATAAAGACACCATTAGTCGACCAAAGCATGGACCCATAATATAGTTGTTACGAATGACCAGAACTGCACAGCATACTCCAGGGAACCAGAGAATTGTACAGAGAGAGCACAATCACCTTGTTTCCGCCTCCTAATATAACCCGATCTCTTTCTCTGTTTGTGGTATTTACTTTACCTATAAGTTCTGTGGCGCTTGCAACAGGCTAACTTCTGAAGAGGAGAACAGTTCCTCTGGGGTTCAGTTCAAGAAAATGGATAGGCCGAACCTTGCACCCTATTTGCGGTGTAGGAATTTTTTTCCATGAAATCGTAACCACTGATACATCCACTGTATGGGATGCATTACTTATTGAGGTACTTCTTGTCCTTGTAACTCCCTATCATTCATGTAAACTTTCCACATTGTCTCCGGCAACTAATACAGAAACTCTTTCCAAAATTGTTGTGAAAGAAGCTTTATGCAAAAGTGTAATGAAAAAGGTGCAGCTTCAGAGTTCAATCACACCATGCGTAAACTTATCTCGTGTACACACCTAGTGGAAAATAAAACGCATCCCTCAACTTCGTACAATTTTTTTCTACAACTTACTCTTTCATCTCTTTTTCAACTATCTCGTGATGGGAGGCCGTTCTCTGCGCATATATGATGTAGTGACCCGTGTACGGATGCTACGTAAAACTGTAGATCCCCTTCGTCAAATGACCTTAGATATTGCGAAGGGAGTTAAACAGCCCACATTAATCAATCGACAGAATGCACTGACGACGCAACGTCGTATACATCCGGTTACAACAACTAAATATGAATTATATGACAACCAAACCTAAAGGTTACATTGATTACGACACAACTGGATTGAAGTTTGCAACACAACCACGGTCAGGGAATTAACTTTTGGATTAACCTTTTGGACTTGTTGTACAAATTATTTTTTATGTACGTACGTATGTATGTATGTATGTACGTATATATATGTGCAGCAGTTATACGAGTACAGTTTATGCATAAGAGCAGATTTGTGGCTGAAGATATGCTAATCATTCTTAACTAAACGTAACTATCGTGCGCAATACGATATTTGTGACCATTCTAAACTATTTTCTGTTCTTATATATAAATGATTTTGTCATTATACAAATAAATTATATTAGCATAGTGATGGTATGCATTGTACAAATTATACCATTCTTGCGAGTTATCATTTAAACTAAACATGCTTCTAAAATCGACTTCGTTGAACCCGTGTAAGAACTTGAAAACGTCGATGAGTTCACCGCGCAGCCTCCGAGTTTCCAGCGAAAACAATAGGATGCTCATTATCTACCAACCAACCAGATATTTTCGTGTATTTTCACGAACTAAACACATTTTATTCACATTCCGGCAATCTTTTTAGAGAAACATGTGCCCATATTTTTCCTTTTTGCCTAGCAAACGATATCGTCTCTAAATTCTACAAATACTCACATACACGTTTAGCCACATTCTCACTACAAACCTCGTCATGATATATATTGATGTAGTGGTAAAAATACTTAAGATTCTCCATGATGACAAGATTTACATTCTCAGTCGCAGGGTACGAGTACTCGTTATGATGCAACATAATATAATTTCGCTTGTTGCACCACTCATCAACAAGACTCACTAACCATATCCGCTGCTTCTCTTCTGCACGTGTTGTTTCTTCTACTTCATGGTATATGTAAGCTTTTATAAAGTTTAGTTCTACAACATAGCTCAATACATCACTTGTGCCACGAAATCCTGCAATGCTCTTGCCTGATTAGTCGTACAGTATTTGTACCTGTAGTTCCTTCGCGCGGTTCAATATAGCCTTAAAAGCATCAAAGGATGGTAGAATAGAGGTCTTTCAGTGTTCACCACATCTTCACACTTTACCGAATATCACTTCATAAAACTCGAGTACGCAATATTAAAGGTAGCCATCACTATTTTTCGTCTACGTGAGAGAATACACATCTAAGATCCACGACTTGCACCGCTCAACTGAGCACGCAGGGGTAGAGATATGCCCAGGTAGTAGCAGGAGTCACGTGACCGATCATACAGGGGTCGGAGCTTAGGATAGATAACTCAAATGAATGAATTTATTAATATCTTACCACCTGTTAATTTCTAGAAGAAAGAATAAGCGGGAGATATCCCATTATAAAAGTTATGCCAGGAATTCCGGGGGTACTGGGGCACAATAGTACCCCGTGTAGAGTTTAAGGGTTAAACTTACAAAGAACTCGTAATATTTTTGATACTACGATTTCAAGTTTTTACGCACTTCTCTGTTCATAGTTAAACATAGGCGTACGTTTTCTTCAAACTGATATTAAATCATTTAAAACTTAAGCTTACATAATGTTTAGTTAACTTAAACTTGCTTTTTGTTATGTATGAAAACCAATTACTTATTTGAGGTTTGATAGTTCTTCCTCTTTCGAGCTCTGTTATCTGAAAGCTTTTCACTCTGTGGTCCTTAAGGTTTTCAGTCCTATTTATTAATGTTGTCTTTAAAGGTTAGGACGTAGAAATGAATTCTTACTGTGATAACTTTATTCTCAAATGAATGGAGATAAGTTTCTTTAGAGGAGTATTGAGCTGGTGAAGGAGAGAGTAGATCTTCTCTTACAAATCCCACTTTTATAGTATTCAATTCTTGAGTGAAATCCTATCATTGTTAAATTTTACATACAAGTTGTATGTCAGTTAGGCATTTGAACGAACCTTTTTTGTAACAGAATTCGATGTGTAACATTAGCGTAACTTCTCCAGATTAATATATATATAATGCTAATAGCTCTGGTTGATGAATTTATTGTTCACACAAGAAATAACAGAAAACACAAGAAAAACAACTGCATAGATTTGGTCATCATAAACAACATCAACCTAATAGATAATGTAGAGATATCCCCAACTATAATATCGGATCAAAACATTATTTAAATACCATCCAATATAAAAACAAGAAGAAAGGAAAGAACACGAACAACAGAAAGAAGCAAATTCGAAATTTTTAATTTTCACACCAAAGGTATAAACTAGGAAGATGTTGCACTCAACATGGAAGTAATAGATTGGATTTTCATCTTCGTGAGATCATTGTGGAACGAACAAATGTACAGGGATCGAATATCGTAAACATACCATATTATCTTAAGGAAATGCCTAATTCTTAACGTAACTTAACTGAACCTAACCTAACTTACATTTCTTTAGGTGAATTTCACACTTAAACACATGAAATGAATAAATGATGCAAACACGAGGAAAAAGAAGAAATGTTTCCAAGTCCTTTCGTGTACTCAGCAGTACACCTCGTTGGGAATGGAGAAGGCGAGTGACGAAAATATATACATATGTACAACGGAACAGAAAATAAAGAGATTAGCACATGGTTAACAAGCATTGATTAAAAGCGAAAGACATTTTAACAAGATATTGTTAATTTATACATTCATATTCTATTCCTACTACTACTAATGGGAAAAAAACCTTGGTTTAACTTTACTTGTTCTAATGCTAGCAGCAACAGAGATGAGTTTTTCAGAAATTGCCGTCGCCATCCATCTCCTGGCTCATATTGTGCCGGAATCGTGCAAAATCTGTTCTTCGAGTCGCCAAAATTTCCTTCATGCAATAAAATTGTGAAAATCTATACAATTCTAAGTCTTCTCGCTCTTTCTGGCATCTAGTTAAGAACCTCTCCATCAACTTTACATGTCTTCCTCTCCTCCCCTTTTCCAATCTGGCTCAGTTGCCATCTCTTCTCTTCACAAAGCTGAACTATTCGCTCGAACTTTCGCTTCCAACTCAACCCTGAACGATTCCAGTGCTATTCCTCCGACATAATTATGTCTGAAACAACCACAATCGCCTCATTGTGCTTTACTGTGTTCAAGAACAAATTCATGCCTAAAGACACCTTAGCCGTGGCAAACTCTTTCGTCTTTGTCTTTCATCTGATACTATTCCTTCCTGCTGGAAGTTCGCTTTCATTCAGCATGTCCCAAAGAAGGGTGATCACTCTCAACCCTCCAACTATCTTCCATTTGCTTTGATTTCTTGCCTTTGTAATGTTTTTGATTCCATCCTTAATAGGAAAATTCTTAATCACCTCTCTTCTTACAGTCTTCTTTCAGATCGTCAGTATGGGTTCTACAAGGGAAACTCTACTGGCGATCTTTTTGCATATCTCTCTAACTCTTGGTCATCCCCTTTTTGGGATTTCGGTGAAACCTTTGTTATTGCGATATACATATCAAAAGCTTTTGATAGAGTCTGGCACAAATCTTTAATTTCGAAACTGCTATCCTTTGGTTTCAATCCTTCTATCTGTGCCTTCCTCTCTATTTTCCTTTCTGGACGATCTATAGATGCGGATGTAGATGGCCACTGTTTTTCTCCTAAAGCTATTAACAGTGATGTTCCTCAGATTCTGTACTGTCACCCACTCTTTAACTTTTATTGATCAATGATCTATTAAGTCGCACTCTCTGACCTATCCACTCCTATGACGATGATTCCACTCCTTACTTCTCCACCCGTTTCATAAAGCGTCCCACCCAACAGTCACTCCGTGCTTCGCGTAGATGGCAATGGTGCACCTGACCTCTGATCTTTCTGCTATCTCAGACTGGACAGAGAAAATCATGTGACTTTCATTGCTTCAAAAACTCAGTTTCTCCATTTCTAACATTCTTATTGTTTCCTTCTCTTGTGATCTTTCCTGGAAAGAACACACATACCCTCTTTCTAAAACAGTTTCTAAGGGTTAGGTGTGTTGTATCGGTTCCGCAGTTTCTTCACCCCACTCAGTTGCTGTCTCTGTACAGGGGTTTTGTTCGCCCTGTATGGGTATGCTTTTCATGTGTGGGTGTCTCAACCCACAGCCGTACTTGACCGAGTGGAATCTAAGACTTTTCGATCTCACAAATTCTGCGCTCTTACTGATAGCCTTCAGTCCCCCTCCCTTCGCCACAATGTTGCATCACTCTCTCTTTACTATCGCTATTATATCAGACATTGCTCTTCTGAACACTCCATCTGCATGCCTCCGCCTTTAAGGAGAGCACGCAGTACCAGACTTTCAACACATTCTCATTCCTTTTCTGTCCAACTTTCTAAAGCAAGGTTAATCGGTATTTTCAATCTTTCATCTACTCAACCGGTCAACTCTGGAATAATCTTCCTCAGTCCACCTTTCCCCCTGTCTGTGACCTCCACTCTTCAAACGTAGAGTGTCCAGGCATCTCAAAAACCCTGGACCTTGATTTTGGGTATCTTCTTCCTCAATGGGGGGGTTTTTTGCGAACATTCGCCCTGGCCCTTCATTCCTGTATAAAAAAGTAGCCGGAATGGAGGACGTTTGTTAGAGTATGTAAGTTCAGGACTATCTCCTTTATTTTGACAAAGCCTGGAAGCACCACGACGCATGGCAACGGCAATTTCTGAAAAACTCATCTCTGTTGCTGCTAGCATTAGAACAAGTAAAGTTAAACCAAGGTTTTTTCCCATTAGTAGTAGTAGGAACAGAATATGGAATGTATAAAATTAACAATATCTTGTTAAAATGAAATGTCTTTCGCATTTAATCAATGCTTGTTAACCATGTGCTAATCTCTTTATTTCTCTATTCCGTTGTAGATATGCATATATTTTCGTCACTGGCCTTCTCCATTCCCCGACGAGGTGTACTGCTGCTGAGTACACGAAAGGACTTGGGAACATTTCTTCTTTTTCCTTGTGGTTTCCATCATTTATTCATTCATTTCATGTGTTTAAGTGTGAAATTCACCCTAAAGAAATGTAAGTTAGGTTAGGTTCAGTTAAGTTACGTTAAGAATTAGGCATTTCCTTAAGATAATATTGGTATGTCTACGATATTCGATCCCTGTAAACTTGTTCCTTCCACAATGATCTCACGAAGATGGAAGTCCAATCTATTACGTCCGTGCTGGATGCAACATCTTCCTAGTTTATACCTTTGGTGTGAAAATTAAAAATTTTGAATTTGCTTCTTTCTGTTGTTCGTGTTCTTTCCTTTCTTCTTGCTTTTATATTGGATGTTATTTAAATAATGTTTTGATCCGATATTATAGTTGGGGATATCTACATTATCTATTAGGTTGATGTTGTTTATGATGACCAAATCTATGCAGTTGTTTTTCTTGTGTTTTCTGTTATTTCTTGTGTGAACATAAATTCAGCAGCCAGAGTTATTAGCATATATATATATATATATATATATATATATATATATATATATATATATATCAATCTAGAGAAGTTACGCTAATGTTATACATCGAATTCTGTGTTACAAAAACATTTCGTTCAAATGCCTAACTGAAATACAACTTGTATGTAAAATTTAACAGTGATAGGATTTCACTCAAGAATTGAATACTATAAAAGTGGGATTTGTAAGAGAAGATCTACTCTCTCCTTCACCAGCTCAATACTCCTCTAAAGGAACTTATCTCCTTTCATTTGAGAATAAAGTTATCACAGTAAGAATTCATTTCTACGTCCTAACCTTTAAAGACAACATTAATAAATAGGACTGAAAACCTTAAGGACCACAGAGTGAAGAGCTTTCAGATAACAGAGTTCGAAAGAGGAAGAACTATCAAACCTCAAATAAGTAATTGGTTTCAATACATAACAAAAAGCAAGTTTGAAGTTAACTAAACATTATGTAAGCTTAAGTTTTAAATTCATTTAATATCAGTCTTGAAGAAAACTTACGCATATGTTTAACTATGAACAGAGAAGTGCGTAAAACCTTGAAATCTAGTATCAAAATTATTACGAGTTTTTTGTAAGTTTAACCCTTAAACTCTACACGGGGTACTATTGTGCCCGAGTACCCCGGAATTCCTGGCATAACTTTTATAATGGGATATCTCGCGCTTATTCTTTCTTCTAGAAATTAACATGTGGTAAGATATTAATAAATTCATTCATTTGAGTTATATGTCCTAAGGTCCGCCCCCTGTATGATCGGTCACGTGACTCCTGCTACTACCTGGGCATATCTCTACCCCTGCGTGTTCAGTTGAGCGGTGCAAGTCGTGGATCTTAGATGTGTATTCTCTCACGTAGACGAAAAATAGTAATGACTACCTTTAATATTGCGTACTCGAGTTTTATGAAGTGATATTCGGTAAAGTGTGAAGATGTGGTGAACACTGAAAGCCTCTATTCTACCATCCTTTGATGCTTTTAAGGCTACATTGAACAGTGCGAAGGAACTACAGGTACAAATACTGTACGACTAATCTGGCGAGAGCATTGCAGGATTTCGTGGCACAAGTGATGTATTGAGCTATGTTGTAGAACTAAACTTTATAAAAGCTTACATATACCATGAAGTAGAAGAAACAACACGTGCAGAAGAGAAGCAGCGGATATAGTTAGTGAGTCTTGTTGATGAGTGGTGCGACAAGCGAAATTATATTATGTTGCATCATAACGAGTACTCGTACCCTGCGACTGAGAATGTAAATCTTGTCATCATGGAGAATCTTAAGTATTTTACCACTACATCAATATATATCATGACGAGGTTTGTAGTGAGAATGTGGCTAAACGTGTATGTGAGTATTTAGTAGAATTTAGAGACGAGTATCGTTTGCTAGGCAAAAAGGAAAAATATGGGCACATGTTTCTCTAAAATAGATTGCCGGAATGTGAATAAAATGTGTTTAGTTCGTGAAAATACACGAAAATATCTGGTTGGTTGGTAGATAAATGAACATCCTATTGTTTTCGCTGGAAACTCGGAGGCTGCGCGGTGAACTCATCGACGTTTTCAAGTTCTTACACGGGTTCAACGAAGTCGATTTTAGAAGCATGTTTAGTTTAAATGATAACTCGCAAGAATGGTATAATTTGTACAATGCATACCATCACTATGCTAATATAATTTATTTGTATAATGACAAAATCATTTATATATAAGAACAGAAAATAGTTTAGAATGGTCACAAATATCGTATTGCGCACGATAGTTACGTTTAGTTAAAAATGATTAGCATATCTTCAGCCACAAATCTGTCTCATGCATAAAATGTACTCGTATAACTGCTGCACATATATATACGTACATACACACATACATACGTACGTACATAAAAAATAATTTGTACAACAAGTCCAAAAGGTTAATCCAAAAGTTAATTCCCAAACCGTGGTTGGGTTACAAACTTCAATCCAGTTGTGCCGCAATCAATGTAACCTTTAGGTTTGGTTGTCATATAATTCATATTTAGTTGTAACCGGATGTATACGACGTTGCGTCGTCAGTGCATTCTGTCGATTGATTAATGTGGGCTGTTTAACTCCCTTCGCAATATCTAAGGTCATTTGACGAAGGGGATCTACAGTTTTACGTAGCACCCGTACCACGGGTCACTACATCATCTGGGCGCAGAGAACGGCCTCCCATCACGAGATAGTCCAAGGAGAGTTGAAAGAGTGCGTTGTAGGTTATTTTAAATGTAGGTTATTTTTAATGAGTCTAGAGTTTCATTGGTGCCGTTTATTTTCCACTAGCTGTGTACACGAGATAAGTGTACGCATAGCGTGAATGAACTCTGAAGCTGCACTTTATTCATTACACTTTTGCATAAAGCTTCTTTCACAACAATTTTGGAAAGAGTTTCTGTATTAGTTGCCGGAGACAATGTGGAAAGTGTGCGTGAAAGGTAGGGAGTTACAAGTACAAGAAGTACCTCAATAAGTAATGCATCCCATACCGTGGATGTATCAGTGGTTACGATTCTAGGAAAAAATTCCTTCACCGCAAATAGTGTGCAAGGTTCGGCCTATCCATTTTCTTGAACTGAACCCCAGAGGAACTGTTCTCCTCTTCAGAAGTTAGCCTGTTGCAAGCGCCACAGAACTTATAGGTAAAGTAAATACCACAAACAGAGGAAGAGACGGGTATATTAGGAGGCGGAAACAAGGTGATTGTGCTCTCTCTGTACAATTCCCTGGTTCCCTGGAATATGCTGTGCAGTTCTGGTCATTCGTAACTCCTATATTATGGGTCCATGCTTTGGTCGACTAATGGTGTCTTTATCTTCTCTCCGTAGATTTAATGCTGTCATTGTGTATTGGCACTTGCAAATCTCTACTACGACAATATTTGCCTTTGCGCCTATACTTTTTTTTGGTTTTCCTCAACCTATCCCTTTATGCAATATCCCTCGCAACATTGAACAACCATCTCTATCACAACAATATTTTACATTATTATTTTTTCGGCCGTACTAGTTGAGCCTCAATTTTTTGGATGCAAGTCGTTATAGGAATATCTTCATTAGAGTCGCTCAGCTCAGTACCGCTTTAAACAAAATTAACGCTGCTACTCTTCATAATCCTGACATTACCAGAAACAGCACAGTAACACAAAGATCAATAGAAAATAAGAAATCTAGAAGATTTCTACAAGCAGAATGAGCATTATTATGTCTTACGGACCATACTAATTTCAGCTTTCCCAAGATTCCTGACTTGTAGATTTGGTTATGTGTGTGTATGTGTGTGTGTGATTTCTACAAGCAGAATGTGCATTATTATGTTTTGCGGCCATACTAATCTCAGCTTTCCCAAGATTCCTGACTTGTGGATTTGGTTATATATATATATATGTGTTTGTGTCTGTGTGTGTGTGTGTGTGTGAATTTATTGCATATAATCCTCGTATGTATATTTTTTCTTCTCTATAAAGTATATTATATCCAAATAGAATGTGTGTTTGTGTGTGATTTCTACAAGCAGAATGTGCATTATTATGTTTTGCGGCCATACTAATCTCAGCTTTCCCAAGATTCCTGACTTGTGGATTTGGTTATATATATGTGTGTGTGTGTCTCTCTCTCTCTCTCTCTCTCTCCTCTCTCTCTCTCTCTCTCTCTCTCTCTCTCTCTCTTGCCTTTAATAAATAATATAATTTAAAATTAAGTTTTTAACTTCAGTAGTAATGGTAATGGCAAATATAATATATGAAGTCAGTGGAGGAAAATCTGGAGAGAAGTGATGAAATTAGGCCAAATGGTCCTTTGCGGTCATGCTTTGCGGTCGGCCTGAGGCAGTTTGTACATTCTTTCTTCCAGAGACGATTTCAAAGAAGGAATGAAATGAAATGAAAAGGTTTATTGGCAGACTATAGTCCATATGACAATAAACACTTTAGGTGAAGTTAGTTTAAATAATTATTTCTTTTGGTGTTTATTGTTTATCTTATATATATATATATATATATATATATATATATATATATATATATATTACTGATTGCTCACCCCAACGAAAAAAATTGTACGAAAATGAAAGACATTATATAGAAAGGATTGTCAAAAGTAAACAGACAAAACGACGTTTAAATAAACTACTTCTTTGCTAGTCAATTTTAAGGAGAAAGTCGATTAAATACAATTGTTTGTGTGTATGTATTTCGCCTGAACTATTAGTTTGATGATTATACGTTTCGTATTCTTATATTATTTTTTATTTTATTTTTGATCAATCCATCCTATGTATAGGAGTGTATATTTATCTTCTATATTTCCAATAACACTGGGTAACAAAATTTGAAAAATTTTCTGTTTATTGTGATTTTCCTGTCGTTTCTTAATGATTTCGGGGCGCTGATTCCAAAAATGATATTGGTTTTGCTCTTTCATCAACCGTTTCAAAAATATAGGTTATCACACTTTTCATATGGCACAAGTATATAAAGAAGGCTAACAAATATTTTCTGAAAATAAAAACACTTGGAAATTAATGTTTATTGAAACAAAATTGTTTGACAAACCCAAAATGGCGCAAAGGATATAATATATATCATGAGGAGAACCGATAAGAGAATAACAAGCCTCGTTATGCAGTGTGCGTTCCTTAAAAATACACTGGAGAACGCGACTTCCGCGTATGAACATTCTTATCCTTTCTGATCAGCGACCATACGTAGTCTCCCATCATGGAAGCATCCTAATGGCCGTGGTACCTTTGCTCCATCGTGTGAATATCTTGATGGAATCTTTCGCCATTCACTCACATCGCCCAGGTTATCACGAAAAAAGTCTAGATGTGAATGCAGATAGTGTAATTTTAAAGACATACGGCACCCCATTTTGCCATAGCACTTAATCAAGTTTGACAATAACGTCTTATAGTTTGGTGCTTTATGGTTGCCTAAAAACCTACGAACCACATCACGGAAAGCACATCAAGCCTGTTTTCGATCGGAGTCATCTTGGATTCAAAGTTCTTTGAATTCAACAGCGCCTTGACTTGTGGTCCTACAAAGATGCCAGCCTCGACTTTGGCCTCAGAGAGTTTAGGGAACATGACGCGAATCTGTTAGAAAACTTCCCCTCCAAAATCTAACGCAGTTACAAACTGCTTAATTAGACCCAACTTAATATGGAGAGGTGGTAGCAGAACTATGTCAGGCTTCACAAGAGGTTCCCTGAGTACATTGTACTTTCCTGGTTGCAGTCCTTCACGTGGAGGCCACTGAACTGTTTTATAGTGCTCAGTTGAAGCCCTGCTATCCCACAGGCAAAGAAAACATGAATATTTAGTAAACCCTCCTTGTAAACCTAACAGGAATCCAATCATTTTGAAATCACCACACACGTCCCAGTTCTATTGTTCATACCTGATTTGAGTGAGCAGTTGTTTGACATTTTCATAGTCCTCTTTCATTTGAACAGAATGTGCAACTGGTATAGATGGATATTTGTTCCCATTGTGGAGTAGAACAGCTTTTAAACTCCGAGTTGAACTGTCAATAAACAGGCGCCACTCTGAGGGTATATGTGTTAACCCAATAGCTGTGGATAGACCATTAACCTCGCTGCGATAACAGAGAGAGCCATTGACATCGTAGAACCTTGCAAACTCTTCATGCCGCTTTCGGTATACACTATACAGTGCTCTTGCAGTCTTCTCCAAGCAAATTCCATTCTTTGAGTCTGGAGGTCAGAAGCTCAGACCCTGATTTCGTCAGACCCAAATCTCTAATTAAGTCGTCCAATTCCCTCTGATTTGGAAAGTGAGGGTTTGTACTGAAAGTTACTGTAAATTCTTCATCATGACTGTCCTCACCAGCCGACATCCCAGATGAGCTAGCTGCATCCTCATTTTCAACCTGCAAAGCAAAGAAACAAAATATAGGCATAGCTATATATGTAGAAGAGCATCAGCACTAAGAAAAATCGACACATAATGACCCACAGTCTGTAAATACAGAAGATAAAGTAATGGATAGATACCTGTTCTGGTGGACGTGGTATTGGAAGATCTTCGCCATGTGGTACAGGAGCTATGGAAGACGCTATGCTTGGATACTGAAGAGTCTGCCTTCCATTAACTTTCCTGTACTTAGAAACATCTACCATGCAGTAGTAGCAATCGTCGTGGTGGCTCTTTGGTTCTCTCCATATTCTGGGTACCGCAAAGGGCATTGCCCTGCGTACTCCCCGCAGCCACCCTTCAAGTGTGGAGCGGCAGCTTCCACAGATCACATGGGGTGCCCAGGGCTTATCTTGGTCACCCATAGGCATACCAAAATAGAGCCGATACGCGATCCAGAACTTGGTGCCTTTCGCAATCTTGTGCGATACTTGCTTGGGGCCTATGTAATACCCACAAACGTAGCAGAATATATCCGGCGAGTGTTTACAAGCTCTAGTTGCCATTCTCTTTACCAAACTGTACTACATTAATCATAACCTGCAGATATAGAGAGAAGTGTTATTAAATCTGCAACAGATTACAGATTCCAGAAAAAAGATGTATTCACAACACTGAAATAATGTTCGCAATAAAAAAGGATCGATAACACTCAAATCGTCAGCAGAGAGAAGTACAGAAACACAGTACCTCAGTGCTGGTAACCATCAGACAAACAACCTCTTTCTTTGTGTGCTCACACTTACTGACTTCTCAGACTCTGCGCTCTTCTTTATATAGCACAGTGGAAGTTTCGGGCAATTTCTAGAGCAAGAAACTGTCAACGAACATCCGGATTGTTCTCAACAATTCCTGATTATTCTGATATTGCTGCGCCCATAATAACATTATACTGGTAAAACATGAAAAATGGATTATCTCTGAAACAATTGATGATACACACAAACCAAGGCCAGATTTGGACTCAGCGCCCACAAATGCATATAAAAACAAAAAATTCTATATAAACAGAATCAGTGTTACAGTGTAATTCGTCTAAATAAACAGAATGATGTAATGGTGTTTTATTTATTTCAGTTTAAATGTATTTCTTTTATTGTTAATATTGTGCTTCGTTTTAAGGAGAATAATTTTAAGGAGAAAGTTACGCATGCTTTTAATAAATAAAAACATTATTGGGCAACTTGTATGAATTAAAATAAATGGCGATATCTGCCAACTCTCCCTAATAATGTATACCTGAACAATTAAAATAAATGGTGGTATCTGGTAATCCCTTCATATGAATAAAAATATTATTTGGCAACTCATGTAAATAAAAGAAATGGTGGTATCTAGCAACTCATCCTAATAATGTATACCTGAACAATTAAAATAAATGGTGGTATCTGGTAACCCCCTCCTTATATAAAAAGTGATATCTGGCAACTCACCATCCTCTATATAACACCTGCTTGGCTTCAGGACGCTCATAATGATGCGGACCCCGGCGGAATAAAGAACTCTCCTTCCTTCTTAGGTTAAGACTTAGGTTAGGTTTCTCTTTGGGTCGTGAAGACATCCCACCTTCTCCCCCAAAGACCTCCTCCGTCTCTCCTTTCTCTTCCTCTCTTAGGTTAAGGTTACCTCTTTGGGGAGAGGTCATCCTCCCTTCTCCCCCCGAAGCTCCCTCCCCTTTCCCCCTTGGCAAAATTTATTTGTTGTATTCCCCTACCCCCCTTTGCAACATTGAGATGTTGCATAACACCTCCCCTTCATTGCATAATACTCCCACTTTGCAACATACCCCCCACCCCCTTTGCAACATTGAACATTATTTCTGCAACATCTTGCAACATTCTTGCACTCTTCCATTTTGCGCCCACACTACTCATACTTTCATTCGTTCTAGGATTCATGTTTATTGTCACCTTAATCGCTAGAGTGATAAGGTACGTGTGTCTGCTGCACATGTTTTAGTTTTATATTGTATATCTATCTATCTATTAAATATACTTCTCGTCGTATTTTGTTCAGAGAATAGTTAAATCGGCTCTCTCTCTCTCTCTCTCTCTCTCTCTCTCTCTCTATATATATATATATATTATATATATATAATAATATATATATATATATTATATATATATATATAATATATATATATATATATATACAGTATTATATATATATATATATATATATAAGCAAACAACCACAGGGAAAAGTTAAAAAAAACACGTGTTATTCTGTGATTTTAGTGCATATATACATATATATATATATATATATATATATATATATACAGGGTGCGGCAGAAATACCTCCCACATTTTGCGGCAGAAATACCTCCCACATTTTAAAGGTTGACAAAAAGACCAAGGTAACTGCTATTAAAAAATATATTTCACTGTTGTTTAAACAAAGGGCTACAGTTTTTATTCATTTGGTTTTAAAAATGACATCCTCCAAATGGTGGCCTCTATTCGCCGTACACTGTTGTAGACGATTTCTAAAGTTTTCCATCACCCGAAGAGTCATTTCTGGCGGTATTTCTGCCACTTTTTGGCGAATAGCATCCTTTAATTCTTCAATGGTTGCTGGTCGATGTTTGTAGACCTCAGCTTTCAAGTAACCCCAGAGAAAATAATCGCAGGGGGCGAGATCGGGCGAGTGTGCAGGCCATCCAATGTCACCGCGTAAGGAAATCAAATGTCCTGGAAACATCTCTCTCAAAGCTTCCATTGATCTTCTCGCTGTGTGTGCGGTGGCTCCATCCTGTTGAAACCACACATCCGGACTCCCAAGGTCTCTGAGTTTTGGTTCCAGAAAGGTCCGCAGCATCTCCACATACCGGTCAGATGTTACTGTAACCGAGTGGTGTCCCTCCTCAAAAGAGTAGGGGCCCCATACACCAAATCTCGCAACTGCGCACCACACAGTCACTCGTTCGCAGTGTAGAGGTCTTTCATGAAGCTGTCTAGGGTTATTTTCCGCCCAGTAGCGAAAATTCTGCTTATTGACGCAGCCAGAGAGATGAAAGTGAGCTTCATCACTTGTGAGAAGAACAGCATTTGCAGGAACATTTTGAAGGATATCGTCACAGCATGCCATGCGATTTTCCCAGTCGCGTTCATGCAGTTCCTGAACAACCATTAATTTTTATGGATGGAACTTCAGATCGGTTTGTAAAATTCTTCTTCATTTCCGACGTAACATGAAATGAGCACGAAAAGCTCTCTGTGTTGCAATTACAGATTCACCAGTCTTAAACAACGTTTCAACAGCAAACGCACGGTGTGCACCGGTCCAAGCCATAATGGTAACTGATGGTATCTGAAACAAAATGGTAAGACATTAGCTAGATGAAGACACCATTGCCACTTGCCTAAGTTCACTAGCACCACCCAGGTGACAGTTTAAAATGTGGGAGGTATTTCTGCCGCACCCTGTATATAACTGCAATGACCACGCAGTATATTAATGTATAGAAACGACGTAAGTATAGAGGAGTGTTCTGCACACGAGGAAGAGAAATAACGAACAAATGAAAAATGAGGTGACCGCCCGGGAATCGAACCCAGGATCTTCCGATTGCCGGTCAGATATGCTACCACTACACCACGGTCCTCGATCAGTCAGAAGTCGTAATTCTCCTACATAGGGCAGAAACCAATGCCTTGAGAGGGCACCCTCGCAAATCGTGAATATGTACATTTAACTGCAATGACCCCGCAGTATATTAATGTATAGAAACGACGTAAGTATAGAGGAGTGTTCTGCACACGAGGAAGAGAAATAACGAACAAATGAAAAATGAGGTGACCGCCCGGGAATCGAACCCAGGATCTTCCGATTGCCGGTCAGATATGCTACCACTACACCACGGGCCTCGATCAGTCAGAAGTCGTAATTCTCCTACATAGGGCAGAAACCAATGCCTTGAGAGGGCACCCTCGCAAATCGTGAATATGTAGGAGAATTACGACTTCTGACTGATCGAGGCCCGTGGTGTAGTGGTAGCATATCTGACCGGCAATTGGAAGATCCTGGGTTCGATTCCCGGGCGGTCACCTCATTTTTCATTTGTTCGTTATTTCTCTTCCTCGTGTGCAGAACACTCCTCTATACTTACGTCGTTTCTATACATTAATATACTGCGTGGTCATTGCAGTTAAATGTACATATTCACGATTTGCGAGGGTGCCCTCTCAAGGCATTGGTTTCTGCCCTATGTAGGAGAATTACGACTTCTGACTGATCGAGGCCCGTGGTGTAGTGGTAGCATATCTGACCGGCAATCGGAAGATCCTGGGTTCGATTCCCGGGCGGTCACCTCATTTTTCATTTGTTCGTTATTTCTCTTCCTCGTGTGCAGAACACTCCTCTATACTTACGTCGTTTCTATACACACATATATATATATAGACTAATGCTGGTATGACTGTTAAACTCTTTAAAATATGTGTAATGATGAAGGGTCTAACCTTTTCTCGAAGATAGTACTGTCACTAGTTACTTCTTGGCAGTAGATATGCCTTCACTTCCTCGATTTAGAACGGTCCCAGATAGGCTAGAAGTGGATGGTGTTCCATCGGAAGACCACCAAACTCCTGAAGATCTTTACAGAAACTTAGATTATGAAGCTCTCGATCTCGTTATAATGCCCATAACTGACAGTTTTAACCGAGCAGACTGCAAAATGTATGTCCAGTGTAAAACGTTGATTCTCAAGGACGCAAAAGGATTGTCGTTCACAGTAGAAATAGAGAGTGTAACCTCTTCAGTACCAACTTTGTACTCACGGGTACCCTTGAACAGATGAACCTACGTGATGTAGTTATATACATGTAATCACTGACATCTGGCTAGTAAATCTTTTATCTCCTCTGTGATCACATAAGCAGAGTTAATTATAGTGATGCCGCTCCCCAATTACCTGCAGTGAGCGTTCGTTTAGTAGTCTCGTACGTATTTGAGCTGGAAAAAAGAGGTTGAAAATTTAAAGATCTTCATTACCAACTATTAAGAACTCCAAGATTTATCAGCAAAAAGGTACCTTTTGGGTTACTTGTATAATAGGAATGTTTTGTCGATGGGTCTACAGCTGAATGTGTAGCTGACATGAATCAGTACAGGTATGATTAGGCGCGCACTTGTTACGTCATCTGTAATGTATGATTTCACTAAGGGTGGCTGCTATCATTTTGTGTGTTTATTAGAGCTGTTTTGCACTCTTCATTATAAAAGCCTGCCTGTAATGATAGAATACTAAAACATTTGATAATGTTCAGCCGACTAAGCAACTGAGAAAAATGCAAAGACAAAATAAATTATCATGTGAATTGCGAAAAGCCTTTAATTTAGAGGAAAAAAAAAAAATATTAACTTTGTATATATTAAGGTTAGATTTGTTTCTTTTAGCTCAGATCTGAAAAATTGATGATTGCGATACATATATATAGATATATATATGTTAACAGGTTTGGTGAAAGGGCTTAATAAGTTTTTGTTGAAGGAAGTGAATCAGTTTAAACTAGCAACCCCTCCACTTTGGTAGAAATATATAAATACCTTTTTTGCAAACTTTTTTATTACAGGATGGCTTTTGTGATGTAGGAGCGTATAGGTCGGGAAGTATGAAATAAAAAATCAATAATAAATAAAAGGAAGAGAGTGGTTGAGCCGTCAGAACTCTGAGAAACACCTCTGTTAATAGCTTTAGGAGAAGAACAGTAACCAACTACAACAGCAGCTATAGTTCGTCCAGAAAGGAGATTAGAGATGAGGGTACAGATATTAGGTTCGATACCGTGGGAGGAACATTTTGTCAATTAAAGATTTGTGGTAGAATCTATCGATAGTTTTTGATATATCTAACGCAATAGCGAAAGTTTCGCTGAGTCCCCGAAAGGAGGATGACCAACAGTTAGAGATATGCATGAAGATCACTAGCAGTGCGTTCCTTGTGGAATCCGTACTGACAGTCTGGAAGAAGATTGTGTGAAGAGAGATGTTTAAGAATCTTCCTATTAATGATAGATTAAAAATTTGGAAGGGCAAGAAACCAAAGCAATTGGTCATTCGTTGGAGGGTTGAGAGCGGTCTCCTTCTTTGAGACAGGCTGAATAAACGTGAACTTCCAGCAGGAAGGAAAAGTACAAGATGAGAGACAAAGACGAGGAAAGATAAATTTATAGTGTGTTCGTTCCTCCATAACCAGAAATTTAGCCTCAAGTAATACTTTGAAAGATAAAGAGCTGCCAATTAAAGTTAATCATCTTCAGGTCATATAATATATATATATATATATATTATATATATATATATATATATAAAAATAGGTTCACAGAATTCTGAACTCGCAGACCTCAGATGATGATCAGATTTTTAATTTCTGAAATCTGAATTTTTAACGAATCAGCATTCCAATTTGTTTGTATCTATGGTAGGGCGTGGAAAATTAATAATTTTAGGAAGAAAGTGATGAATAATTAAATTTTCTAATTAATCAATGATTAACTGATTAAAATAAATAAAAATTAAATGCTTCTGAAAAGAGTAAGAAAGAGCTTTATTGTTTCTGTTGCGTGCGATAAGACCGAAGAAAGCATTTTACTCGAACATTTAGTTTGTTTTATAGTTCAAGAAATCAGGTCTGGGCAGAATAGACAATTTATACATGCAAAAAGGTGCCAAATTCAAATGATATATTACAAAATTTAAGGTAGAATGATGCTGAAATTATCAGGAAAATTAATCATTTCCATCATTTTCTAAAAATATATTTTGATTAATTAATGATTAAATTCGAAACAATGATTAACTGGTTAAACAGAATCATGCCCTAAATAGCTATGACGCCTGAGTGCTTACCTATCTAACTGTTTATCGATGGTCAGGTAGATATATGAAATGAGGTTATTGGTTGACAGTTAATATGTTTTAAGTGAATATATATATATATATATATATATATATATATATATATATATATATCACAAAGAATACATGGATTTAGAATAGAGGATTTAGGACTATTTTTTGCTCGACAATCTTTGCTACGGGGTTAAATACTAGAGTTATGCCCTGAAAAATTCACCACTCGTTTTCTATTAATTGAAAATACTAAGAAAGTTGATTTTCGGGACAAACCATCTTATCTGGTTATATATATATATATATATATATATATTATATAATAATATATATATATGTGTGTGTGTGTGTGTGTGTATGTGTGTGTGTGTGTTATATATTGCTAATGGTATGATAATGTTGATAAACTTAGTAGGACTATAGGAAACGAAATAGCATGATTAAACAGTATAATGTACACGGCATACTACTTAAAAGATTGAGATGCTAGCTGTTTTGTAGAAATCAAATGATTAATTTAAATAATCTTGTACATAAATAGTAATAATGATAATGTTTAAATGGATGTTTAGAGATGGAATTGATGATTCAGTATTTGAATCTATTCGAATATGCATGCATGACTAGGCTGAGTTATTGAAGATGTATTTTCATGCATAGTTTAGAACAGCCCTATAGTTTAACTGGATGAACTATGAGGAAAGATAACGATATTTGAAATCATGAAATATAAAATGCATGTATTCGCACTCATTCTAGTGCTCTTAAAAGGGTTGATATATATATATATATATATATATATATATATATATATATATATACTGTTCATGATGTTTGTTGCCACTTTACTAAGATTGGAATGAAATATAATACTTTCCTCTTAGGTTAGATAAATGAAATTATAATTAACTTATTTAATAGTTTCTTGATCTATTTCATAATACAAATATTAGAACAAGGCAAAATTTGTTTATGAGTTGACTGTTTATTCTAATTTTTATTTTGTGTGGTATCGTTATTAATATATTAATACGAAACGATGAGATCATGGATAGCATTAAAGGAGTCTTTGTTATTTGCCTTATATTACAGTTCTTGTATACAAAATATATATGTTGATTACGTTTACTAGTATATGTATATACATATATATCAGCAGAATCTTCGTGCTCCAGAAATGGATCTTTTACACGAACACTTCCAGAAAGATAAAACTAACGGGTTCACGAACAAGGCGGAACATGCCGGAAAACTGCGTAAGAATTACTCGAATGTTTGTATGTTATTGCATGCTTTTGTCTGATTTTGTTTGTTTTTGCGTCATGAACGACAATGATAGGATCCCACAAAAGGATTTTTTTTTCTCGTGAAAAAAGGCAAGGATGATTTTTTAAGGAGGAAGGCGAGGATGATTTTTTTTTTATTTAATTGTTTTTTTTAATTTAATTTTTTTAATTTATTTTAATTGTTTTTAAAATTTAATTTTTGTAATTTAATTTAATTTTTTTTAAGACCATCAAAGACACCTTATAAAGGAGGGACCGTCATGAAGGACGGTGAGGGGGAGGAAATTTTCAAATTGATCCATGTCTGTCTCCCCAAGCGCGCCCATACTACTGCCGTCTCTGCCGATTTGTGAAGATTGGGTATACGTAAATTTCATTCATAAAGTATTACTATTACTATTTTCTTTGCTTTGTTAAGTTCTTTCTTTCTTTGGTGTATGTATATATGTGTGTATATAAATGATGCGGGCCGTTGCAGAGAGATCGTCTGTAGGTCGACCCTGAATCATCGTTCGAACTCACATAAACTATATATATATACTTTATGTATCTCCTCGTTAACTTTGTTGATGTTCCGTGTGATGGTCTCTCTTCACACGTAGGTCAAGCCGGTGTTCCATCCCCTAGGCCTGACTTGGTTGAAGAGCGAGTTGGTTTCTTACTTTGTTTTCGTTATCTGATTTTGTGTTTCGAATTTCACATCTTCGGTCATTATTACAGTTAGTGCGCTTTCATGCTTCTCTGATTTTCCACGTCCATCTGGGGTATAATATGCAGTCTGATTAAGTTCCTCATTTGTACCATATCTGAAGAGCTGAAAGCTCTGTTTTAACCACCGAGTAGAGTAATTTAGCTTGAAGTGATATGGTAATAAATAATTAATAGCTTAACCCGTGTCGAGTTATGTAATTTATACGTTTCTGGTGGGTAATTTTTGGTAGGTTGGGTAGTTTTCATGTGGAAGATGCCACAAGTTAATAAGTGTGACCTTGTGGTTATTTCATTGAGTAAATGATGTATTTTAACCAGACAACGTCAGTAGCTTCAGCGTTGGAGCAAATATCTGTATAAAAACTGCGTTTTGTGTAGAGTTAAATCATGTGAAATCTTTATATTCCCCGTCCAACTGTCCCCAAAAGTGTTGTACATAAACACAAAATTGAGATGTATAAACTTATAAAAATGTTATTATTATAAAATTTATTTCAACAAATATGAGAACATTAACGGCTTAATAATTGATTTAGAACATGATTGTAAAAACTATATATATATATATATATATATATATATATATATCTTCGTAAGCTATGGAATTCATGATATAAAGACGTCTGACTGTAACTCTATTTACATCCGACATTATTGTACTATTTCCTGTTAACTCCATTTCTATCCTTAGTATTTGAGCTGTCAAATGTAATTTAGTGTCAGTTCGTATTATTAATATTTCTCACATGAACTATGGTCTTGCCCCAATGTACAAATGCACATATTCAACAGATCATAACATTGTTCAACAAAGTTTTTTTCCATTTGATAAATATAGGTGATGCTTATGTTCTTTTTTACGCTGATTACAAAATGAATACACGTTTTTCAATTACCCACAGATCTTAAGGAAATGCAAATTAAAACCCTTTGAGATCGAGATGTCATTCCACAGTTTGCTTCATAATACGAGATTTATTGTTTGTCATTTACATTGTATAAAATCTTTATAGTATGCTATTATGCATATTTTCTATTTATATGTTTATATATAATATGCATATAATTATTTAAGTACACATCTTAATATATATATATATATATATATATATATATATATAGAGAGAGAGAGAGAGAGAGAGAGGGGGGTAGGAAGGTGTGTGTGTGTATATATATATATATATATATATATATATATATATATAGAGAAAGAGAGAGAGAGAGAGAGAGAGAGGGAGGAAGGTATATATATATATATATATGTGTGTGTGTGGTGTGTGTGTGTGTAAGTAGGCTTAAGGCGCGGGTCCCCAAATAAAAATTTGCACATTACATTATTTTGATCACTAGTTGACAACAAGCTAACTAATTTTTAGGTAATACAGATAGGAAATGAGTGATACAAAAGCATTGTGGTATTAACCAAATTGATAAACTCGTATATTGTACTACATTTATATATGCGGGACCCTCATTTCTCTTAGTATGTAGATGTTATAAAGCTTTCGATGTAAAATAGTTTGGGGTGACTCCTGCTTCAGAGGAAAGTTTAGGTGATTTAAAACTGCATTGAAAAAGACAGATGAGTAGAAGTGAAGATAAGTTTTAAACTACTGTTACCCTGCTGCTACTACTACTACTGCTACTACTAACAATAATAATAATAACGCAGTTTCCTCGTACGCCCAACTTCTAGCTTGCAACAGAAAAATGGTGTACATTCTGTTGAAGAATGGGTAAAAATCAAACAGACATAAGTAAGAACTGTGTGTGTATATATATATATATATATATATATATATATATATATATCACAGAGAATACGTGGATTTAGAATAATGGAATTAGGACAGTGTTGAGAGAAGTTATGATTTCTTCCTCTTGTTATATAAGCGTTCAGAATTTCAGAGTATGCAACTTTCAGGTTTGCTTAAATAATCGGAAGCGACCGTGTAGTGAAAGATCCTTGCTTGAATTATTATTGGAGATGTGCTTTGAACTTCTTTGGTTGTATTGCTCCATAAAAGACTGGTGCTATATTTAGTCAACAATCTTTGCTACGATGATAAATACTAGTTTTGCACTGTAAAGGCCTGTCCAGTGTCCACGTTTTCTGTTTACTGGAAATATTGAGAAAGTTGTTTTTTTTTGGCCGTATCTACTTATTTGGATATTGCGTCTTTATATATATATTTGTAACTTAACTGCTACTTGTCTGAAAACAATTACTGCGAGAAATATATAGCAATATTGGTGTAGATTTGAAAGAGGCTTTTATTGTGAAAGGAACTGATATCAGTGTGTTTAATTTAAATACTCTTAACCTGTGTACACACACACATATATACGGGGTGTCAGGAAATGATTGCCCCCCCTGTAGAGCAAAAACTAGAAGAGATAGATAAAAACCGGCGAGACCACTTGAAAGACCGTTAAAATCTGAATAAAAACCATTATGTTCTATTCCTGTGATTTTAATTCTTACCATTTTTTTCCCCACAGAAACCATGGCATCACCTATTTTGAACGATTCAGAGAAAAAGCGAGTTCTTGACCGCATTCGAGCTGTCACATTTCGTGAAGCAAAGGAAGCTGGTGCAACTTTCATAACTCGACACTGGGTGGCTGAGAGATTAAAAAGATCAGAAGACTTTGTCAAAAGGAATTGGAATAAGAATCCTGAAGATTGTGAAACAGAATTTCGAGGAGGAAGACCGGAGAAATTATCTCAAGAATCGAAAGACATTGTGCTTGCTGCATCACGGCGCCGAAAGAAGAGCTGCTCTGAGGTAGCGAAACAGATACTTATCCGTCGTG
Organism: Bathynomus jamesi; assembly: GCA_023014485.1. Taxonomy (NCBI): domain Eukaryota; kingdom Metazoa; phylum Arthropoda; class Malacostraca; order Isopoda; family Cirolanidae; genus Bathynomus; species Bathynomus jamesi. Next base: position 1,301,086 of record JAJOZX010000502.1, read on the forward strand.
GTAAGATAGTCAATCGGCAACTTGTGCATCAATTTCGAGCTCGCCAAGGCTTGAGTGCTTGGCATGAAATAGCTAAGCCACGGAAGAGTGATCTTAATATTGAAGATCGGCTATGGTTTTGTGATTATCTTGAGGAATGGATGGAAGACGATTTCCTTCACTTGGTTGTCAGCGATGAATTCTTCGATTATGTCTCCAGAAAACCAAATTTTCAGAATGATCGGATTTGGGCAACAACTCCTGATGAAGTCCCAGACGACCAGAAGTATCGAGAAATAGTAAAAAATCCAGCATGTGTGGGTGTTTTCATTATGTTCTCTATTCGGAAGCTCATCTGGGTTATCAAACCAAGAGGAACCAGTTGGGATGGGCCTTATTTTCGAAATGTAATTTTAGCCCAACATGTAATTCCGTTTTTGAAAGACCCCGAGTGTGTTTTGGATGTTGAACAGGCAACCTTTCTTCACGACAAAGCCCCCTGTATGAAAGCACTTGCGACTCAACAACTGCTTAAGGAAAATAACATTGATTTTTTCGGAAATAATGAATGGCCTGGCAATTCTCCCGATCTTAATGTCTGTGAACATGTCGGATCCATCATGAAGGATCGGGTGGAGTCCTTAATGCTGGAACAACCCATTCAGAATCGGTATTCAACAGAAATTATGACTGCAAAGATCAACGAAGTCCTTGAAGAAATGAGTCATGATACCGATCTCTTTGAGACACTTCTGGGATCATACCCCCGTCGATTAATGGCCGTCAGAGCTGCAAATGGGGGCAACACCCGATATTAAAACAAGTGTTTTTTATTCAAAATTAAACGCTCTTTCGCGTGGTTTTGTCTGTTTTTTCTATTCCTTTCAGTTTCTTCTGCACAGGGGGGCAATCATTTCCTGACACCCTTTATATATATATACAGGGTGGGCGGAAAGTAGCTCCCTATTTTGGATTGGTAAAAAAATATGTATATTATCCATTTATTTCAGAAGAAATAATATGAAAAGGTAGGCATACATGGTAGGTTTTCTCTAAAATTCAATGTGGGCTCCAACTCTTTCCACCAGCTTCTGGAGCCGCCCAGGAATGGCGTCCACTGACTTTAGCAGGAACTCCGGCGGGATGGAGGACATGACTTCCCGAATTCGGTCCTCCAGTTCTTCCAATGTCCTCGGTTTGGTGCGGTAGACTTCTTCCTTTACCCACCCCCAAAGAAAGAAGTCGCACGGTGTCAAGTCGGGGCTCCTGGCTGGCCATTGATGTGGACTGGTATGACCTCAGATCAGGTTGTGGGCCCGTTCCTTCTGCGCAACACCATGAATGCTGAGCGGTACCTTGCTATGTTGCGAAACGAGGTCTGGCCGGTTGTCAGCACATGGGAGAACATCGACGATCTGATATTTATGCAAGATGGCGCCCCTCCGCACTTCGCTCTTGTTGTCCGTGAGTGGCTGGATGCCCACTTCCCTGGGCGTTGGATGGGTCGTCGTGGTCCACATCAATGGCCAGCCAGGAGCCCCGACTTGACACCGTGCGACTTCTTTCTTTGGGGGTGGGTAAAGGAAGAAGTCTACCGCACCAAACCGAGGACATTGGAAGAACTGGAGGACCGAATTCGGGAAGTCATGTCCTCCATCCCGCCGGAGTTCCTGCTAAAGTCAGTGGACGCCATTCCTGGGCGGCTCCAGAAGCTGGTGGAAAGAGTTGGAGCCCACATTGAATTTTAGAGAAAACCTACCATGTATGCCTACCTTTTCATATTATTTCTTCTGAAATAAATGGATAATATACGTATTTTTTTACCAATCCAAAATAGGGAGCTACTTTCCGCCCACCCTGTATATATATTATATATATTATATATATAATTAATATATATATATATATATATATATATATATATATATATATATATATATATTATATATATAATAATAATAACGATAAATCAATATTACAGTAATAATAATGTTTAAGTAGGTGTTTAGATGAGGATAGCATATTTGCTTTTAGTTTTAAAGCCTCATCACACAGCTTCATTTAGCTTGTGAGATGAATGGTTCGTTTACACGTATACGGCTTAAAATAGATACATTTTAACTGGCTTGAACTATATGACAATGAATGAAGACGTATCGCTAATTGAACTTATGAAATATAATTTGCATGTATCTGCATGTTCATCCTTATCTTTTTAAAAAGTCATATATATATATATATATATATATATAATATATATATATATATATAATATATATATATATATATATGCATCATATATTCGTTTCACGTGCTTAATTGTGAAATTCATCACACACACACATATATATATATATATATATATATATATATATTAATGATGATAAACAAATAATAATGTTTAAGATGGTAATTCATGGTTGTGGGAATTATTTCCTACAGTATTTAAATTTATATCGTGTAATTCAAGAGAACGCTCCCTTGAGGAATGACGTGTAACATTTGTAGGCTCCGCCCATCGTAAGCCATCTTGAATGTGGGAGCTGGTAGTTGTAAGAAATATTGGTCCCTAGCTCCTCAGTTTCGCTACCGTAAGGTTGTGCTCCGCTTAAATTGCAATTGATTCTCTTTGAAATCTTAAACGTTTAACTTAATTTAAATTTTTTGAAAGGCGCGTTCATAACCTCGTTTAGGCTACTGTTGCCACTAGTTATTGATAATTTAATCTTAAGTTTGTCCTATTTCGGACCGAGGAACCATTTTGCTCCTTGTGTATATATTGTAAATATTTTAAATTAGGCTATAAACATAATTATTTAGATAAGCAGTAATATTTCATTGAAATTTAAGTTAAGTTTAGATCGCTGATCGTAATTTGCATTAAGTTTTACCGTGGGATTTAAACTGATCATTATGTATTGGGTTACGTACCCCCCCCCTCTTGTCTGCTCTGTGGATTTGAGGAGTCCTTGGAATTAATAATTTCGATTCCCCCTATCCCCGGAGTGGATTTAAGAGGTCTAGGAGTGGTTAACTTGTTGGCCATTATTTACTCGATCAGTCATTCAGACTGTCGAGTTTAACTTGGGTACGGCTTGGGTCGAGGTGGTGCTTGGCCTCAAGAACTTCGTTACTCGAAGAGCTATCATCCTTCGATTCTGTGGCTGTTCGGCGAGGTTTGGTACAGGGAACAGACCAACAATTGCTAAAAATGATTTAATTGTAAAACAGGACAAAGTGAATTATGCAGAAGAAGCCAAAATCACCAAAAATAGGAAATATTCACCAAATAGTCGATATATATATACATTGAAAAAACATGAAAAAAAGGAAATATATTTTAATAAATAAACACATTTTATACAAATCTGCACAAGATAAGATATATATTTTCTTAGTCAGTTTTGAACGGCAATTCAATATATTGTACTGTTTTAACCGCGAGTGAGCGGGTTCAAAGACGAATATTAACCAATGCTAATAAATATTTCTCGTTAGTTAAATTACTAGAAAAAATTACATACATTTAAAATTGATTATTATTAGTTAGTCTGGAAAATCTGGCAAGATCGTGAACTGAGTTGCCGATTACAATTAACGTACTTAGCAAAGAATTATGCAAATACTGTACATTGAATCAGTAAAACTTATCAGATATATAAATATATATATATATATACAGTGTATATATATATATATATATATATATGTATGTATATATATATATATATATAATATATATATATATATATATATATATATATTTGCAACATTCACTCGTTTCACGCTCTTAATTTGAAATTCATCCCATATATACAGTGTGTCCGTAAAGTCATGGTGGGATTTTAAATAGCTATATTATTGCAACGAAACATGATAATGAGATGAAAAAAAGGCAAATTGAAGAACAACTCTAAAAGAATAACTTTATTTAACGTAGTTCGATATGGGCTCCTCTGGTAGCCCTGCAGACATCTAGGCGGTGATTCAATTCCAGCCACACACGCCCAAGAACATCAGGAGTGACGGATGCGATAGCTTCCGTGATTCGCTCGTGCAAGTGATGAATATCCCTAATGGGTACACTGTACACGCTTTGCTTGACGTAACCCCACAAATAAAAGTCCAAAGGTGTCAGGTCCGGAGAGCGTGGAGGCCATGGCTTCCATCCTCCTCTTCCTATCCATCTCTGTGGAAATTTTTCATTAAGGAATTCTCGAACAACGTTGGCATAGTGCGGAGGAGCACCATCTTGCTGAAAGATGACATTATTGTCAATAAATTGGGGTACTGCAAAATGTTCCAACATAGCGAGGTAGTTGTGTGACGTCACAGTGGGTTCCGCGAAGAAAAATGGGCCAATCACTCGATCTCGTGCTAGAGCACCACCACATTAACTTTCGGGCTATTACGCTCATGTTCAACATAGGCATGTGGACAGCCTAGACTAACTACGAGATAAAGGTTAAGCTTAGCCTAGACTAACTACAAGATACAACTTTGAGAGTTGTTCTTAAATATGGCATTGTTTCATCTCATTATCATGTTTCGTTGCAATAATATAGCTATTTAAAATCCCACCATGACTTTACGGACACACATCACCGCCTAGATGTCTGCAGGGCTACCAGAGGAGCCCATATCGAACTACGTAAATAAAGTTATTCTTTTAGAGTTGTTCTTCAATTTGCCTTTTTTTCATCTCATTATCATGTTTCGTTGCAATAATATAGCTATTTAAAATCCCACCATGACTTTACGGACACTGTATATATATATATAAATATAATATATATATATATATATACAAATAATAGTGTTTAAGATGGTAATTGATGATAAATAATAATAATGTTGGCTAAACTACATAATGTATCTTAATAATTTTTATCATATGGGGTATAGTTTGCCAATAAGCCTTTTCAATTCATTTCATTTCGCCTCATTTCATATTAATGTAGAATAAATAAAATTTAATTAGGATAAGCAAAAGTTACTCCTATAATTGAAAATAAAATGTTTAATTTTAATTTTACTTAATTTTTTTATTTAACTTTATATAATACAAATATTAAACAAAGAAATTGTGTTTGACTAAAATGATATTTATTCTGAGTTTCTATTTTGTGATGTTCGCAATTTGTTAACATGTAAAAACGGAATTACAAATGAGTAGGTAATGTGATATTAGGATATAATAATGTGCTTTGTGGATACTCTCGTTAGGCCTATTAAACCTTTTTTCAGATATTCATTTTAAGTTTTCTTTTCTAATGTTTGAGGGTATAAGCTCAGAATTGAGTGTCAAACTGTCTTTTTGTGCTTTTGTCTGTGTTTGTTTGTTTGAATTTGTCTCATGAAAGACCTTGAAAGGCGAGAATGAGTTTTTTTTTTTTTCACCCAAGACGATGATGAATTTTTTTTTTCCCCAAGGCGATGATGAATTTTTTTTTTTTGAAGGAAGGTAGAGACGAATCCTTTTTTTTTTTTGAAAGACCATGAAAAACACTTTATAAAGGAGGGAGGGACCGTCATGAAGGGCGGTGAAGGATCCTCATGAAAGACGGTGAGAGGTGGAAATTTTCAAATTGATCTATGTCTGTCTCCCCAAATGCCATCATACTACTATATATATATATATATATATATATATATATATATATGCAAACAATTCACAAACAGCACGTGATTTTATTTAATAAGTAAGGAACCACAGGGAAAAGGAAAATAAAACACGACGTCCAAGCGCTTTCGTGATATATTCACATCTTCAGGGACAAAGTAGAGATATTATCATCTCTCCCTTGTCCCTGAAGATGTAAATATATCACGAAAGCGCTTGGACTTCGTGTTTTTTTATTTTCCTTTTTCCTGCCTGTGGTTCCTTTTATATATATATATATATGATCAGCGAAGTTAAGTGACATTGGGTCTGAATAGTAGTTGGATGGGAGACCATCCTCTGCGCCCAGATTATGCAACGAGCCGTTGTTCGGATCCCACGTAAAGCTGTAGGTCTCCTCCGTCATATGACCTTAGATGTTGCGAAGGAGGTTAAACAACCCCAATTAAAAAAAAAAAATTATATATATATATATATATATATATATATATATAGTATATTCTATTCCTCATACTAATGCAAAAAAAAACTTTATTTAACTTTACTTGTTCTAATGACTATCTGGAACAGAGAGGGGGCTTTCAGAAGGTACGTTCCCATCCGACTCATGACTCTCAACTTAGTTTATATTTCTTACCGGAATTGGGAAAAATCTGTTCTTCGACTCGCCAAATATCCTTCATCTGACAAAAATGTGAAAACCTATCCAGAGTTCTAATTCTTCTCGCTCTTTCTGGCATATAGCTAAGAACATATCTAACAACTTCACTTCTCCTTCTTTCCCTCCTCTTTTCCATTCTGACGGTTCAGTTACCGTCTCTCTTAATAAAACTGAATTTTTTGCTCACACTTTCGCCTCCAACTCAACCATGGACGATTCCGGTGCTGTTCCTCCATTTCCTCCCTCCGACTTAATTATGTCCGAAATTAGAATTTCTTCCAAAAATGTTCTTTCTGTCCTATCTGGGCTCAAGTCTAGTAAGGCATAAAATCCTGATGGTCTTCCTCCTGTTGTTTTCAAGAACTGTGCTTCTGTGCTGACACCCTGCCTCGGCAAACTCTTTCGTCTTTGCCTTCCATCTGGTACATTCCCTTCCTGTTGAACGTTCGCTTTCATTCAGCCTGTCCCAAAGAGTGATGACCGCTCTCAACCCTCCAACTGTTTTCCAATTCCGTTGGTTTCTTGCCGTTTTAAAGTTTTTGAATCTATCATTAATAGGGAGATTCATAAACACCACTCTTCTCACAATCTTCTTCAGATCGTCAGTATTAGTTCCGCAAGGGATGCTCTACAAGCGATTTTTGTGCATATATCTCTGACTTTTGGTCATCCTCCTTTCGGGATTTCGGTGAGACCTTTTCTATTGCGCTTGACATCAAAAGCTTTTGATAGGGTCTGGCACAACTCTTTAATCTCAAAACTGCCCTCCTTTGGTTTCTATCCTTCTATCTGTGTGTTCATTTCTAATTTCCTTTCTGGCCGATCTATAGCTGCGGTTATAGATGGCAGTAGCATGGCCGCAAAATGTTCGAGTGCATATGCAATGTTGATCAATGTTGCAAATGGGGGTAGGAATAATGTTGAAAAGGGAGTGGAGATTATGCAACAAGGGGGTGGGAGACCCCCCCAATTTGCATGAAAGGGGTAGTTTAGGGGGGAGAGAGAGGACGACATCCCCCCAAAGGGGATGACCCTGACCTAAACCCTAACTTTGGGGGAGAAGAAAAGCTGTCCTCACCCTCACAAAGGGGTATCCCTAACTTAAGAAGGTAAACCTTATATATTTATATATTTATATATGGAGAGATTGCCAGATATTTATTTTAATTATTTATATATGGAGAGATTGCCAGATATTTATTTTAATTATTTATATATGGAAGGGTTGCCAGATAGCACTATTTATTTTAATTATTTATTCATAAAAGGCAAGAAAGAGATGTTCTCAATGCTTAGAGGAGGTTAACAGCTAGCACTATTTATTTTATTTATTTATATATTGAGGGGTTGCCCGATATTTATTTTAATTATTTATATATGGAGGGGCTGCCAGATATTTATTTTAATTATTTATACATGGAGGGATTGCCAGATATTTGTTTTAATTATTTATATATGGAATGGTTGCCAGATAGTATTTATTTTAATTATATATTTACAAAAGGCAAGAGAGAGATGTTCTCAATGCTTAGATGGGGTTGCCAACTAACATATTTATTTTATTTATTTATATATGGAGGGGTTGCCATATATTTATTTTAATTATTTATATAGGGAGGGGTTGCCAGATAGCATTATTTATTTTAATTATTTATCTATTAAAGGAAAGAGAGAGATGTCCTCAATGCTTAGAGGGATTTGCCAGATAGTAATATTTAATTTGTAGAGATGTTACACACACACATACACATGCACACACACACTCACACACACACACACACACACAAACGCTGTATATCACATTTATATTAAATAATAATAAAACTTTAATAATATAGAAATTAAATATACATTAAAAAATAAATACTTTCATTTCATCTAATTTGGAACGCTGTCATTCCTTTCATTTCATTAATGTATGTTACATGTACTTTCCCAGCCACCTGCCACTTTACTGGGTATGTAAAAATGAAGCTTAAATTTCGTTAATGCACTTTGTTGCAGTACAAAAAAGCTTTATATATATATAATATATATTATATATATATATATATATATATATATATATATTATATTAGGGTGGTCCTCAAACACGAATTTTTTATTTTTACTACTCCCACCCGATAAAGTAGTTCCACTTCATAAAAAAATTATTTTGGCAAAGTTTTTACCAGATCCGATAATATTTAGGGGTGGCTGTCAAACTTTAAATTTTGAACGAAATCCTTAAAATGGGCAAAATCTGCAGCATCTAAATTTGCTGGCAACTTGTGGTACCTATCTGAGGAAATGGTGGGATTGGCACTGTTTGATGCTTCTGTATCAGTAGACACAAAACGATTAATTGTAAAGGGAATTAATGAGACAGAAGGCAGCCTAAAATGTCCTAAACGTGTGAGCCTTCGTCAAGATCATCTCCCAACATTGGATTCCTTGAGCACGAGAAACTCTTTCAAGATTATACTGGCCCTCAATATCAATACTGCATTTATGCAAAAAGACCCGTCAACATGGGACTCAAATGATGAGTTTCAAGAGGTTCTTCGGAAAGTTGAAAACATCAAGGTCATGAACGACAATGCCGAACGCGGGATTGCACTTATCCAGGATTATAGTGGAAAATACACTAAGAATGAAGAACAACTTCAATACCTATTGAAAGTCGTGGAGCAACACAGTGTAGTGAATACTCTTATTTTAGTTTCAAGTTAAATGTTAATTTTACCGTCTTGAATTTCGGAATAGTATAAATTCATTTTAAATTAGTTACCCCATTATAATTCAATTGTGAACCACATTAATACTAATTTTATGTATACTATATTATTTTATTGTATGTAAACATAATTAATTATATATCACAATTGTCAGTTAATTATTTATATTCAAATATTTATTTTAATCTAATACCATGTCCATTTTACAAATAAATAATAGAAATCCAACGGTTATATTTTCCACCTTGGTACTGTCGCAGTTTCGCCTAACGGACTCAATACGGCTAGTGAGATAATCACTGGTTGGCACTTAACTAGCGGCAGTGCTTATGGCTACATCATCCAGGTTAACCTATACCGGATAGATGCGCTACGGTCCCAAGCCGTAGCTTGCCTAGGCCCGACGACCGACGACGTAAACCAACAATTGGTGACCCCGGAGCTGGATTACCCCTTTTACCCGAATGACTAGGACTAGACTGTAATGTCGTTCGTGCCCATCACCCCCTTCACCGAACGACTAGGACCAGACTGTAACGTCGTTCGTGCCCATCACCCCCTTCACCCGAGCGACTAGGACCAGACTGTAATGTCGCTCGTGCCCTCTGCCCTCACCCCTGCCCGTGCGCTCTGTGCCTGCGCTCGTCTCAACCTCCACTCCTTCGTTGGTAATTGTCTTGCTTGTACGTCAGCAGCATAGGAGAAGATGCCTGACGACGCTGGTGCCATCTCCCACTTGAGCGTAAAGCTCCCCGTCTTCTGGCCGGGTGATCCATTTATTTGGTTCCACCAAGTGGAATCACAATTCAACTTGGGAAGGATCACCGCTAGCAGGACAAAATACGATCATGTTTTGTCCTCTCTACCAGCGAGCTCATCTCTGAAGTCCGTGACGTCATCGTATCTACTTCCACGAGTGAGGACCGTACAACGATCTGAAGTCTGCCATCCTGTGCCGCACCACTGTCTCCGAGCGTGAGAAACTACATCAGTTAATCTCAAAGAAGAACTTGAAGACCGTAAGCCCACTCAAATGCTGAGGGCTATGCAGTGCGCTCTAGGCGAACGCGCACAAACCTTCGATAAGGACATCTTTAGACAGTTGTTCTTGCAGAAACTTCCTCCATCAGCTCAGCGTGTCTTGGCCACTATGGATCCTGCTACTCCAGTTGATAAACTAGCAGAAACTGCCGACAAAGTAGTGGAGATTGACACAGCTCCGGTCAACAACGTGAACACACAATCGGAACTGGAGTTGAAAGTGGAAGAGTTAAGTCAACAACTCAATCACGTTTTGTTCTCTGCTACAAAATCAACGGCAAAGAAGCCATTCTCGGTCAAGATTTACGAAGAGGCATCGTTCGAGTTCCGGGAAGATCTGCTTCTACACGCCAAATTTGGAAAAGAAGGCTAGGAAGTGCATCTCCCCTTGCAATTTTTCGTCGGAAAACCCCAGCAGCGAGTCCTAATGGCGTCTAGTACTCGCACTGCCAATTATTCATAAAGGACAGGAACTCTGGTGTCAATTTCTTGGTTGATACCGGAGCGTCAGTCAGTGTATTCCCTCAAAAATCTGGTCATACGCACTCGGAATCTCCGCCTCTATACGCTGCTAACGGTTCACGCATACCCACGTACGGTACTCAGTCGCGTGAACTAAACTTGGCCTTCACCGATCCTTCAAGTGGATTTTCATCTGTGCTCAAGTGCGGCATCCCATAATCGGCGCTGACTTCTCCAGCATTTCAACTCCTGTGGATCTTGACAAGCGACGCTTATGCGACCAGGCCACACTGCTTTCTGTTCTTGCCAAACAGGTTGCCCTTCCGGACGCCTCGAACTCTGCACTTTCCCTCGTTCCCCCTAATTCCATGTACCAGTGCCTTTTCCAGCGATATCCAGGAATTCTTCAACCGATGCAGATGGGTGATACCATTAAGCACACCCATTACCCATCACATTACAACAAAAGGTCCCCCTGTGTTTGCAAAACCCAGACGTCTTGCCCGGACAAACTGAAAGCTGCCAAATCGGAATTCCAGCTTATGATAGATCTTGGGATAATAAGACCTTCCAAAAGCAGTTGGTCCTCTCCCCTACACCTGGTCCAGAAGAAGTCAGGAGACTGGAGACCATGTGGGGATTACCGGTTTTTGAATTCGACAACCATCCCGGACCGATATCCGGTACCAAATGTCCAAGACTTTACTTCTCTTCTCCACGGCAAATCTATCTTCAGTAAAATAGATCTCGTTAAGGCTTTCCACCACATTCCCGTAGAGCCTTCGGATATCTCCAAGACTGCAGTTTGTACACCATTTGGGTTATTCGAATTTTTGAAGATGCCGTTCGGGCTACGGAATGCTGCGCAAACCTTTCAGAGGTTTATAGATGAGGTCACCAGAGGCTTAGACTTTGTTTATGCCTACATCGATGATTTGCTTGTGGCCAGCTCAACGGAAGAGGAACATAAGGAACATCTTTCACTCCTCTTCAACGCTTAGAACAATACGGTGTTAACTATTAATGCATCTAAGTGTGTGTTTGCACAGCCAACCTTGGAATTTCTTGGTCACACGATTTCGCAGCAAGGAATTACCCCCTTCAGGACAAGTGTGAAGTGATAAAAAATTACCAATGCCAAATAATCAGCGTGAGTTACGTCGGTTTCTAGGTTTGGGTAAATTATTACCACAAGTTCATTAAAAACTGTGCCAGTGTTCTTGCTCCTCTACACGCTATGATCACACACAAACGCAAGGTAACGAAATTGGTATGGTGTAGCGATAGTTTACAGGCGTTCGACAATGCCAAAAATGCTATCAATAGTGCATTGTCTCTGTCATTTCCTATCAGTGAATGCCCCCCTAACTCTGACGGTCGATGCCTCAGATGTTGCGATCGGTTGGAGTGTTGGAACAAACCATTAACGGTCAACAAGCACCCATCGCGTTTACTCCGAAAAAGCTGCAGCCAGCCCAAACGCGTTATAGTGCTTCGGACGTGAAACTTCTTGCTATTTACTTAAACGTGAAGCATTTTCAACATTTCCTTGAAGGCCGAGAGTTTTGTGTTTTTACCGACCACAAACCTTGGTCCTGTCTTCATAAAAACAGCTGTAACCACTCTCCAGAGTCATCAGGCAACTCGATTATATCTCGCAATTTACCACAGATATCCGCCACATCAAAGGTGTCTTGAACACTCCCAGCGGATGCACTTTCAAGAATAGAGATTACTTCTGTACCCTCAGCTCTACACTGTGGAATGCTATTGCACAGGATCAAGATAAGGATATGGAACTACAAGACCTGCTCAGAGAAGACTCCACTCACTCACTTTCCCTCAAGAAAATGAGTATGCAGGATTTGTCTGTGCCCTCTATTGCGACCGTATCAAGCTGCTATTCGCCCTTTGTCCCTCCATGTCACAGACAAGCAGTCTTCACGGATTCATAACCCCTCCCATCCTGGTACCGTGCTTCGCAACACCTGGTTACCTCTCGTTTGTTTGGCCTCGATGCGGAAGGATGTCAAACTTGGACCAAAAACGTGCCTTGCCTGCCAGCGTGCCAAAGTCCAAAGGCACACCAGGTCCCCTTTGACGCTTTCGCCCCCATCCCAGCGATTTGAGGTAATCATGTAGACATTGTTGGCCCTCTTCCAGTGATTCAAGGCCACGTTATCTGCCTCACCTGTCCGACCGCTTTTCCAGATGGCCCTGAAGCCATCCCACTTCCTGATATCCAAGCGGACACTGTTGCGAGAGCCTTTCTTCATGGATGGTACAAGATTTGGATTGCCGACAAAAGTCATCATGACCAAGGTCGCCAATTTGAGTTCGCTTTGAAGAAGTTTACCAGCTTGTTGGGTACAGTACATGCGCATACCTGTGCGTATCACCGCAAGCTAACGGCCTCGTCGAACGCTTCCATCGCCAGCTGAAGTCATCCTTATGTGTCACGAAGACTCCCATTGGAGGATAAGCTTCCACTCGTGTTGCTTGGTATTCGCTCTGCATTTAAGAGTGATCTGAAGACTACAGCGGCTGAACTAGTCTATGGAACAACACTGCGGCACCAGGTGGCTACTTCACTGCAGGGGATAAGTCATGTGTGATCCTACGGAATTCGCTCAAACACTTTCCTCTCACATGCAGTCCCTTCAGCCTGTTCCCCTCGATTGACTAGCCAACAGAACATCTTTGTTTCCCCAGCCCTCCAATCTTGCACCCACGTTTTCGTTCGTGTACCTCTCCCAAAACGGCCTCTCCAATGTCCATATGACGGGCCCTATGAAGTTCTCCGACGTACGCGCAAATCATTTCTCATCCAGCGCGGTTCCAAGGTCGACAAGGTTTCTATCGATCGTCTTAAGCCTGCGTTTTTGGAATCAACCTTAAGCGAGGTACATGTAGCTCCAAAAGGTCCAGCGGAAATCTGTGTCGTTCGGAACTCTTTGAACTTCCTCTCTGGTGGGGGAGTGTGTAGTGAATACTCTTATTTTAGTTTCAAGTTAAATGTTAATTTTACCGTCTTGAATTTCGGAATAGTATAAATTCATTTTAAATTAGTTACCCCATTATAATTCAATTGTGAACCACATTAATACTAATTTATGTATACTATATTATTTTATTGTATGTAAACATAATTAATTATATATCACAATTGTCAGTTAATTATTTATATTCAAATATTTATTTTAATCTAATACCATGTCCATTTTACAAATAAATAATAGAAATCCAACGGTTATATTTTCCACCTTTGGTACTGTCGCAGTTTCGCCTAACGGACTCAATACGGCTAGTGAGATAATCACTGGTTGGCACTTAACTAGCGGCAGTGCTTATGGCTACATCATCCAGGTTAACCTATACCGGATAGATGCGCTACGGTCCCAAGCCGTAGCTTGCCTAGGCCGACGACGACGA
>JAJOZX010000502.1:1317500-1320000 GCA_023014485.1 Bathynomus jamesi
ATATCTATCCATACTTGAGTAAACTTGCAAGGAAACATTTAGCCTGTCCTCCAACAAACGTACCAAGCGAGAGATTATTTAGCAGTGCTGGATTAATATATGATGAAAAGAGAAACAGACTGGCAGCAGAAAAGGCAGAAAAATTAATGTTCCTTAAGCATAACCTTCCTATAATTAAGTTTGAACATTAAACGATGAACATCTTAGTTTACTTTATTTTAATTACTCATTTAAATATGCATAATAAAACTTTAAACTTAATATAAATAGTTATCAAGCTAATTAAAGATATCTTTCTATAAGGGTGGAGGTTGGGGAAAGAGGTCGTGGGGTGCATTTGAGTTGGGTTCACGTCCCGCATCCTGTTAATACAATTATGGTTTCTAATTGTGGCTGAAACTCAACAAAATATAACGAATTTATTTGCAGACGAATTCACTAATTGATTTCTATATTAGTTAGATGCTTGATATTATTTTATTTTATATGTTCAGAGAAAAGTACAGCAATTATTGTACAATTAATCAATTATACTACATTATAGCTACAGCTCTCTCTATATAATAACTTATTATATACGTTAAACACAACAAATCTCGAATATATCCTAAAAAATAACGAAAATGTAGACATCCGCATCCGCATCCGCGGATGTTGAAATCAAACATCCGCATCCGCGGATGTGAAAAAAATGACATCCGCTACATCACTAATATATATATATATATATATATATATATATATATATATATATATAAATGTGTGTGTATATATATATGTATATATATATATATTATATATATATATATATATATATATATATAATGTGTGTGTATATATATATATGTATATATATATATATAATGTATATACTATATATGTATATGTATATATGTATATATATATGTATGTATGTATGTGTATATATATATGTATATATATATGTATATATATATATGTGTATATATATATGTATATGTATGTATATATATATGTATATATATACATATATAATACACATATATATATATATACATACATATATATATATATATATATATATACATACATATATATATAAATATATATATATATATATATATGTATGTTCGCGTTTACAATGGCTAATAATAATGAACATTAGTTTGCAGGTGGTGCTCAAGCATGGAAGTGCTGAGGAACGAGTTAGAACGTGAGAGGGAGGCCAGGGTGAGACTTGAAGAAAGCGTGATGCTCCTGACGGCAAAATTAGAATCCCTTGAGACTCCAGTTACGACCCCTCCTGCCTCAGTTTCTACTAATAATATAAATAGCCCTCTCTCTTCCCCTAGTTCCCAACCGTTCGTTCGAGTGCGAACTGGAGCCCCATTGAGAAAAGCAAAGACCTGTTACCAGTAATAACAAGCAATAAGTTTTCTGTTTTAGGTTTCGAAGATGCTGATGAACCGGAAATACGACTCGTTGGCGATTCCATTGTTCGAGGGCAGCTCGAGGAATTCTGTGGAGAAACCCTCGTCGTAGGCGCCGTTACTGCTACCCTGGTGCAAGGGTGGAGGATATAACTAATAGTGTTGACCATTTTACAGATGGTACCACCGAGGACACAACGTGTTATTCATGTCGGTACTAATAACGTTTTAAATTCTAGATCGGAAGAACTGCTGGCTAGGTACAGGGACTTATTAGAGCGATTAAAGGAGAAAACTAATAAGATTGTTTTAACAGGTATACTTCCTCGAATTATCCAACGAAGCGATTTCTACAGCAAGGCGACCTATATTAACAATAACCTAAAGTCTCTTTGCCAACAGGAAGGAGTGCATTTTGCAAATTTTTGGAACAGTTTCTACGGCAGGAGGGACTTGTTCCTCGAAGATGGACTTCATCTTAATGAAGTTGGAGCTGCGCGTTTAGGAAGACTATTTCATAATACTGTCTCTTCTTTCAGGCTGCGTAACTCGAACGGTCCCAGCGTAAATTCCACAAATTTCCCCCGCGCTCGCGAAGGTGTCGCAATTACAAACAATTTGAAGGTTCTATCCTTAAATGCTCGTAGCCTACGAAATAAAATAAAACGAATTTTTTTCCTTAATTGCTTGTAAAGACTATGATTTAATTGCGATAAATGAATCGTGGCTTAGCACTGAAACACGTGACTTTGTAGGGGAATATCAAATTAAAGGTTATAGACTTTTTGTTAAAAACAGAATAGGTAGGCGAGGAGGCGGTGTTATGTTGTATATCAAAGATAATATTGCGAAACGTTATAGAAGTAACGCACTCAATTCCAGAACCGATAGATTCGACTATAGCAGAACTTAAATTGAACGATTTCAAACTTCTTGTTGCGGTTATATATAGGCCCCTAAATCAAACAGCTGATACGGACGAAGCCGTTATATCGTGAACTAAAGAGAATAATCGGTAGTGAGCAGGCTTTAGTTATGGGTGACTTAATTACGCCAACGTGAATTACGATACAATGCAGGGAGACGCGGAA
>JAJOZX010000502.1:1325000-1350000 GCA_023014485.1 Bathynomus jamesi
GGATGTAAACATTGTGTATTTACCTATTGAGGTAATTTAATTTAATTTTAGTTTTTATAGTGATGAAATTTAAATGATTTTAATTTTGTATGATGCAATTTTCATTTTGCTTTAAGGTTTTAATTTTAATGGTTTTTAATATTGTATTGATGTAATTTTCACTTTTCACTTTTTACTTTTGTTTAAGGTTTTAAGACTTAATTCACTGATGATGACAAAAGATTGTCGAAACGTCTGAAGTACAAATAAATGAAAATGTTTGCCGTTGTGTTGATCCTTCTGTTCATCTGTAAGCTCCGTTTCCCTAAGGAGAAGTCAATAGCTTTGATATATATATATATATTAGGGTGTCCCAACTCATAGGGGGCCAAATGTTTGTTCGGGATACAAATCCGCTCGTGTTGCGCTCTTTTGATATTTCCCATTAGAAGTCTTCCTGTAAAATCTCAGAGAGATCGAAGGAAATTTAAAGGTCCGAACTTTGAACACTTTATTTCTCCTCTTAACTGAAAGGCAAATTAACTGAAATATTTCTCTCAAAAGTTCCATCACAAAGATGATTATACAAAATAAACATGTATTTTAATCTTAACACACAAACAACAATTTCAAAACATCACATTTATGCATTTTAACTAAACACGTGTTTCATGAGATCCGTTTTTGTTCCCTTCCGGCTCACATTCCGTCGGTGTGAGTGGACAGTTCGAAGGAGGAACTGGAGGTCTTCTTCATCACGGCACAGAGGTTTGCTTGTGTATTTCTCAATGAAGGCGATGCCTCGCTCTGCTGCATCATTGACCACCATCAGTTCTGCAGCTCGGCTGTTTGCCAGACGGTAGTTTTCGTCAGTACGCCATGTTTCTGGGTCTTTGGTGAGGAACGTGGGCTCAACTTGGAGAAACTGGAAGAGTGTGGTGGATCGACTCGTCACCCACGGACTTAAACGGCCATCCACTTGCAGTCCCTTGCCTTGGACCCGTTTGAGTCCTTTCCCAGGGCGCTTTTTCAGGTTAGCCGTCATGTTACGCTTTTCATTGTCGTCAACTCTGTCATCAAACAGTGCAAGACAGATTAAGTCCTCCGAGATATACCACAGATGACGGAGCACAGCCCGGTAAGCTGTGTTTCCAACGTCCTTGTCAGGGTAACCTACAAAAAGATTGCACAGCCTAACGTCATTTTCGGGAGATTTGATGGCGATGGGAGCCTCGTGCCAGTGACGCACGTATACAAGGCTCACGAAGAGAGCCATACGGCGAACCCCTTGCAGTTCTTGGAGACGAAGTTTGGAGAACTGGGACTGCAGTAATGCTATTTTCAGGCAGTAAATAGCTTTGGCCATCCATCTGGCCTGATGGTAAGCCCCTGGAGGCCGAAGCTTGTAACGCCCTACGTCGTCTCCGAGGTACAAGAGGCTCAGTCGAAGAAGTTCTTCATAATCCTCTCGAGGATGATTACCACTTCTTAGGGCATCGCGGAGATAGTCTATTACCTCAAGTCGCATTTGTGAAAGGCAAGCATTGTCATTTATGAAGGCTTTAGCCACCTCGTCCTTGTCAAATGCATCCAACTGACAGTGGTTCATTGATGGCCAGGCCTCCTTGAATCTCCTGAAAAGTGGGATTTGAGGACTTGGTGGTGTTCCTAGGCACACGACGAAGACATCCTTGAGAATCACTTCGTGAACGTGATGACGGCAAGCAAACCATAAAAGAGATCTTCCCAATGCCGCTTCCAAACGCTCACACGCACCTTGCACTATCCCTGTGTTTGATGCCGTGTCAAACACCATGCCTATGATCTTGTCCTCAATTCCGACTAGGGTGAGCGCTTGATGGACTGCGCTTGCCATTTGCTGTCCTGTGCCGTCTATTATTTTCGGTGCTCCTAATAGCTCTTCCACACATCCCCAGTCACCACAACAGCAATCCGATCGACTGACTTACCCTCCTGTTCGATGTCAGTGAGTATCTTTGTGTCCCAGTGGATCTGCAGTCGAGGTGGAAGCTGCTCGAGGTGGCCAATAATTGGTCCCTATCATTGTACGGGCCTTTTGTCGGAAGCGGTGAACCGTGCTCTTTGATGGAACACTGTCAGGACCGAGAGCTAGGATTTTGCAGTCGCAGGAAACGCTGATGTTGCCTGTCGAACAGAAAGGCCCTCACGATCCCAAGTTGCTGCCAGGTCAAGATCACTCAGACTTTCTTTTAGTCTGTCATGTTTGGGAGCTTTCGAAGGTTTAAGTCCACAAGTGACGTCTTCGTTTCCACTGTCAGCTGACGATGTGCTAGAACTGCTGTCGGTAGCCTCTTCTGTGACTCCTACAGCTAGAGCCTCCTCCGTTTGACGCCGGTGTGCCCGCTCAAGAGCTCTTTCCCTTTCCTGTCTTTTCATTGTGGCTGCATTATATTTTCTATCTTCACCTCCCATGTAACTCGTATGTCGATCTGCCCCTTTGGGAAATGAGGAATTCCTTGTCTTCAAGAGGGATATCTCCCCGATCCAGAACGTCTGAGCTGGCGACATCAAAAATATCCTCCATATCAGCCAAGAATACATCCCACTGCATATTGTAAGTCATTCCAGTCTTGTTCTTGTTTTTATGCAAATTTCGATACCTCTGAACCAAAGCTTTCAGTTTAGTCGAGGCATGAACGGAGGTTGTTGCCAGATTCGAGTTGGTTCTAGCCCAGATTTCTAATACAGCCGATATTACAGTCTTGACACTGTTGGAATCTGTCTTCTTTTGGTCGCGGTGATGGTAGAGAAAAGGAGCAACACGTCCATATTACTTGGTAATCGAGATTTAGCCAGCTCTGCTATCGGAGACCTTCAAGAAGCACAACTTCATGTTTGATCTTGTCAACGCCATAATGATCAATTCTGAAAACCAAAAAAAAGTCATCAAACGTCGGGACCTCTAAATATCATCTGATCGAGTTGTAAATCACACAGCCAATGCTTTAGCCCAAACCACATCCGGGCATGACACGAGTGGTCAGATCGTGTTTAGAAAAAAAATTGGGACACCCTAATATATATATATATATATATATATAGAAACGACGTAAGTATAGAGGAGTGTTCTGCACACGAGGAAGAGAAAAAAAGAACAAATGAAAAATGAGGTGACCACCCGGGAATCGAACCCAGGTTCTTCCGATTGCCGGTCAGATATGCTACCACTACACCACGGACCTCGATCAGTCAGAAGTCGCAATTCTCCTACATAGGGCAGAAACAAATGCCTCGAGAGGGCACCCTCGCAAATCGTGAATATGTACATTTAACTGCAATGACCACTCAGTATATTAATGTATAGAAACGACGTAAGTATAGAGGAGTTTTTCTGCACACGAGGACGAGAAATAACGAACAAATGAAAAATGAGGTGACCACCCGGGAATCGAACCCAGGATCTTCCGATTGCCGGTCAGATATGCTACCACTACACCACGGACCTCGATCAGTCAGAAGTCGCAATTCTCCTACATAGGCAGAAACCAATGCCTTGAGAGGGCACCCTCGCAAATCGTGAATATGTACATTTAACTGCAATGACCACGCAGTATATTAATGTATAGAAACGACGTAAGTATAGAGGAGTGTTCTGCACACGAGGACGAGAAATAACGAACAAATGAAAAATGAGGTGACCACCCTGGAATCGAACCCAGGATCTTCCGATTGCCGGTCAGATATGCTACCACTACACCACGGACCTCGATCATTCAGAAGTCGCAATTCTCCTACATAGGGCAGAAACCAATGCCTTGAGAGGGCACCCTCGCAAATCGTGAATATGTACATTTCACTGCAATGACCACGCAGTATATTAATGTATAGAAACGACGTAAGTATAGAGGAGTGTTCTGCACACGAGGAAGAGAAATAACGAACAAATGAAAAATGAGGTGACCGCCCGGGAATCGAACCCAGGATCTTCCGATTGCCGGTCAGATATGCTACCACTACACCACGGGCCTCGATCAGTCAGAAGTCGTAATTCTCGTACATATTCACGATTTGCGAGGGTGCCCTCTCAAGGCATTGGTTTCTGCCCTATGTAGAGAATTGCGACTTCTGACTGATCGAGGTCCGTGGTGTAGTGGTAGCATATCTGCCCGGCAATCGGAAGATCCTGGGTTCGATTCCCGGGTGGTCACCTCATTTTTCATTTGTTCGTTATTTCTCTTCCTCGTGTGCAGAACACTCCTCTATACTTACGTCGTTTCTATACATTAATATACTGCGTGGTCATTGCAGTTAAATGTACATATTCACGATTTGCGAGGGTGCCCTCTCAAGGCATTGGTTTCTGCCCTATGTAGGAGAATTGCGACTTCTGACTGATCGAGGTCCGTGGTTTAGTGGTAGCATATCTGACCGGCAATCGGAAAATCCTGGGTTCGATTCCCGGGTGGTCACCTCATTTTTCATTTGTTCGTTATTTCTCTTCCTCGTGTGCAGAACACTCCTCTATACTTACGTCGTTTCTATACATTAATATACTGCGTGGTCATTGCAGTTAAATGTGTGTATGTATATATATATATATATATATATATATATATATATATATATATATTATATAATATATATATACATTAAAAAATTACTATATAAACATCAAAATAATAATAATAGTATAGGAGAAATCTATATACACGTTTATATTAAATAATAAAATTTTAGCAAATATATAGAAAGACATTTGTGCGCATTACTAGAAGCAGAGAAAGGATAATTACGTTTCCAGTAAGTTGGTTATCTAATTTCTATAAATTTATTTCCTTGTATGTTTTGAGGCTTAACGTAGAATCTCGTCATTTTTCCTTTACCGGTCATTTTTCTTTAATATGACATCTCACATTTTCGTTAATGTACCTTAAATGTATATTAGTTATACGTTTTCAGCTTAATGAGTATACAGACTTTTTAAAATTATTCGATCCATGGAACACAAGCTAATATTATTGGAGAACTTTTTCATTAAAAGATTTTAAGGAAACTATGCATGATATGCCAAAATGAGTAGCATTTACATATAGAATTAATTTCTGTAAAGGGTTTATTAGAAATGAAAGAATACGGTATAGGAAGATCGGGTTATACTCCAAAATCGACAAAGGCCTCATTGTAAAGATAACAATTCATTTTTTTTATATATCGACTGACGTTATAAACATTCTATGATAATAATTACTTAGAGCAAAATCTTATTAGAGAGAGTGATGCTTAAGAGTTAAATTTATTTTAAAATTATGTAATAGTCGTATGGGAAAGTCTTTTTATGGACAAGTATGTGGAGGGTAAAAGCCGTGATATACCACAATATGATAATTATCTACGGACTGCTTACTTTCAGAAAATAGACGCCTCGCTCAAAATGGACAAGTCGTGTTTTAAATGAATAAATTGAAGTAAAATGGTTTATTGCCGACATGGAGCTACAGACAAATGTTTTCACCTTGTTACATATATATATATATATATACAGTATATACCAAAATATGATAATTATCTACGAGCTGCTTACTTTCAGAAAATAGACGCCTCGCTCAAAATGGAGAAGTCGTGTTTTAAATGAATAAATTGAAGTAAAATGGTTTATTGCCAACGTGGAGCTACAGACAAATGTTTTCACCTTGTTACATATATATATATATATATATATATATATATATAATTATATATATATATATATATATATGTAACAAGGTGAAAACATTTGTCTGTAGCTCCACGTCGGCAATAAACCATTTTACTTCAATTTATTCATTTAAAACACGACTTGTCCATTTTGAGCGAGGCGTCTATTTTCTGAAAGTAAGCAGCCCGTAGATAATTATCATATTGTGGTACATCACGGCTTTTACCCTCCACATACTTGTCCATAAAAAGACTTTCCCATACGACTATTACATAATTTTAAAATAAATTTAACTCTTAAGCATCACTCTCTCTAATAAGATTTTGCTCTAAGTAATTATTATCATAGAATGTTTATAGAGTCAGTCGATATATAAAAAAAATGAATTGTTATCTTTACAATGAGGCCTTTGTCGATTTTGGAGTATAACCCAATCTTCCTATACCGTATTCTTTCATTTCTCCTAAAGCCTTTACAGAAATTAATTCTATACGTAAATGTTACTCATTTTGGCATATCATGCATAGTTTCCATAAAATCTTAAAAAATATTGTCGTAACACAGCTTCCTGTTGGATCAGCGAGGTGAAGCGACGTAAGGTCTGGTAGTAGTTGGACGGGGGAACCGTCCTCCGTGTCGGGAATAAAGTTCGCCCAGAAATAAAATTTCTAAAAAGCATAAATTTTACTAATCGTTAACATTGTGAGGGAGTTCAGAATATAATTTCACTCATTAGTAATTTTTTACACTTTTTAGAAAATACATCAGACGATTTTATTCAAGCCTAGAATAAATGATCATATAGAAGGGGAGTTAATCTGAATTATGATGAAATTAGTAGTAAACCATTTCATATCATGAAAATATCAAACTAAGGAATATATATATATATATATATATGATGAGGTATGAAGTTTCTTTCGTTACCCGTAGGCATTACTGGAATATTTTTGCTATTCCTTAGTTTGATATCTGCATGATATGAAATGGTTTACTACTAATTTCATCATAATTTTGATTAACCCCCTTCTATATGATCATTTATTCTAGGCTTGAATAAAATCGTCTGATGTATTTTATAAAAAGTGTAAAAAATTACTAATTAGTAATGAGTGAAATTTTATTCTGAACTCCCTCACAATGTTAACGATTAGTAAAATTTATGCTTTTTAGAAATTTTATTTCTGGGCGAACTTTATTCCCGACACGGAATATTATATATATATATATATATATATATATATATACAGGGTGTCCCGTAAGTCTGGACCCATAGGGAAAAATAATAAAATTACAAAATAGTCCAAAAATTTATTACATAATCTGTTCAAAGTGTCCGCCGTTGTGTCGCACACATAGTTGAAGACGCAATCTCCACTGCGACAGCACTTTCTGAATCACAGTCGCAGAAATTTCTTGACACGCCTCCACAATGCGTGCTTTAAGATGGAAAATGTTCTGAAGTTTGACCTCGTACACTTTGGCTTTCAAGTGGCCCCACAAATAAAAATCATAATAAAAAATAATAAAAAAAGAATAATAATAAAATAATAATAATAACATAATAAAAAAATATATTATAAATCCCTATGGGTCCAGACTTACGGGACACCCTGTATATATATATATATATATGTTGGTGTAATTAATCTATTGTATACATTTCTTTCATATACTTTGAGAATTTCCTCCTTGGTAATTAGAAGGAATATATATATATTAATGGAATAGATGTTAGCCCTACAAAAAAAAGAAAAACGATTCATTTTCCTCTTTGTGGCCCTGTATATATAGCAGAAACAGAAAAGCAATTAATCCTTCAGAGTATTTTCGATTTTAATTCAACTCTTCATCAATGCAGAGAATGTGTAAGAAAAACATAGAAAGAAAAAGAAGTATAAGAATGAGGGATGAGGCCCTATAAACAAATACATTTTTCGAACGAAATAAAAAGACTGGCGCTTCTTCAAATTACAAAGAAACTACAAGACGGAACTACGAATGAATGTAGAAAATGAGCAAGGGAAAGGTACAGTTGCGCGAAAAAGTATACATGACCTGAGACGAGCTTAAAAATCCACACAAACCTGATTGCAAAAGTACAGGGTGAATTTTCTTTATTCGAGAACCCTTAATAATTCAAATTTTTTTTAATTATTAACAGTGGAGTCTGTGATAGATATCCACTGAAGTGCGTACAATGCAAGAGCGCTACAGTTAACCTAATCTAACCTACCTAACCATCGGCATTTTTAAACTAAAACAAATATAATACTTGGAAATCTGAAAACACCAAATTTATTTTCTATTTCATCAACGTTTAAATAATAATAATAATGATAATAATAAATACACTCAGAACTTCTCTCTCTCTCTCTCTCTCCTCTTAAAAACTTTGAATTTACGTTCAAAATTTTTTAAAACATATGCTAAATAATGCTCATTTTTACGTTGAAATTAAAAGAATTAAATAAGTTTTTAATTACAATATAATTTTATTCGCGTACGACCTCTCTGAAAACCGTGAAAAATTCTGCGGAGTGAACAAGCCAAATTTGATAGACACACCTTCATTATTCGTGAAGGTGTCCAATCAGAACTTCAATGCCCAAAGCGTGGGTCCGTTAATTTGGCTCTACGACAACTGATTGGCACACACATATGCCATAGGTAGGCCCAGTTACATTAACAGCCAATCAACAAGCTTAAGGAACTGCTACAGTCGGGAATCATTGCATATAAAAGGAAGTATTTTCAGCTGGAACTCACAGTAGTTATTTTACCAGCGAATAATCACACATTCCCTCCGTCATGGACACTTCCAGTCAGTCATAACAACAACTTTACAGTTTACAATTAGTATTTTAATGCATCCGATCGGGACGGATTATTTTCAGCGCAAACCATTGCTGACATCTGCACTGACGCTCCGTTTGATCCAGCGCAGGGGATTACAGTTGAAATGTAAGTTTAAAAATTTTATGTACCCGTATTTCTATTTTATTTTTGTGTCCTATATTTAGTCTCGAATTTGTTATTTATTTTAATGTTCCTGAGGATGTCATTAGGCGAAAGCTCTTGAGCACCATTCGGAGCTTCCTTCATGGTTATTTCATCATATATATATATATGGATGGACTGTAATAACATATTTTCAACTCATTACATTTTGTTGTAAAATGTTTCATTAAAATAGCAGGTGTCCTCATTTTAAAATTATAGATTAGTTTCAATTAGTAATAACTAATTAATAATTAATATTTTAGAAAAGACCTTCAATATTATGGTAAAAGTCCTGTTCCGATATTTCTATTAACTAATTAATTTTATAAAAATCCATAATAAGTTCATTTTGAAGTGTGATGTTATTCGTCATTTTCTCTTAAATAGGCCACAAACCACGAACTTCCCTGAATGGTTCGAATGTATTTGAGACTTCACCTTGTAGCTCCTTGTAACTCTCTTCATATATATATATATATATATATATATATATATCAACGTAAAGAACGACGCTTGTATAGGAGATATTCCGCGCAAGACGAGAGAGAGAGAACGAAACAAATGAAAAAATGAGGTAACCACCCTGGAATCGAACCCGGGATCTTCCGATTGCCAGTCAGATGCGATAACCATTACACCATGGGCCTCACTCTTCCAAATGCCGTAATTCTTCTACATACTCGCAGAAACCAATGCCCCAAGGGGGCACCTCCCGCATGCCGTAACATTATATACATTTAACTGCGAGTATGTAGAAGAATTACGGCATTTGGAAGAGTGAGGCCCATGGTGTAATGGTTATCGCATCTGACCGGCAATCGGAAGATCCAGGGTTCGATTCCCGGGTGGTTACCTCATTTTTTAATTTGTTTCGTTCTCTCTCTCTCGTCTTGGCGGAATATCTCCTATACAAGCGTCGTTCTTTACGTTAATTATACTGCGTGTTTGCAGTTAAATGTATATATATATATATATATATATATATATAAAGGGTGATCCAGAGAAATGGGACCCAAAAGAAACCCCTGTAACTCTTAAAGTATAAGTCCTTTTATAAAATCATACGCATCATTCGAAAGAGGATAGTTACAAGTTTGTACAGGATTGTATAGGTTTTGACAATACAAGACAAGATAAGATACAAAACAAAATAAAAGTGTTAGTTAAAACTAACCCTTCAAGATGACTTGCATGGACTGTGGAACAGCTGCGTTTGATAACTGAGCAATATTATGAGCATGGAAGAAGTGTAGTTTCAGCTCTTAGAAGGTGATTTTGACATCTAAAAATTTGTCTTGAAAGATCTTTGAGCTGAAACTACATTCTTCCATGCTCATAATATTGCTCAGTTATGAAACGCAGCTGTTCCACAGTCCATGCAGTTCATCTTGAAGGGTTAGTTTTAACTAACACTTTTATTTTGTTTTGTATCTTATCTTGTCTTGTATTGTCAAAACCTATACAATCCTGTACAAACTTGTAACTATCCTCTTTCGAATGATGCGTATGATTTTATAAAAGGACTTATACTTTAAGAGTTACAGGGGTTTCTTTTGGGTCCCATTTCTCTGGACCACCCTTTATATATATATATACTGTATATACAGTATGTCCCACAAAAAAGTACACCCAACTTTAGATTGTACTAACTCCTCCAAAAATTGAGATATTTTGGATCTGTTTGTTTGATTTAATATAGCAAATTATTCTTTGTTAACCTTCAAATTTATTCATGTTTAAACGAATTAGTTGTTTAAGCATCTGCTTTTAACTGAAGGGTACAACAAAATGGATTGCGCAAAATAGATATTTTAACATAATTTTAATAAGATACATAGCAGATTTTTCTTTATTCCTTATTACAAAAATTATGCTTAGTTTCGTTTTCTTTCAACATGACCGCCATTCCTATCGATACAAATCTGGAGTCGAGCTCTCATCTTCCCAATCACTCTTTTGATAAGATCTGGATTGTCTTTTAACAAGTTGATTTCAGCTGTGATGCGAGTCCTCAAATCATCTAAATTGATAGGTTGTGATGCAAATACTCTATTTTTCAAATGACCCCATAAAAAGTAATCACACGGGATCAAGTCAGGGCTTCTGGGAGGCCATTCAATGTCATGGCCTGTAGCAATTACTCTTTGGTGGAAGACTTCCTGCAAGCGTTCCTTCACAATAACTCTCCTGTGAGCAGGAGCTCCGTCTTGCACCCACCAAATACGATTAAATCGGTTTCCATAAGCAATACGTATTTGTGGAAGGATTTCTCGGTCTATCATTTCTAGGTAAGCTTCACCATTTAGATTACCATCGTAAAAGACCTGGCCAATTAACGCTCCATTACCGCACAGTCCTACCCAGAGAGACAGTTTTTGTCTAGAGTTATTCTTTTCGTAGATATGATTTTCAGGTGGATGATTTTTTGGTGCATATTGACGGCAGATTTTTCTGTTCACTAGACCATTCATAAAAAAGGCCGCCTCATCTCCAACCACTAATTGTTCCGTGAATCTTTCTGGTTTTTCAAGAAACCAATGGCGGTCATGTTGAAAGAAAACGAAACTAAGCATAACTTTTGTAATAAGGAATAAAGAAAACTCTGCTTTGTATCTTATTAAAATTATGTTAAAGTATCTATTATTATGTATTTGTCTTTTCATTACATCGATAGCACACACATTATTTTTTCATTGACCAATTTTGCGCAATCCATTTTGTTGTACCCTTCAGTTAAAAGCAGATGTTTAAACAACTAATTCGTTTAAACATGAATAAATTTGAACGTTAACAAAGAATAATTTGCTGTATTAAATCAAACAAACAGATCAAAAATATCTCAATTTTTGGAGGAGTTAGTACAATCTAAAGTTGGGTGTACTTTTTTGTGGGACATACTGTATAATTTTTTTTTTTGTTTTTTTGGTTTCAAAGTATGACTGCTCATGGCCACCAAAAGAAAGGTGGATAGCAGAGAGAACACAGGACGAAGACTATGGAACAGCTAACGGAAATGAACAATAGATGGGGAGGAGGAGGAGGAGGGAAAAAAAATCATAGCGGAGTCACAGCCGGTAAAGAAGTCGGGAGCGAAAGAGGAAGGAGAACAACCCGGTTATCGAAAAGTAGGGACCTTCAGATACAATAGCGCCAAGCCTATCACAAGGCCCGACGCTCTCCAAAAGGGAAATACTCTGCGCGCAGCGCAGAGTAAAGCGGACACTCCACCAGGAGGTGGGCAACTGTAAGTAAAACGTTACAATTGGAACATCGGGGCACCCGATCCCCGGCCATCAAATAGCCATGGGTCAGGTGGGTGTGGCCAATACGGAGGCGGGCCAGAGCCACCTCCTTATGGCGCGACCGATGGAAGGAAGAGGCCCAACATCCCAATTTGGGTTTAATCTTGCAAAGTTTGTTATCTGTAGCGCCATACCAGCGACTCTGCCACTGGGAGCGCAAAAACCTACGGAAGCCAGGGATGTAATCGGAAAAGGGGAGGGACACGGGTGAAACCTGTAGTCGGCACGCGGAACGGGCAGCTCGATAGGCAGCCTCATTTCCAGCCACGTTAACATGTGCAGGGACCCAGCAAAATACCACCTCCTTGCCACCAAAAGCGACAAGGATATGGCACAGTAGCTGGATTCGTCGGACCAGTGGGTGGACAGGGTCAAAACACTCCAGGCCATCCAGGGCACTGCGGGAATCCGAATAGATGACAAACGACCCATCCGGATGCTCCCGCACCACCTCCAGAGCACTCAGAATGGCATAGAGCTCCGCCGTGAAAACGGAAGCCTCATCAGGGAGACGGGTACATCGGGGAGCAAGGGAAGACGACTGGGGAACAGCCGCGGCCCCAACGCCCCCGGACGACCTCGAGCCATCTGTGAAGACCGCAACACATGCAGAGTGACACGCTGCATGCTGAAGGAACAGAGACCGAAGCAAGGCAGAGTCAGAATCGGCCCTGCGAACGGGGCGCAACGCCCTACAGCACGCAACAGGGGTGCTCTCCCAAGGTGCAACACCCCTGAAAGAGACCGGTATAACGGATGGAGGAGGAGTGCCCATACCATCGAGGAGGGAGGTCTCCGTGTCGGTGAAATACCAACCCCCATCCCGGCAGAACGCCCTCTCAACCACCTGGAACAGAGGAGAGTTGGGAAGACGGAGAATCCGGAGATAGTGCTTGGCAATTAGGAACGACCTCCGATCCTCCAGGGGAGGGATGTCGCACTCAACCTGCAGACTATTAACCGGAGAGGAGCGGAAGGCGCCAGATGACATGCGCAGTCCTCTAGAGAGGACCGGATCCAGTATCCGAAGGGCCGTACGGGAGGCAGAGCCATCCACACTCCCATAATCTAATTTTGACTGTATCAGGGACACGTACAAACAGAGGAGTGTCCGCCTATCCGCGCCCCATGTAGTATGCGACAGATGTCCCAGCAAATCCAGGGTACGTCTTGTAGACTCGCGCAGCCGGCGAAGGTGAGGAACCCAGCTCAAACGGCTGTCGAAAACCATACCCAGGAAACGCACTGACTGAACGAGGGCCAGAGGCTGACCCCCGAGTGTAAGATTAAAGGTCGGGACGGCGCCGGATCCCCGTCTCCTCGACGGAAGGAAGGCCACACACGAAGTCTTCGGGGAAGACAGCGTAAGGCCCACCGACGACGCCCAGCGTTCAACCAGATTGACCGCGAGTTGGACTTGCCTCTCCACGAGGGGGGGACTCGTCCCCGCGGCATAGACATGAACTTTCATGATGATGCTTATGATTTAAAAGCCCTTCAAGATTATTTTTTAAGCAGTCGAGAATCATTGGCCAGTGAATCACTTGAAGCAGGGCTGAAACTGTGTGATGAATGGGATATTCAAGTAGAAAGACGCCCCAGAAAGAAGAAACAAATGCCTGGTGAAAAAGCCAAGCATGTAGGGTTAACTGCGAAAGAAGAAATGATGAGAATAATTAAAGAAACTATTGATCGTCTCCATAATGAAATGGAAGAAAGATTTGTCCGTCTCCATGACTTGGATTCAAAATTTGGATTTCTTTTAGATGCTAGAGGATTATTGTTTGACTCAAATGAAAGCAACAGTAGTCATGGCGTAAATATCTTAAAGAAAAGTTGTCTCAACCTTGGACAGTCTTATAGCAATGATTTTGACAGCTTTGAGCTTTATGAAGAAATCCTGGATTGTAGGATGCTTCTGAAAAGTCGCCCAAATGTTCAGATTTCTAAAGCTGAGGAACTCCTCAAGTTTATTGTTCAGTATGGAGATGAAAATGTTTTTCCAAATTTGAGAGTAGCTATTCAGATAATGCTCACTATTGCAATTTCAATTGCCAGCTGTGAGCGATCTTTCAGCAAGTTAACATTGATCTTATCATATTTGAGAGCTTCCTTCAATGGGCCAAGAAAGACGTTCTGCTTTAGCCTTGCTCAGCAGTGAACGTGAGGAAACTGAAATAACAAATTTTGTTGACATTATTGATAAGTTTGCATCAGCAAAAGTAAGAAAAATACATGTTTAGTGTGAAGTTCCAAATTATTCATTAAAAGAGCCAAAAATAATAGGTGCAAACCAAGGCATTTCTTTTAAAGTACCATATAATTGGAATGATTTTTGTCAGTATCTAATATTCTAATTGCTAATTCTGCTATCGGTAATTCAGTAAAATTCAAGAAAACATCAAAGTGTATTCTCATGAAAAGTTATGCCTCTCCTTGTACATATATTAATTGTTTCTGTTATAATTCGGCAAATAATTAACCATACTTTGGTTCTATAAAATTAAATTGTATTAATAGAAATTTAATATCAACCTTAATAGTAAATATACGCGGTTATGTATATGGATAGAAAAACATTAAAGTATAAACTGTAAAAATAATTTTTATGAATTGTATTTTCATTTCATTTCAATTTATTTTTACATATTTTTGTAGTTTTATATGTATATAACTGTTTTCATTTTCATTTGTCATAAAATAAACTTATTCTTAAAAGTATATTTGTTAGCGGTATTATTACGAGTAACCAGTTTGAGTACCATTATAAGAATTCAGCCAGAATTTTAAAGAACACTGGTTTTAAGGGCGCCATTTATTGATTTGCCCTGGGCGCGATCAACCCTAGTTACGCCTCTGGTGATAAAACATTAAAGCCGATATTACTTCGTGTGTCGCAGATGGAAAAAATTCTCTAAATGAATGCCCAGTATAATGGGGTACAGGTATTCACATGACTCTTTCACGTTGGAACAACACCGTACACGATTCATTAACTTATGGTGTGACTCGTTTTACCACACCTGCCTCCGTGCCAAACCGCGCACCAGCTGCTTATAGACATCTCAGAGCTTGAACCGATCGGACGTGCACTCCTCACAATAGAATACGATAGAACTTCCGTTGAGCAGCATTCTCAATGCCGTATACGATGTGTCCGTGACGAAGTCATTGCCTGTGTTTAGGCGTAAAACCGGTGCCGTTAACTATATACTTGAAACGACTTGTAAACAAACAAACTCTGGTAAAAGGAATGTTATTTATTTAACTGTTGAGGAGATGAATAGAGTCTTCGTGATAGTTGAGAAGTGGGGCGAGGATCGTTATAAAATACCTGCATGTGTAGGCACAAGAAGAGAACAGATTAGTGAATCCCCCATATGCCATTATTTGTACGTTATGTATAAATCGCGACCAGCCATGCATTGATATACGGCTTATGTGGAAAAATGCGTCTGATAACAACGTCCTTGTCCCCTGCGAAACCGTTTCATCTTCGACAGAATGTTTGAAATCGTCGGTTTCCGCAAGCTAAAGCCTATATTAGATGCACGTGTTGCTGATATGCTTTATTTTGATACGGTTCTTGAATACGCATACACCGCTCTGCTCGACGGGTTTACCGAGTGTTGGACTGAACAAGGCGAGAATGGTCTAGAACTGGATGCCTATTTAAATGGTTTAAACTCTTCGAAATATCATGAACTTTGGTACAAAGGACTTGAGTGGTACAAAGCAGAGCTCACCTACACCGTTTAGCCTCAAGAATTATTTCTTTATATAATGAGCAGTTGTCGCTACGACTTAGAAGATTATTTCAACTGCCGATATGCATTGTGAAGAAGAGTTCACGGTTGAAAAGCGCGGATCGGTAAGAATAAACCCTCGATTGGAAAGGAGTGTTTATAAACTTGAATTTAATAATGATGTAGCTAACGATGCCCTCTTTGTACGTGCTTTTGATTGTATTGTGTCCGTGTTCAAAGAGTGATAACTTGCCAACCAAATGTAAAGTGGGCACAAAATAGTATTGAACGAATTGAAGGCACTCTACGTCGAATATAGGCATCCGCATACCTTGACCGGTGAATTAATGTTAAATCGTATTTATTGCATAGTACAAAGCAACAACGATGTAACTGTAGACGCGATCACATGCGAGTTTAGTATTTTAGTTAAGCGCAGTAGAACATAAAATGTATGTATTTTGATGTACAGTATATTATTTTGCAGTATATTTATTTTCTATATATTTGTTAAAATTTTATTATTGAATATAATTGTGTATATAGATTTCTCCTGTACTATTATTTAAGAATGTATATATTTATATATATCGTTTAAAGTGTGCATAGAATTCTTCTGAACTATTTTGATTGTATATTTATTTTCTATGTATTTCATGAAATTAATTCCAATAATTCGTCTAAATAAACAGAATGATGTAGTTGTGTTTTATTATCCAATAAATGCTTTCCTGGGTGTATATATAAACGATATTAAGGAATAACTGGGATGATGGGAATATATATAAACGATGCACGTTTGCTACACTAAATATATATATATATATATATATATATATATATATATATATATATATATATATACAGGGTGTCCCAAAAAAATGTATACACACTTTAACAGCTGATAGCTCAATTGATGTTTCTTTCTTTCCAAGTTAAACCCATTAGAATTAATAATGGCAAGTCAGACTAAGCTTTGAACAAAGGAAATTCATTCTAAAATGCTACTGGAAGTGTGAAAACGCAGTTGAAGTGCAAAGACAGTTTAGGAGGGAGTTTCAAACAGATCCACCAACGCGACTTACCATCACTCGAATTAGAGATAAGTTTGAAGCCGATGGAACTGTTCAGAATGTCCACAAGAAGCGTTCCGGAAGACCACGGACATCGACAAGCCCCACAAAGCAAGAAAGAGTACTGGAAACGTATCACCAAAGTCCAAGAAAATCTGTGCGGCAAGCGAGTCGTGAGGTAGGAATTTCAGAATCGTCTGTCCAACGCATTTTGAAGCGCTGTCAATGGAAAAGTTACATTCCAAGATTAGTCCATGCTATTAATGAAGATGATCCGGACCGAAGAGTGGAGTATTGCGAGTGGTACTTGGCACGATGTGGATGTGGATTGGACGAAGGGGTTTCGTAGAATACCCTCCGCGTTCACCAGACTTCACACACTAGACTTTTTTTATGGGGATACTTAAAAGACAAAGTCTACGCTATAAAACCTGCAACAGTCGCTGAATTGAGAGCAGCCATTGAACGAGAATGCACACAAATACCAAACGAAATGTTTCGCGATGTTTGCGATTCCATTGCTTCGCGTTATCAGCAGTGCCTGGACCAGAACGGACGTCAGTTTGAAAACAGGCGTTGACAAAACAATTAAATAATGTCTGTAGATTCTATTACATTTTGAAAATGAAATGTATTTTAATAAACACTGCCTTTATAAGTATTTAAAGTGTGTATACATTTTTTTGGGACGCCCTGTATATGTGTGTGTGTGTGTGTGTGTGTGTGTGTGTGTGTGTGTGCACACTATACCAAATGGCTGGTTACGCCTTCTAAACCAACTAGCTGCTTAAGACAACTGGCGGATTTCTAAGCCATCTAATGCTGTCAAGAACATCTCTATTAATTAAATAAATAGCACAATCTGGCAACTCAAAAGTTAATAACATATATATACACATACACCTAACCAAACCATTTACGCCTTCTAAGCCAGATTAAGCCTTCTAAGCCAACTGGGTGATTAAGACGTTCTAAGCCAAGTGCAAAGACCAAGAGCTTTATTATGTGTCTGGCGGTCCCAGGCGAAGGATGGTCTCTCTCTCTCTCTTTCTCTCTTCTCTCTCTTAGGTTAGGTGGATTCCCACAGGTTGTGGCAGCTGGGGGGGATTCCCCCTGCTTACTTTTTCTTTTTTTTTGGCACTTTAGCGGGGTTGGCACCTTGCAACAAGGGGAAAGGGGGGGTTGGCACGTTGCAACAAGGGGGAAGGGAGTTGACATTGTAACATTGAACAACATTGCAATTGCATATGCACTCGAACATTTTGAGGCCATACTACTGATATCCACTGTTCTTCTCCTAAAGCTATTAACAGTGATAGTCCCCAGGTTTCTGTCGTGTCACTCACTCATTTCCTTTTTTTTGTTAATGATCTATTAAGTTGCACTTCCTGTCCTATCTACTCCTTTGGCGATGATTCCACTCTTTACCTCTCCACCCGTTTCACAAATCGCCCTTCTCAACAGTGACTCCATGCTTCGCGTAGGACGGCTGTCGTACACCTAACCTCTGATCTTTTTGCTATCTCTGATTGGGGCAGAGTAAACCTTGTGGCTTTCAATGCCTCAAAACTCAGTTCCTCCAACTCTCCATCTGTCTACTCGCCACAATCTTCCACACGACTATCTCCTTACTTTCAACAATACACAACTCAGTCCTTCCTCTTCTCTTAACATTCTTAGTATTTCCTTTTCTCGTGATCTTTCCTGGAAAGGTCACATATACTCTCTTTCCAAAACAGCTTCTAAGAGGTTTGGTGTGCTATACTGGCTCTGCCGTTTCTTCACCCCAGCCCAGTTGCTCTCTCTGTACAGGGGTCTTGTCCACCCCTGTATGGAATACGCTTCTCATATGTGGGGTGGCTTAACCCACACAGCCCTACCTTACCGTGTAGAATCAAAGGCTTTTCTTCTCATCATTTCCCCGCCTCTGATTGACTGTCTTCAATACCTCTCTCTTCGATGTAATGTTGCCTCACTCTCTCTTTACTATCGCTATTATAACGGACACTACTCTTCTGAACTCTGTAACTGGATGCCTTCTCCTTCAAGGCGGGCTTTTGGTACCAGACTTTCGACACATTCTTATTCCTTTTCTGTTCAACTCTCTAACTCAAAATTATTTGGTAGTTTCAATCTTTCATCTACTAAACCTGTCAACTCTGGAACAATCTTCCTCAATCCACCTTTTCTCCTGTCTATGACCTCGAATCTTTCAAACGCAGAGTGTCCAAGCATCTCGAAAACCCTGAACCTTGATTTTGGCTCTCTTCTTCTTCTATGTGGGGGGGAGGGGTGTTTATGCTTAAATAGGTAGATGGATAGATAGAATAGATAGAAAACATATCACTGTCGATTCCTTCACTATACAGTATCGACTTTCCTGGTTAAATTTAACAAAACCAAATTGATGAGGAACCTTTAACTTAATTACCGAACATTGCATGGCAGAAATGCGTGGTTAAGATTCCATTTCGTTTTCAGTCCTAAATTTTTACTCCAACCGGAGAATCACTAGCGGAGAGGAGGCAAGCAAGATGCCATTATCGGCCACATTAAAAACCCAAGAATTTAATCCCATTTACATAAAAAAAAAAAAAAAATGTATCTCTATACGCATTAACAATTCCGTACACACACACACACACACACACACACACACACACACACACACAGATATATGTATGAAGACTCCTAAATTAAGTGTACACATATAAGGAATTCTTTACTTATACATGTGTACTTGCAACGAATTCCTGCAGTCACAGTTGCACAAGCAGGTTCGTTGGTTGTTCCTTCATATTAACTCTTTTTTCCAAGTCTGAATATTTCGGTATGAAGTTTTTCCTCGAGCATCTAATGACTGTCTCGTGAGAAATGGCAACAGATTTATCTCACTTTCAGCAGAGAGAGAGAGAGAGAGCTTAAATATTTAATAATATTGGATCATAGTTTCAGAAAAAAATTTGCCTAAAAACAATTTTTGAACAGTGTAAAAAAATATTACTTAGTTGTTCTGTTTTTCTTTCGACAGTTTATGCTTTTTGTGACAATTTTAAAGAAAATCATTACTGATTATTAATTTTTTTATGTTGGAATATTTATGCCTCGAGACCAGGGGTTTTCAACCTTGTCTTCACTGTGTACCATTTGGAAAATTCAAGGTGTTTTCGTATACCCCAACACGAAAGTGTATATACTGTATATACCGAGCTCATTCAAATATTAACTTGCGTTGTTTACATATATATATATATATATATATATATATATATATATATATATATATATATATATATATACACCATACATATATATATATATATATATATATATATAAACGTAAAGAACGACGCTTGTATAGAAGAACATTCCGCGCAAGATGAGGAGGGAGAACGAACAAATGAAAAAATGAGGAAACCACCCGGGAATCGAACCCGGGATCTTCCGATTGCCGGTCAGATATGATAACGACTACACAATGGGCTTCACTCGATCAGAAGTCGTAATTCTCCTACATACGCGCAGAAACCAATGCCCCGAGGGGGCACCTCCCGCCTGCCGCACATTCCTCATCTTGCGCGGATTGTTCTTCTATACAAGCGTCGTTCTTTACGTTAATTATACTGTGGGTTGTTTGCAGTTGAAATGTGTATATATATATGTGCGGCATGCGGGAGGTGCCCCATCGGGGCATTGGTTTCTGCGCGTATGTAGGAGAATTACGACTTCTGATCGAGTGAGGCCCATGGTGTAGTGGTTATCATATCTGACCGGCAATCGGAAGATCCCGGGTTCGATTCCCGGGTGGTTACCTCATTTTTTCATTTGTTCGTTCTCCCTCCTCATCTTGCGCGGGATGTTCTTCTATACAAGCGTCGTTCTTTACGTTAATTATACTGTGTTGTTTGCAGTTGAAATGTATATATATATATATATATATATATATATATATATGGGAATGAACTCAGAATGGTCCCCTGAGTTTTTTATGATACACACAGACCGTGCATGGAACAAGGAACTCTTCTGGGATAATTAAATCCACTATAGTCCGAATAAGTAATGGTAAATGACAAATACCATAGTTTTTCTTTTTCATGATGCTAGCCCGAGGTGGGCAACGGGTCACTCGCAAAGAGGTCCCATAAATATAGCTTCCCTCACCAGCTATCTGCAAAGCAGACAGGATCCAGCTTTGGGACATGGATCTAGGGTTTAAAGCAGCAGCAGAGCTAGGCTGTAGCTATGTAGCAGAGCTATGTAGCAGAGCTAGGCTGCTTTAAACCCTAGATCCATGTCCCAAAGCTGGATCCTGTCTGCTTTGCAGATAGCTGGTGAGGGAAGCTATATTTATGGGACCTCTTTGCGAGTGACCCGTTGCCCACGTCGGGCTAGCATCATGAAAAAGAAAAACTATGGTATTTGTCATTTACCATTACTTATTCGGACTATAGTGGATTTAATTATCCCAGAAGAGTTCCTTGTTCCATGCACGGTCTGTGTGTATCATATATATATATATATATATATATATATATACAGGGGTTAGACAAAATAATATGAACACCCGCCGTAAACATAATTCAATCTGAAACAAACAAAAAACATTATGACAAATTCTTATGTATATGGTGCAGTAACTGACAAAGTTTCAACATTCTCACATTAATACTTTAAAAATTACAGAGTTTCAAACTTGTTTCATTTCGAATGGGACACCCGGTGTATATATACTGTATGTTACAACTCAGAATGGCCCCCTGAGAAACTTTTGTTACACACAGACCGTGCATGGAATAAGGAACTCTTCCAGGGAAAATTAAATCCACTATAGTCCGAATGAGTACCGTAGTGGTAAATGACAAATACTACAGTTTTTCTTTTTCATGATGAAAGCCCAACGTGGGCAACGGGTCACTAGTGACCCGTTGACCACGTTCGGCATCTATCATGAAAAAGAAAAACTATAGTATTTGTCATTACGTATTCCGGCTATAACCTTTGTTAACCTTGGTTTAAATTCCGCCCGAATTGTTCATTCTGACGAAGATCAAGCTTGTCACTCCACGTTAGACCTACAGTTTAACGTGGAATCTGAACCACGCCCCACCAGCAGCCCAGCGTCTTAACCAATAAGCTACCCATTTATCTACCAACCAATTTTTTTGTATGGAAGGATGAACAACTGGGTTTGCTGCGGGCCGCCTGCCGTCCCCGGGTCTCGATCCCAGAGCCGATGGATTCGTCGTCAGCGACGCTAACCACTACACCATCGAGCGCATATAGTGGATTTATTCTTCCCAGGAGAGTTTCTTGTTCTATGCACGGTCTTGTGTGTAATATATATATATATATATATATATATATATATATATATATATATATATATATATATATATATATATATATATATATATATATATATACTGTATATATATCATTATTAATTGCATTGTTGAAATGCTTCGAAAAATGCATTTACAAAAGAAATGAAAATCAGAAAAACATGTATTTTCTTTGCTCACTGTGCAGGCTACTTTGAAAATCTAATATGTACCCGCTATTGAAAAACTCTAGACAAACTTTTTTTCTGAAACTGTACATATAGATATACATGAAGGAAAGTTAAATCCCCCACAGGCTTCGAGACTTTTTTCTTTGTATACACAAACCATTAATGAAATGGACTTTACTAATAACTTCGCTCATTTGAAAGGAATTAAAGTTCAGATTAATTGCCATTTAATTTACTATGTCAGTGTTTCTTTCCCTTTCTCACTTACACACACACACACACACACACATATATATATATATACTGTATATATATATTATTTCACGAAAGTAACACGTGAATAATATTTATTATGAAAATAACCACGAAGGAAAAAGGAAACACGGAATGGTGCTCAAGCGTTTTCGTCTAATGACATCCTCAAGAACACTCTTCCTGGGTTTCAGTGGTTTTTTTCAAAATGGCGGCTAAAACAATCAATTTTTTGTTTTAATGATCAAAACAACCGCTACCCTTCACATGTAATATGTCTTTTCATATGTTTTCATGGTCGCTGAATTCGAAAATGAACAAATGAGAGACATTAAGAGTGTGATTAAGCAGATAGATGACGAAAAATTTGAAAAAATGCCCGATCCATATCGAACATAAAGGATGAATGAGGCCTCCCACCTCCAAACCTTTTTAACTGATAGAAGAAAATAATTAGTTGATAAATGTTGCTATATTTTTAATCATGGTTATGTTCATTCTTCATTGTTGTTAAGTATCTAGTATGTCTTAATATTGATGTTTTATTTAGGCATACTTTAGTGTTTTGGCTTGTTCTGGTGTTCTGGTGTTTGGCTGCTTTCTCTTATGTGGTTTCTTGTACTATCAATGTTGTGCTAATTTACTTTAATTATAATTGTATATATTACTTTAATAATAATAATATAGTATATATACTTTAATAATAATAGTAAATGATAAGTTATATCACATACAATATTTGATATAATCTACTTTAATGATAATAATATATATGATACATCTAGCATGACTATAATTTGTATTACCTATCATATTTCGGTGTTATATGCCAACTAATGGGGTTTTACTGTACTTGCAGATCCTAATGCTTAGTGACTGCTGATTGGTAATGATGGCTGGTGAAAGGAAATCACGCAGTACCGCCAGAAAAGAACTTTTTGGGGAAACCTACACAGAAGTGGACGAATTTAAACCGACTGGAAAGTTGCCACCAAGGACAGTTGTGATTGGTAGGATGCTTGCACTTTGCAAAATAGGAGTAAAAGGACAGAAAAAGTCAATGACTCGAGATGATGCCAGCAAGATAGTTGCAAATGAACTAAGACGAAATTGGATTAATAAAAATGTCTATCCCATGCATGAAAAAAACAGTGGCGAAAAAAAATAAGAGACGATTATGAGCATTTTAACAAACTGAGAAAGAATGAACGCTGCGAACAAAAACCTAAAAGTGTCGAATGGTACCAAAAAGAGAGCGGCTTTAATGTTCAGCTCATTAAGAACGCCTACAACATTAGAACTGACGATGAGGATTACGAAGCAGAACTTGCAGAAGAATTTGGGGTCATAATGACTGATGAGGATAAGACTTTTTATTGCGATAATTGCTTTGGTGCGTATAAGGCCATATGTACAAATGCAGTACCAAAAGATTGGGTAAGACAGAAAAAGAGGAAAGAAACTCGTGAAAGATCAGCGGAGAAAAAGCGAAAAGCAACAGAAAGCAACTTGAGAGAGCAGAGGGAGCTAGAGGGATCAGAAATTATTGAAATGTTAGCAACTTCAGTCGATTCTGAAAACGATCCGAGTTTTGAAAAACCAAAGACAGTTCCTTCTACTGATCGTAAACTTCGCTCATCGGAAGAAGACCTAAGCAAGGAGAAGAGTAAAGAACAAGAAGCTGCATTTCCGACAGTGAAACTCAGAACTGGCAAAAACGTCTGAAAACAAAACTTGATGCGGTGTATAGTCCAGCGTCTTGCCAAGACAAGAACTTCTCCTGAAGAGCTTTCGAGAGTGATAGTAAGAGTAGCTAGGATGGTTTTTGATCAAGATTGGAAGCTGAATGCAGATGATAATGAGAAAGATTGTGAGGGTGAGATGAGAGTTAAGACGAAGAGTTAGACTGTTAGTTACAAGTCCGTCACCAGTATTCAGACTTGACGGATGCATTTCCGATTTCCGAGCCACAGATCAATAATGCAGTACTTGGAAGATGCTTCATACTTGAATCTAGAGTATGTCGCTCAACAAATCCCCAACAAAGAGGATAACGTTGTGAGTGTAGGAATTGACGATACGACCAAGGCTGTTATTAGTGATATTGATAGTTTATTGAACAATGTGTTGTAAATATGATGATTTCATTATTTGAATTACATCATGGAACTGATATGAATGCCCTGTGTTTCTTCTGTACATGATTTTTTAATAAAATACCTTTCTTTTCCATTTTTGCCTAACCGCTAAACCACGCATCGAATGTCTCTGATTTGTTCATTTTCAACTTCAGCGACCCTGAAAACATATGAAAAGACATATGGTCCAAGAACCAGCCAGATTCGTATTCAGCAGCGCAAATGGCTATAGAAACAACTCGTTTTGTTGGCAATTTCCTAAAAAAGTCATTATTCCCCCATCCCTACTTTCGGCGCTATTTGGGGACTTATGCA
>JAJOZX010000502.1:1352500-1387644 GCA_023014485.1 Bathynomus jamesi
GAAACGTGCTTCCATTGTTATCCACTTTCTTCAATACAGCTATTCACTATTTGCATACATTTTAATTAGGCCAAATTATATGTATAGTTTTCCCTCGGCTGAGCGAATTCATTGGTTATTTCATTCTAAATGTCTTCAGCTCAATTCACACCATTTTCTTATCTTGAGAACCAGTAATGCACTAAAGACCTTTCAAGGAGTCTTCCCATCGTCCGCTACCTGGTCGAGAACTACAAGACCAAATCGTCTCCCGAAATTTCTTTCCTGATGTAATGAATTGTTTGTTAAGTAGGTTCCTGTTGGTTTGTGGATTCATGTCATCCCGTAGTTCCTGGATTCCGCTGTGAGAGAGGGGGAGGCTTCCAGCTTTAACGATGAAGAACATCCCGCATACTGACTCTTTCTGTGCTTTTCTGTTCGTGACATAAGCACGCATGGTAGTTTATATCTTTGCATACAACGCTTCCATAAACAATGTCTTCATTTCATATTTCTAAATTCCAAATCTATTTTCATCTACTCGGCAACTTATTTCTACGTTATTCTTCACTTTACTTCTCAAAATGTTTATGAAAAAAAAAATAATAGAAACATTCCTTTTAATTTGGAGTTTTACGCTTTTGATGTTTCCACTAATTGCAGTCACTAGCGTTTCCACAAATTCATTCAACAGGAGGGAGAGAGGAGGGAGTTGTTTCAGTATCGAACACTCTTGTAACTGTTTATGTGTTGTTGTTAGCATTGATAGTAGTTATAATTAACTTCCGTGCAGATATATTATATACAAGACTATACAGTACACAGTTTAGGTATATATATATATAATATATATATATATATATATATATATATATATATATATATATATATATCACTTTAAGCAGATGAAATGGAAATGGAATACTTTAAGTTCATTAACTTTTACATAAATCAAATTGCACAAGTCACAACCCTTTCGAATGGAAATGAAGCGGTGTTTAAAAGTTTACTGATTGCCCTCTGAAACCTCTTTATAATCTCCCCTTTTAGCGTCAGCTCAGCGGAAGAGGGGAATCAAGTTCATATGCAAAATAGACGCCGTGAATGCAAGTGCTATGATATATAGGGCAGCCATAAATCTCTCTCTCTCTCTCTCTCTCTCTCTCTCTCTCTCTCTCTCTCTCTTGTATGGAGGGCTAGTAAGGATAGAATAGAAATAGTAATATCCCCTTTGCAAATATATGTAGTAGAAGGTGCTGATCTAGTCTGGTTTCAGATCACTGGGAGTTCTCAGATGATACCCCCATTGGTAGAGAAAGGAAGCTTGATGGGAACACTCGGGAGTCAAAACCGTTGAATAAACTTTTTTCAGATTCAGGGCTGCTACTTGGATATACGAGGGCCACTCAATATATTTTGCCCCACCTTTTTTTTTTCTTTCCAAGTTTCCTTGTAAGTTCCAGAAATTTTGTATAAAAGTAGTTACATACCTTTTTTCAAGTTTTTATTTTCCACATAGTCTCCATCCTTTTCTATGGCTTTCCTCCACCTCGAAACAAGGGCCTATATTCCTTGCTGGTAAAAGTCCGCTGGGTTCCACTGGAGCCACCTCTTAACCTCCTCAACAACCTCATCGTCACTCTGAAACTTTCTTCCACGAATAGCATCCTTCATTGGCCCAAACAAATGGAAGTCTGAAGGTGCCAGATCCATGCTGTATGGAGGGTGGAGTAACACAGTCAAGCGCATTTTTGTGATAGCCTCTCTTGTTTGCAAACTGTTGTGTGGTCTTGCGTTATCGTGCAAAAGAAAGACGCCTTCCAGTTTTCTCTCCGGTCGAACTCGCTTTATACGTCTCTGGAGTCTCCTGTAGGGTATCAATATATGCCCCTGAGTTGATTGTTTGTCCTTTCTTCATAATGTTCACCAGAATCACCCCTTTTGATGTCCCAGAAGATGGTGGCCATAACCTTTCCTGCAGAGGGAGTCATTTTGAACTTTTTCTTGCATGAGGAGTCTGCGTGATGCCACTCCATGGATTGGCGTTTTGTTTCAGGTTCAAAGTGGTGTACCAAAGTCTCATCCATCCCGTCACAATTCGTGAAAGGAAGTCATCCCCTTCTGTCTCGTATTGAACCAACGACTCAGAAGCAATTTCTTTTCTTTGGGCTTTGTGATCTTCAGTCAGTTCGCGAGGAACAAACCGTGAACACACTTTTGAGAACCCCAGTTGCTGAATTATCGTATTCACACTTCCTTCACTAATTCCTAGCTCCAGTGATAGCTCCTTGTATGCGACGCGCCGATTTGATCGAATGATACTGTTAGCACGTTGCATAGTGTGAGATGTCACAGCCAATGCCGGGCGACCGCTGCGTGGCTCATCATCGAGGCTGGCTCTCCCTCTTTCCGATGATCTCACACGTTTAGACCAGCGTCCAAATGTGCTTCGATCAACAACACTATCTCCGTAAACGTTTTGTAGACGTTTGTGAATATTTCCAACTGTTTCCTTCTCTGCGGTTAAGAAGTCGACAACAGCTCTCTGTTTACGACGCACATCACTGTCAGACGCCATTTTTGAAACTGCGTTAACCATCGGTTTTATACAAGGGCGTTTAAAAGTGGTTTTATACAAGGAGGGGAGGCTCAAACTGGAAAATTCCG
The DNA here is from genome assembly GCA_023014485.1 of Bathynomus jamesi. Classification (NCBI taxonomy): domain Eukaryota; kingdom Metazoa; phylum Arthropoda; class Malacostraca; order Isopoda; family Cirolanidae; genus Bathynomus; species Bathynomus jamesi. Next base: position 1,355,147 of record JAJOZX010000502.1, read on the forward strand.
GTTATGTGAAGCGCAGGAAGTTCAAACTTACGGCCCAAAAGACATTTCAGCCCCATGACCTATTATTTAGCTAAGAAAAGAGGGTGGGGCAAAATATATTGAGTGCCCCTAGTACATTGTAGGATTACTAGTAGGGGCCTAACTTTTAGGAAAATCGCGATATATTTAACAATGCCTCAAAACCTCAGTTCCTTCATCTGTCTACTGGTCACAATCCTCCACACGACTATCCCCTTACTTTTAACACTATACAACTCAATCCTTCCTCTTCTCTTAACATTCTTGGTGTTTCCTTTTCTCGTGATCTTTTCCTGGAAAGATCACATATACTCTCTTTCCAAAACAGGTTCTAAGAGGTTAGGTGTGTTGTTCGTAGTTTGCTTTGCAGTTTCTTCACTCCCACTCAGTTGCTTCTCTGTACATGGGTCTTCTCTACCCCTGTATGGAGTACGGTTCTTGCGTGTCGGGTGGCTCAACCCACACAGCCCTACTTGACCGGGTAGAATCAAAGGAGTTTCGTCTCATTAACTCTCCGCCTCTGACTGACTGTCTTCAATCCCTCTCTCTTCGACGCAATGTTGCCTCACTCTTTCTTTACTATCGCTATTATAACGGACACTACTCTTCTGAACGCTCTAATTGCATGCCTTTTCCTTTGACGAGGGCACGCAGCACCAGGCTTTCTACACATTCGCATTCCTTTTCTGTCCAACTCTCTAACGCAATGGTTAATCGATATTCTCAATCTTTCATCTACTCAACCGGTCAACTCTGGAACAATCTCCCTCAGTCTATCTTTCCCCCTCTCTGTGCCTCCAACCTTTCAAATACAGAATGTCCAGGCATCTCGAAAACCCTGGACCTTCATTTTGGCTTTCTTCTTCTATGGGGAGGGGCCATTTTTCCGGGCATTCGCTCTTGGTCCACTCCTTCCTGCATTAAAAAACTACAGTAGCTAGAGAAATTTTCATAGTTTTATACAGAAGTAGTGATGTTCTCTTTTGTAATAAATGTAATACGAGGCACTGGTCTGGTCTGGTTTCAGAACACCGGGCGTTCTCAGATGATGGGAAACTTGATGGAAATTCTCGGGAGTTCAAACCTCCGAAGAGATATATTCAGTTTCAGCGAAGCTGCTTAGCTAAAGTAGAACTTCAACGGGAAAGAAGCCTTGGGTCGTCATGGTCCTTCCATGCCATCGGATTCAGGTCTTCTTCTCGTCAATCTCATGTGGTTGCCTTGGCGCACCAGTTTCTCCACGTTAAAAAATGTCACACACTGGTTTTGGACCAGGTTCCCATCATTAACCAAGTCCCGCAGCGATGGATGAGTGACAACAGGGACAGGACTGTGATATCTGGAAGTCTCTAGTTACGGGTCTGCACGTAGGCCGTGGACGTAAGAAGGTCGTTTGGCATTTGGATAACGAAAACGAGTGCGATTCGACAGTTGCGTCCGTGGCTGAGCAATCCTATTCAGGATCCCCTCTGCTCGTCCCAAATTAGGGAGGAGGCTAGAAAAGATGCCTTGTCGGACATCATCTTCACATCGAGGGACCGCTGACGACGAATCTTACTTCTTACTTCAGCTCCCAGGTAGGCTAGTTAACCTGTCAGTGGAGCCAGCCTCCTTCGCCACTCCGCCCTGTGCAGCAGCATTCCCGTTTCCCCGAGCTCTTGCATGCTGGGCCAAGTCGTATCTTCGCAAGCTCTCCTCTACTTCGTCCCTCCATCTCCTCGGTCTTCCCCGCGGTCTTCTGCCATTCCCTGGTCTCCACTCCCAGCACCTCCTCGCAGTTCTCCCCTCCTCCACTCTCTCCAAGTGACCCAACCATCTCAATTTCGCAGCGTCGATTTTTCTCAAAATCGGCGTTACTCCCACATTGGCTCTTATTTCTTCATTTCTTATCCTATCTCTTCGCGTCTTTCTCAGAATAGTCCTCAGCGGTCTCATTTCTGCCGCCTGAATTCTACTTCGATCCGCCATGCGCATTTTCCAGTGTTCCGACCCATAAATCTGTATAGGTGTTAAAACTGTTTCGAAGATTATTTTCTTAATCCCAAGGGGCATATATAACATTCCGACATTTTTACTAAACTTTGCAATTCTTTCAGTTATTTCTTGCATATTACCACTTTCTTTAGTAAGCATACTCCCTAAATATTTAAATTTTCAACATTTCTTATTTCCTTATCTCCTATTTGAACTCCAAATTCTCCTTCTCTTCGACATACACTTAATATTTCTCTTTTCTACATTCATTTCCATATCCCCCTCCTTCAAACATTCATTCCAATCAATTAACCCTAAAAGGACGACCGCTACATATTGGTAACCTTTCAAATACACGCATTCATATCTTAACCCTACAAACAATTCCGGCGTTAAAGGATTAAAGCTTGTTCTATATCTTCTCTCTCTGTCGTCCAGAATGCTGTCATCCGCATATGCCATTATTCCATTATTATTATTCATTTCAAGACGTCGCTTAAAACTTGCAATGACTGTGTCCATGTAGACTATAAACGGGAGTGGTGATATAACACTGCCCTGCTTCACCCCTGTTCTAACCTCAAACCTCATCATTTTTGTGTCCAGTCCTTACTTTGCATTCGCTAACTTGATACAAACTTTTCAAAGCCCTAAGAAGTGACCCCCTTACCCCATAAATCTCCTCCAAACATCTCCACATTCTTCCTCTGGGCAATATATCGAATGCTTTTTTAAGATCTATGAATATTACATAGATGTTAGTATTAAATTTCCATGCCTTTTCTATAACAGAACTGAGGCCAAAAATAAGATCTATCGTACTTCTTCGTTTCGATAACCATGCTGTTCCTCTCCCAACCTTGCTTCAATTATTTGCCTTGCTCTTTTTTCTATTATTCTTTCATAAAGTTTTGTTATATGATTAATAAGCGATATTCCCTATAATTCTCACATCTACCTCAGTCACCCTTTCCTTTATAAGGGTGATCCAGAGAAATGGGACCCAAAAGAAACCCCTGTAACTCTTAAAGTATAAGTCCTTTTATAAAATCATACGCATCATTCGAAAGAGGATAATTACAAGTTTGTACAGGATTGTATAGGTTTTGACAATACAAGACAAGATAAGATACAAAACAAAATAAAAGTGTTTGTTAAAACTAACCCTTCAAGATGACTGCATGGACTGTGGAACAGCTGCGTTTCATAACTGAGCAATATTATGAGCATGGAAGAAGTGTAGTTTCAGCTCAAAGATCTTTCAAGACAAATTTTCAGATGTCAAAATCACCTTCTAAGAGCTGAAACTACACTTCTTCCATGCTCATAATATTGCTCAGTTATGAAACGCAGCTGTTCCATAGTCCATGCAGTCATCTTGAAGGGTTAGTTTTAACTAACACTTTTATTTTGTTTTGTATCTTATCTTGTCTTGTATTGTCAAAACCTATACAATCCTGTACAAACTTGTAATTATCCTCTTTCGAATGATGCGTATGATTTTATAAAAGGACTTATACTTTAAGAGTTACAGGGGTTTCTTTTGGGTCCCATTTCTCTGGATCACCCTTATATTGGAACGATGATTGTTTTCCCTCAATCACCGGGTACTTGGCCTTCTCTCCAATATTTATTCAACAGGTTTCGAATTTTTACTTTCATGACTTTCCATTCTTCATTTTATTAATATTAACAGCCTCTTCCATTTCTTCTCTGGTAATAATTACCTGTTCTGCTAATTCCTGGTATATTCCATCCGCTTCCTCCACGTCTTCTTCTGAATCTCCATTCAATAGATCTTTAAAATAATCTGATCATCGTCTATTAATTGCTCCAGGTTCCACTGTCACATTTCCTGCTTCATTTTTAATACTGTATACTTTTTTCTTTTCCTTTCTATAAGATTTTGCGAGGCTATACATCAGTTTTTTGTTTCCTTTCTCATCTTCTCTCAACTTTTCTCCCAATTCCCTCATTGCCATTTGTTTTGCCTTTTTCTTCTCCCTCTCAGCTTCATTTCTTGCTTGCACATATTCCCGTCTTGATTCCTGTGTTCGTTGCTTCAACCACTTCCTATGTTTTATAGTTTTCTGTTTTACTGCGCCTCTCACTCTATCTGTCCACCATGGTATATGTCTTCTTCCTCTCCCACCCACTCAGTACCCAAAATCTCCTCCGCAACCCTCTTAGCACAATCTCTCACGGTTTCCCATTCATTGTTTTCCTCCGTCTCAGCTATATTTCTTTCAAGTTCCTCTCTGAATCTGACTCTAATGTTCTCATCCTGCAGTTTCTTTGTCTTAATTACCTTCCTCTTCTCCTCTTTTGTTGCTACTATTTTCGGGGATGGGACAATTCGACGTGGCCGACTCGATGCGACCCAACTCGATGTGGCCGACTCGATGTCAAGCCAAGTCGATGTCAAGCCAAGTCGATGCCAGGCCAAGTCGATGCCAGGCCAAGTCGAAGCATATTGTGCTTTATTATCTTTTAAGGGTATTTTAAGAAGAAAAAGTAAAGCATAAAAAATAATTAAGGCATACATTTAATAAACATTTATTACAAATTCATTAAATTTTATTAAATTATTAAAAATTATAAAAGAATAATGAATAGGCATTACTTTGACAGTGAAATTACATTTAATTAAAATTATAAGCCAAGTCGATGCCAGGCCAAGTCGAAGCATATTGTGCTTTATTATCTTTTAAGGGTATTTTAAGAAGAAAAAGTAAGGCATAAAAAATAATTAAGGCTAGGTAAGGTAGGGTAGGTAGGGTAGGTAAGGTTAGGTAAGGTAGGGTAGGTAGGTTAGGTTAGGTAGGTTAGGTAAGGTAAGGTAAGGTAGGGTAAGGTAGGGTAGGTAGGGTAGGTAAGGTTAGGTTAGGTTAGGTAGGTTAGGTAAGGTTAGGTAAGGTAGGGTAGGTAGGGTAGGTAAGGTTAGGTTAGGTAAGGTTAGGTAGGTAAGGTAAGGTTAGGTAGGTAGGTTAGGTTAGGTAGGTTAGGTAAGGTTAGGTTAGGTAAGGTTAGGTAAGGTAAGGTTAGGTAAGGTAGGTTAGGTTAGGTAGGTAAGGTTAGGTAAGGTTAGGTAGGTAAGGTAATTATTGAACTCGGCCTCGGTCTTGGCTTCAGACTCGACTACAACACTGTTTGGCATCGACTTGGTTGACATCGAGTTGTCCTGACATCGAGTCGGCCACATCGAGTTGGGTCGCATCGAGTCGGCCACATCGAATCGTACCCAACCCTATTTTCTGCATTTTCAAGTCTGCTATCAGTAACCTGTGGTCGGAGTCTAACGTAACCCCTAGTATCACCTTGACGTTTCCAACAATTCTCTTATCGGAGCATATCAAGTAATCTATGATGGATTTTTGGTCAAAGTTTCCTGTCACTTGGTTCCACCTGTATCTCGTAAACTTATGGGTCTCCTGGTGTTTAAAAAATCCGTTCATGATCTTTAGTTCGTTCCTTACGCAGAAATCTATTATTGTGCTCTCTCTGTACAATTCTCTGGTTCGGCCGCACATGGAATATGCTGTGCAGTTCTGGTCGCCCACCCTCAGGAAAGATATTGAGAGGCTGGAGCGAGTGCAGCGAGGGCCACAAAGTTAATCCCTTCCGTTAGGCATATGGGCTACAATCGACGCTTACGCGCCCTGAATTTTTTTTCGCTAGAAACTCAGAGGCTGCGCGGTCACCTCATTGAGGTTTCAAGTACTTACGCGGGTTCAACAATGTCGATTTTAGAAGCATGTTTAGTTTAAATGATAATCAAATCGTTTTCAAGCTTTTGATGCAAGCCATACAGAGGAATGATTTTGCGACTTGTTCCAGAGCCTTTAACAAACCATAATTCCTTCAGGCCATGCCAATCCATTTTGTTAAATGGTAGATGAGGCACACAAAGATATCAGTATCACTGGTAGCTACTGAAACTGTAGCTCCACCACCAGGCATTGCTTTATCCACCACATAGTTTACATGTAACATCACATTGTCATCTGCTTCTCTTGTGAAGAACAAAGCTCAGGAATTTCGCAGACCTTCCCATTTTGGAATTAGACACAAACTTCTGGTTTTTCAAGAGTACCACCTCCCAGTACAATTACTTTATCTCCATGGTAGTTTTCCATGAAAAAGCCGTCAAAATTTTTTTGGAAGTTTGCCTTATTATCTGTGGAACTCCAATACTTGTTGAAGTCAATTGGAAGCCTCTGCTCAGGTGATGTTATGGAAATTTGTATTTTCGAATGCGCAGTTGATCGTCTCATCCGTTCTCCAGTCTTGATGCTTGAAGCCTTGTAATTTTCAAATAAGATATGAATTGTGGTTGACTTGGATCCCATACTCAAAAACATATTTAAAAGTGATTGTGCAAATTCACCAAATTTTTCAACATTGCTTTTTTCACCGGGAATTTCCTTACTTCAGCCATAAAATCTATGATCATTGCATCATTCCCTTCTAACAACAATGGGAGGTCTTCACCCAGTTTCTTTTCAAGTTCCGATCCCAATTCCGATTTCTTAGATTTCTTCAAAAAAACATCACTGTCTACGAGAAAAAATGGAAGAGGTGTAATTTCATGGAAAAGTAATTGATTCAATGGAAATTCCCTGAGCTGAGCAAATGCAATGTAGTTCAGTGCTGCAATGTTTCTTTTTTTATGTCATATTCCTTTTGTTTTCTGGAAGTTCCTCGCTGTTGCGGGTTTTTGCCTCTTAATTGCTGCAAACAAAGTTTCTGTTTTTTTCTCAAGCCGTTCGGTTTTGAAATTCTTGTAAGCAACATCTCCTCTATCCAGGCAAGTAATGTGATATGTATAAGACTCTTTATCCTCTTCACCGGTAGCAATGTTTCTGAATGGTTTGCCATCTAATGTTTTGCTCAATGTGTTTCCAACTTTGTAAATGTACTGTTGAATAGCTTGGACATTACTGGAGCTCGATAAGGCTCATGTTTAATAATATTCCACAGTGCCACTGCTTCCTTTCTCCGAGTAAAGCCAATTAATCCTCCGGACACTTTTGCAGGCTTATTATAATGTTGCTCAAGTGCCTGGTCCATTGGAACTCCACTACATTATCGTGTCGTTCTCCTCACTACAAAACCACCACTAAGGAATGATTTGTAGAGATCAGGAAAATGTACCTCAAGGTTTAAACAATCCTCAAAGAAGATTGGTGCCCATCTGGCGTAGTTGGTTCTATTGTAGGCGAAGAAAAGTGGGATTGATCTCTGTATGGAAGAAAGAAATAGTGACCAATCACCTGCCCGCATTGAGTAGGTTAAATCTCTGATGATTGGATACAATCTATTGGTAAAATGATACCAGTAATGAAAGTTTTCATTACTATCAGACCTCTGCTTTATATATTGTTGAAAGGATTGAGACAGAGTATATATCGAAGACTTAAAGTCGTCCCATTGCTCTTGTTCTGCAACCATAATTGAAATTTTAGTTGCAGCATCTTGATATAAGTTACGTTGTTCATCGACACTCAAAAACCCATCGAACATACTGTAATGCTTGTTATTGCTTCGTGCACGAAAGATAATCCCTGCTTGGCTCTCACATAATGATTGCCATTCATAACGGATTTTACTGTGTCTGGACCGAAACATTCGCTTTCAACCAAAACAGATTCAATTCCCGATATATGAAGATAAGATCCAATACAAGCAAGTACAATCTTCTCAAAATGGAATCCACCCAATCCGATAAACAAATTACAGAACAGATCTTTTTTCAGGAGCTGAATTTCCTTTGCAATAGCATAAACTCCTTCATCACACCACAGTGCATCGTATGGCTTATTCTGCTGCTTAAGCACGTCCTGAAAGTTAATCATTGTTGTAAAAATGGTATCAAATTCAGTTGCTTTGTATGGCAGTATGGGAGCGAACGCAATAGTTGTAGGCTTCAAGCTATCTCCTACAAAAGGGCTTTTGACAGCAACAAAGCTTGGAACAAAGTCATCATTATCAGTATTTGAGTTAGTTGAAGAGCCCTGTATTGTGGTTGTTCTATGTTTGTATCGCATCACAAACCACAGGAAATGGTCGAGATTAACAGTCTCTAGTAAATGATAGTTTGCCTTGTATTCAGAGACTTGGAAATCTTGACTTATTGTACCTCGTTTATGTCTTGGTCCAGTCGAGATAATTTCTTGGCAAGGAAGAACGCTTTGTAACTTGCCAAGCCGGAGGGTTGACTCTGGAGCTTCACTGATCTTATTAGTATGCTGTTGTGTTGGTGCAGAGCTTAATAGAGCATTTTGGAATAAAACTAGCACCGTATCGTGTGTCGAACCAATTCCAGACAAGGTATTTTCCAAGGTGTCAAAATTATCCATTGCTGCTTGAATTGGATGGTTTTGATCAAATACTGGAGGAACTGGAACTCTATGTGAACCACATAAAGATATTGTACGTTTTGCTAGTGCAAAATTTATTTTGCGAACTTCTGATATCCTACACAAATGCTCCGTTTGTTTGTAATTTCAATAAGATCTTTAGACTGTGACAGGTTATGTATATTTGAGCAAATCCGACATGCAATGGCGTGGGCTCCAAACCATTATGAAAGATGTAAAACAACATCTGGAAGATAGTGTCACACTTCGGCATCAACTGATTGTTGATATCTGATACATTCCGGGTGGAAAACAAATGCTGAAGAAATTCCATCCATATTGGAGGACGTTCAATTTGGAAGCGTTTTAAGGCTAGATCAAGATCGTTTGGATCACAATAGCTAGAGCGTAAACCAAAACTGTAAGTTTTTAACTCTTTCCTTAGGTCCTTAGCAACGTTTTCGACAGACGATTTCCGCAAAATTTCAACAATTCTTGCACTCTCAATCTGGACAAAATAAACCATCTGGGATTTTCGTTTGTTGCTAGGATATGTAAAATAAATGGTGTCCTTAAACTTGTCTATAAGCAGGCTCTTAACCAAATAGTTACTGAGAGATTCATCCTGGTTCAGCTTTTTATTGATCTCTTGTCTCAAGTAGGTGACACTGTATCCAGAGCTTGTGAAGTCTATTTTTGAGACTACATCATTAAACGCTTCTTGAACCATGTCAGTAGAATCCATAACTTCATTTTCTTGCTGTCTGTTTTCCAAAATCGTCTCTATTCTGCGATCATAGGCTGCAAAATGCTTCGTTATACAATTATTATGATAGAATACATCTGCAGCGAATACATCTTTGTATTCGTTCAACATCGCTACTCTGGTAAAAACATCGTCTTGGAACAAGTGAGCATAACTCAATAACTTTTGGGCACGACCTGGAGTACATATCCGAAACAAATCATGGTCAATGTTTCCACCTTTCAATTTGACTCGAGCTGAACCACAAAATACACACACTTTCATATCCTTGATATGCTGTGTTTTAATCCTTTTGCTTGAACTATTTTCTGGAGGAGTTAATGCTTCCCCTAAGGAGGAATCGGAGTGTTTAGATTCAGCATTTTTAGACTTTTGGCTACGTTCAACGAACTTTTTATATTATGTTGCATAGCACGAAGTGCTGTGATACTGGATATAAGGAGTCTGACTCTCAGTAAGAGCTTTTAAACGCTTGCTTCTGTCATCATTTGGGTACTCAGAAGCCAACTGAAGCAAATTTTTTATTCCATGTTCTCCGCTGCTCAAATATTTCTCTCCACTTGGGCTTTTGTTCTTCTGGCACAAGATACATTTACCAAGGTTTGAGCTATGCTTCTTTTCTGCCACAAGTTGACATACACCCTGAAAGAATAAAATATACTAAGACTTCTTGCAATTGCAATTATATAAACTGGTTCTATTCTATACATATAAAAATTAATTTGTAACACATTGGTCTTTATTTATGTTTTAAATATTCAATTCGATTATTACTTACCATGATCTATCATCTGTTGAATCACATAATGAATACAGGGATCCTCAATTTGTAGCTACTACCAATACTAAACCTGAAACACAATAAATATGACTTAGTTACTCTAAAGAAATCAAATAGATCGATTCTATAAGAAGTTCAAGCATTTTACAACAAGCAAGCCTAAGAATAACATAAAATTAGTACTATTTTTTTATATTTTGGCTATTTTTTCAAGTATTTTACAACCATTTTTATCGATTTATACCCGAAATTTAGACATTTGTGCATACTTTGTTTTAATAAATTCTTGCAGAGCTATTAATATCTAATTTCTTGACTATTTAGTTCGATATGATTGGTTAGAGCTAGTTTATGCACCAAAATAGCCAAAAATTTAATTTTTGCGATTTTTTGACAATATTTACTTAATTTTTTACTATTTTTGCTGTATTTTTTGACATTTTTGTCAGTTTTCTTGGTTCAGGCAGCAGTATGTTACAAAAACAGATTCTCAAACAAAAATTGCCCTTAAAAAATTTTTCAAATCAAGAATATGACAAAAATACGAAAAACTGATAAAATTTTGCCATTTTTGCCAATTTTTTGCCATTTTGACCACTTTCGCACCAATTTGGTGCGATGGCATAGAAAAATTCGGATTCTGCGCCCCAAAATTAGTCTAGATCAGTCGTCAAAACCTCTGCACCCAGAAATTTATACGAACTCTGGGCCAGATCCTAGAACTAAGAGCTAATGCTAGCTTTTTCATTGATGCAAAAGAATTTGATAAAAGTTCCATTCTGCAAGAATAAGATTCTCTACTCTTTCTATTGATTGTTGTTCTCTGGTTACACCCAAAATTGACGACTCCAATTCCTTTTCTTGTAACTTCAGATCAAAGAGATCAATAAATTTAGTCTTCCATACTGCACTTTCTTGGAAGTCAACTAATTCCATTTCTAAATTACCAATGTCAAGCCAATGAAAGGCTGATAACTGAAGATCTTCAAATTGAATAGTATGGGGGAATTGGATGAATTGTAATGTTGCATCAATTTGTCGGAATTGTGAAAACCTCTCTGAAAGTGATTGTCTGGCATCTCTTATTATTGAAGAGTACTTTTTGAGCACGTCAGATTTATTTTCTTCATTGTTTGCAAAATATTTTGAAGTCAAGAAGTGTTTCTGCAATAATGGAAAATAGTTCATTTTTTCTTCTTCCAGATCTTTTGAGAAAATATTTAGTTTTTTTTCAAAAGAGCTCGTGGGTCACTAAAAATTGCCTCGTGGGTCAGTACTTGACCGCGGGTCAGTGGTTCGCCATCACTGGTCGAGAGCTTAATTTTGGCTATCCCCCTCCTTTTTCGAGAAGGGGGGCATTTTTGCGAGTATTCGCCCTTGGCGCTTCCTTCCTGCATACAAAATAATGCTGATGAATTTAATATACAAAAATTACTTCTACAGTTAGTGATGTAATTAAGTCATTTTATACAACAATCGCTTTACAGACTGTAGTGACTAAAATAGGCATTACACTTATTATTTTTCCGTATCCGTGCTAGTCTCCGAGCAACTGATACAATGAGCAAACCAACCAACCAACATATAAAATTTTCCTCCTCATATACTCTTATTATAATTTAAACCATATATACACAGCTTTACTTCCGAGATACTGTAATATACAATAACGTTACTCATAGTAACCTACTTACTTATTATTCAGTTTTATACACTTTCTTTTCTCACCTTCTTACATTTAGCAATTAAGTGTCTGATTTTGACAGTATTCAAAGATATTACGTCATAAAAAGGGTCCGAAGCTAACATTTGTGTATATATATCAGGTTGTAACATAAATTCTGCTCGATTAGAAAACGGAAGATAGATAATAGAATAACCTCAAGATAATGTGAAATAGTTTCAGAAATGTTGCAAAATACACGCGGCGACAGGTTCGCACAGGTTTTATCACGATACAGAATGATACAGAATGACTTAGGCTAATGTAGCTTAGGCTAGTGTAGGATTAGGCTGATGAATATTTTCTCTGGTGTTTTTCATACAGTTACGCCACCCCTACGATATTACAGTAATTGAAAAAACATGGAGCCCACGAAAGAGCATATTCGACATGTGATGCTGTATGAGTTCGATAAAGGATCTAACGCTACTGACTCCGCAAAAATCATTCGAAGAGTTTATGGAAATGATGATGTGAGCGAATGGATGTGTAGGAGATGGCTTGAGAAGTTCAGAAATGGAGACTTCAGTCTGAAAGATTATCAACGAACAGGACGACCAAATGAGTTAGATGAAGAGTTGCTGAAAGCAACAGTGGAGGAAAACCCAACGGTAATTGTAAGAGAACTTGGCCTGCAACTTGGCATTAGCCATATGACCATTCATCGTCATTTGAAGCTGTTAGGAAAAGTAGTGAAGGTTGGAAAATGGGTTCCGCATGATTTGTCACAAGCGAATCTTCAACATCGAATCGATACTTGCACATCACTGCATTCTCGGCAACTGCAGGCACCGCTTTTGAATCGGATCGTCACTGAGGATGAAAAATGGGTCCTCTATAACCATATTAAGCGTCGACATCAGTAGCTTGGCCATGAAACAAAGCCTGAACCTCAACCAAGGAATGGACCCCATCCAAAGAAAAATTATGCAAGGAATTATTCATTTTGAGATTCTGCCAGATAACCAAACAATCACAGCTGAAGTCTACTGCCAACAACTCTTACGATTGAAGGTGGCATTACAAGAAAAACGTCCTGCATTAATTAATCGTAGAGGTGTTCTATTCCAACAGGATAACGCGCGCTCTCACACTGCTCGAATCACCACTGCCCATTTGGAGGCATTTGGTTAGGAAAAAATGCCTCATCCACCTTATTCTCCGGACATCGCACCTTCAGACTACCATTTATTCAGAAGTCTGCAACACCACCTAGATGGACAAAAGTTGCAATCCAGGGAAGCTATCGAAAACGAAGTGATCGCTTTTTTTAACTCGAAACCAAGGGATTTCTTGGACCGTGGCATAAAAAAACTTTTCTACAGGTGGGAGGAGGTTATAGAAAAAGAAGGGAATTATATTGATAATTAATTTGTCATTATGTCCTTTAATTTTTGTTCTGAATGAACTAAAAAATCGAGTAGAATATATGTTACAACCTTATACATTAATAAATGGTGTGAACTTTGTTGCGAAAGTAATTTTACCTATTCTAACATTTGACCTTATACATTTGACTGCGGAAAGTTGGACACAGAAAGTAGAAGTTACGTACAGAAAGCATCTCCAAATGCACTGATTTAAATATAGAAATTATATCTTACTGCAAAGAGTTATATAAAGAAAACATCTGGTCCTTAGTTTTTACAGTGTGAAGTGTCAAGTCTCGTTTGTTTGGATGTAGCAGTGTTGAGAGATCCCCCTGTGCTCGGAAATTTTCATTATGTATCGTTTCTTTACACTCCTAAACTTTTGCTGTAAGTTTTTAACTACTATTTCATAATCGTGGGTGCTTAATAACTGCCTATTCTAAGAAGTTTACAGATAAAAGTCAAGCATATGATCATTATTAAATTTTATTTAATTAAAGGTTTATTGGGAGACTATAGTCTATATGACAAATATTATTAATACAATGACAGTTCACATACTAAGGATAGAAATATATACAGTTGATTAGAAATAATACAGTAATGTCGGAGTTAAGTGGAGCTACAGACAGACGTTTTCGTACCAAGAATTCCACAGCTTAGAGGATAAACGGCAGGACTCACGGATAGCCTGGATAATCGGGTTGGTTGACTTTTTAATTCTTTGTATTAGACTGTATTGAGCACGTCTTGTTACCTCCGGGAAGCTTGGGACATTGCGGGTAGCAAACATTTGCGAAGCTGAGCATCTCGGGGTTAATTTATGTAAGAGTCTAAAAAACCTGTTGTACAGCAAATTTACGGTTCTACCAGAACCTTTTTTATAATTCACCCAGAGTTGCTGTCCGTATATATTACAGCAGAAAGTACGAAAGAGTGTCTTTAGCTTCATTTGTACAGAACCGAAAGTTCCTTATAGTCATATTCGCTTTAGCACAAAGGCTTCGAGATTTTCTTATATCCGAGTCATCACTCAAAGAGCTGGTAATAGTTTGACCCAAATACTTAAACTCTTGTACTTCCTCAATTACTTCACCTTTCATTTTAAACCTAATATCAGCTGGCTGATTACAGCTTTTAGGATGAAACTGCACAACCTTAGTTTTAGTAACATTGAAAAGAATATTATGTTTCTGGGAATACACTTCGCAGACTTTTAGTAACCGAACCAGACCTTTAACAGAGGGACTTATTAAGACCATATCATCGGCATAAACTAAGTTATTTATCCTTGTGTTATCTATACAACATTCCACTGTTCCCTCATTAATTGAAGCAATTAATCCGTCAATATACACATTAAACAGCATAGGAGAGAGCAAGGAGCCTTGTCTCACCATGCAAGAGGAGCCAAAACATTCGGATAGTATATTGCCCTACCTAATGGTAAAAGATTGGTGGGAATACCAAAATTTCAATATTTTTAATATGTACATGGGAACTTTTTGTCTTCTAGTTTTTAAATAAAATATTGTGGTTCATTCTATCATATGCCTTTCGTATATCTAGGAAACAGCTATAAATAGTTGGTTGGTAATCATTTAATCGGAGAAACAAAAGTTTTTCTCGTAGTTTCGAGAAGCAGGAAGCGACAGCAATAGGCCTGTAATTATTGCTGGACAGAATGTCTCCATACTTATTTTTGACCAGGGGCAAGATATATACCCTCATGAACTCTGCAGGGATATAGCTTTGAGCAAGCATGGCTGATAAGAGCAATGATATATGCAGATATACTATGTCATTGGCATATTTTAAGTACTCATTCGATAGGTCTTCTACCCCTGACGCAGACTCAGTCTTTAACTCTTTAATTAACCTCTTTACTTCAGGAACTGATATCAAAGTATTTTCCCTTGTCCCTCCCACAAGCGTTTCGCTGTAGTCTATCTTAAGATTATATATACTGTATATATATATATATATATATATATATATATATATATATATATATATATATATATATATATATATATACAGTGTGTCCGTAAAGTCATGGTGGGATTTTAAATAGCTATATTATTGCAACGAAACATGATAATGAGATGAAAAAAAGGCAAATTGAAGAACAACTCTAAAAGAATAACTTTATTTAACGTAGTTCGATATAGGCTCCTCTGGTAGCCCTGCAGACATCTAGGCGGTGATTCAATTCCAGCCACACACGCCCAAGAACATCAGGAGTGACGGATGCGATAGCTTCCGTGATTCGCTCGTGCAAGTGATGAATATCCCTAATGGGTACACTGTACACGCTTTGCTTGACGTAACCCCACAAATAAAAGTCCAAAGGTGTCAGGTCCGGAGAGCGTGGAGGCCATGGCTTCCATCCTCCTCTTCCTATCCATCTCTGTGGAAATTTTTCATTAAGGAATTCTCGAACAACGTTGGCATAGTGCGGAGGAGCACCATCTTGCTGAAAGATGACATTATTGTCAATAAATTGGGGTACTGCAAAATGTTCCAACATAGCGAGGTAGTTGTGTGACGTCACAGTGGGTTCCGCGAAGAAAAATGGGCCAATCACTCGATCTCGTGCTAGAGCACACCACACATTAACTTTCGGGCTATTACGCTCATGTTCAACATAGGCATGTGGACAGCCTAGACTAACTACGAGATAAAGGTTAAGCTTAGCCTAGACTAACTACAAGATACAACTTTGAGAGTTGTTCTTAAATTTGGCATTGTTTCATCTCATTATCATGTTTCGTTGCAATAATATAGCTATTTAAAATCCCACCATGACTTTACGGACACACATCACCGCCTAGATGTCTGCAGGGCTACCAGAGGAGCCCATATCGAACTACGTTAAATAAAGTTATTCTTTTGGAGTTGTTCTTCAATTTGCCTTTTTTTCATCTCATTATCATGTTTCGTTGCAATAATATAGCTATTTAAAATCCCACCATGACTTTACGGACACACTGTATATCCTGGGGAGAGAAAACTCCTACCAGGCGTGTCCCTCGGGTGGCGGATGAGGGAACCTCTATGGTATTTCATAGGGCTGCTCCGAATACACTGAATAAGGAGCCGCGGACCAAACGGGCAGCAGAGGGATGGCAAACCGGCTGCTCTATTTGCCGAGAAACCCTATGATGACACAACAATTGGATAATGAGTATATGGCTACCTTGTACGGGGGAACCGACGCACGTAATCACTCGGGACCACAGGTGATGGGGGACAAAGCTATGTGGTCCACACAGCATATCTCGACTATTGCGACAATTAATGTAAGAACTTTGCATAGACCAGGAAAACTGGCCTGTGTGATCAATGAGATCGGCCGATATAGATGGGATGTCCTAGGACTGTCAGAAACCCATTGGCCAGGGGAAGGTGAAATGGAAACAGGTTGAGTGAAAGTACTATACAGCAGGAGACCAGATGAACTGCATAGAGAGGGTGTCGGCATACTGCTGAACGCAAATGCGAAAAAGTCATATCTTGAACACAACTCAATATCTCCAAGGATGATGTCAGTAACAATGAAAGGAAAACATCGCAACACAAAGATAATCCAGGTATATGCACCAGATTCATCGCACCCTAAAGAAGTGGAGAACTTCTATGAGGACCTAGAGGAGGAGATAAGGAAAACAAAAGAGAAGGACCTACTATTCGTAATGGGGGATTTCAACAGCAAGATTGGAGAGGATCGCAGAGGCTACGAGAAGCAGATGGGACCATTTGGAGTGGGAGTTAGAAACGAGAGAGGAGAAAGATTATTGGAATTCTGTCAACAAAATCAACTTGTGGTGTCAAGTAGTATGGGCGCGTTTGGGGAGAGGAAGTTGGGGTGCTCTGAAATCCTGCCCTGAAGGGGCCCCCTGAAGGCATAGCCTTCTGTATGAGGGGGGCCCCTTACTTAAGTTCTTAGCCCATTTATGGGGTCTCACCGTCCTTAATGAAGGGCATTTTCCCTTGAGGGCCCCTTTCAGGGCCCCATCCTCCTTGGGGGGAGAAAAAAAATCGTTTTCACCTTCATTCAAAAAAATTTAAGAAAGGATTGAGCCTCGCCTTCCACCTTCAAAAAAGTTCTTTCATGAGGCAAACAAGAACAAACATGAAAAAACATACATACATTCAAGTACTTTCGGTTCAGGCAAGTTAGAAGACAGTAGAAATGGAAACGAATGAAAGGTTTTAATAGGCCTAACGAGATTGCACATTAACACCCAATTTTCAAATGTTAACAAATTGCGAACAATACATAAATGAAAATCAGAGTGATCATATTTTAAACCTAATACAAGTTCTTTGTTTAAGATCTGCATTATGAAAAATAAAATGAATATTTATCATTTTAATTTAAATAAATTAATTTCTCTCTTTTTTAAGGGAAACTGGCTTATTTTCAAACGAGATGACCTTCAAATACAATATATACATATAGTACACTCATATTTGTTTATTTACTTTTAAATATGTAGTTTTCTGTTATTTACGCTGATATATACCATTACATTCACTTTCACATGCTATCTTCTGGTATGTGAATTAATAATTTTACTATACAGCAAATTTCGTTATAAAATTGCATATGCTAAAAAGAACATCAAGCTGCGTAACACAGCTTTGAATCTGAAGCATCAATTCTGTTATCCTCCGCTAAACATCCACTTAAATATTATTACTAATATTGATTTATTGTTATTATTACATATATATATGTACACGTGTTAAGAGTTATTAAATTAAATATATTGATTTCAATTCCCTTCGTAATAAAAGCATCTGGCAACTATACCCCCAATCTTGCTATATATTTCTCTCAGTAATTGTTTTCAGGTTATTTGTTAAGTTTAACTTTCTTCTAAAGACTATTAGCTGCAACTAATCTTGTTATTATTATTATTATATATATATATATATATATATATATATAACATCCAAATAAGTAGGTTCGGGTAAAAAAATTCTTATTAGATGCAATTAAAGAAAACGGGATGTCAAATTTATGTGGGTTGTCATTTTTAAATAGATGCAGCGGGAAATAGGTATTGAAAGTTGAGAGATTTTTCATTAAGAACCTTTCTACTTGTAGTTATAGTTAGGACTATTCACATTACTTTAATTATCATTTCTCTAATTTAACGGCTGTTCACAATTCCTCATAATTCTCATAATAAACGTATTTGTTTTCACACCAGTCAGGCCACTGTTTACATCAATCACACAGAATGTTCATGCTTATTGTTTTTGTCATTAGCTGTACCAATCATGTCTTTACAGACTGAAGCCTACCGTTACACAACGTTTAAAATGTTATAATTAATGCTTTATGATATCAGATCTCGTATAAAAAGCATATTTTCTGTACAAATGGCCACAAAAATACTTTCAATCCTAATATATGTACTATAGTATGCAACATACGCTTTTCACTGTATTAAAAACGTAAAAGTATCATCATGCGATCTTAGTTTCGCAATGACGTGAGCCCTAACATTTAATTTAAAATTATTTAACAGATCATTCGAGGGAACTGTACATCGATCTCATTAGAACTTCTGACTCATAATAACCCGCTATGCATATTTACAAGAGTCGAATTTAAAAAATAAATAAATAATAAATAATATATATATAATATATATATATATTATATATATAAGGAGTTTGTATGTGGCATTCCAGCAGAAGGCAGGAAGGAAGTGTCTGAACCCTGTTTCTCCCATCACTGTCCTCTTCATCTGGCCTTTTACATGTCACGTCTACCCTGTAAGCAGTCCAGCATACTCTCAAACACGCGCTTCTCACTATATCCCTTACTACACACGCATGCATCTTACACACTACACAGTCTTTTCAAAAAAGGTGTAATTTCAATAGTTTCGGAGATTCGCGATTGGCCCCTCCTTCCTGCCTGCATCGTATATAGTACCAAGCAAGTCTCTCCACAGTTTACAGGTTTCCTCATTGTCTAAAATTTATAAAGTTCTCTCTTATTGTTTTCCTTATTGTAACGGACATCACAACCGAATTTAAATAGTATTTAAGTATTATGTCGAGCAACATAGCTAGATAACCCCGCCACAGCCTAGTTTCTTTGCATAATCATGAAACAAGATTATATATATATATATATATATATATATATATATATATATATATATATATACACGGCAAAAGTAGTTTGAAGATTTATTCCATCACACGACTGATTATAATTATACACTTTAGAGGAGTTTGCAAATTGCATATACTTAGACAAAAAGTATTAGATCTTATGATGATTTCATGTCATTATCAGCATGCTTCACTGTCCTTTCAGTCATTGTGACCGTAGAACGTACCAGAACTATGGTCTTGACAAACCACAATGTGTTAAATTTAAATATTGACTTATTGTTATTATTACATATATATGTACACGTGTTAAGAGTATTTAAATTAAATATATTGATTTAAATACATTTCGTAATAAGAGCATCTGGTAACTCTACCCCAATTTTGCTATATGAAAATGAAAATGAAAAGGTTTATTGCAGACTATAGTCCATATGGCAAATATTATTAATACAATGACAGTTCATACACTAAGGGTAGAAATATATACAATTGATTAGAAATAATACTGCACTGTCGAAGTTAAGTGGAGCTACAGACAGACAGACGTTTTCGTACCAAGAAGTCCATAGCTTAGGCCTTAGAGGATAAATGGCAGGACTCATGGATAGCTTGGATGATCGGGTTGGTTGATTTTTTAATTCTTTGCATTAGAATGTGTTGAGCACGTCTTGTTACCTCCGGGAAGCTCGGGACATTGCGGGTAGCAAACATTTGCGAAGCTGAGCATCTCGGGGGTAATTTATGTAAGAGTCTAAAAGAACTGTTGTACAGCAAATTTAGGGTACTGCCAGAACCTTTTTTATAATTCACACAGAGCTGCAGACCGTATATATTACTGCAGAAAGTACGAAAGAGTGTGTCTTTAGCTTCACTTGTACAGAAACGAAAGCTCCTTATGGTCATATTCGCTTTAGCATACAGGCTTCGAGACTGTTTTCTTATATCCGAGTCATCACTCAAGGAGCTGGTAATAGTTTGACCCAATTACTTAAACTCTTGTACTTCCTCAATTACTTCACCATTCATTTTAAACCTTATGTGAAAAATGCTCTGTATCAATTGGTCCACAATTAACCCACCCCTTATATCCACAGTCTAACTATAGAGTAGATTAAGTCTAGCCTTGTAGGGGTCAGCCTAGAGATTCCGGAAATGGTCCAGAGCGGGCAGATAAATTGAGGTCCACAGTAGGATTCCTCACCAAATTAGGTTAGGGCAATCTACCTTCACCTTTGTTACGCTATGAGTTGATGCTAGGTCTTAGGCCACAATGTAGGCCTAATTTGTCTGACCCAGCTTAATTTACTGCGTTTACTTCTAACTGGGTTAAAAACACAATTAGTCACTTACTACTAGTTATTAGAGACCCTTTTCCCCTTTTGTTTAATTGTTGAGAGCGTACTTGCTGGTGGGGATCTTTTTTCCGTTGTTTGTTCTTCCCCCTTCCCTCGTTCCGTCTTGTACCCCGTTCCTCGTTTTCGTTCCCCCTTGTCCACCTTTTCGCTGGGCTTTTTCCACCAGCGACCTCTTGGTTTTTTGGTTGGTTGATCGGTAATGTATATCTATTACCGAGCACGCTCTTGTCACACAGTATATAAATACTAGTGTGGAGAATAACTCTGGTGAGCAACCAATTGGTTTCATCCACCCAGTTATTGACATAAAAGGAATTTAATAATTGTTCGATTAACTACCTACCTACTCAGTGAACCATTTTCGTTACATCCCAACTACCCACACATCAGTTTTCCATATACTGGGGGCCCGGGAGATAAAAATTTTGGTGTCAATGTCACCAATTTTTATGTCTGAGTATAGACTAGCTAACTATTTGACTGTAAATGCCTGTTAATCTGATTAACAGTGACTATCCTCACCATCTCATGGAGAAGATGTAGCATTTAATTAGAAGAGAAAATATACATCCATAAGATGAAACTGTCTATGGTCTTTACCATAAGAAAAGGAAAAGTGAAAGTTAGAAGAAAATTACAATTCCCCAGCATCTATTTTTTGTTGTAAAACTAGTCGCGCCTTTAATGCTGTTTGTCGCTGAGGTCATGTGTCTGTCAATGTTGTAGTAGGATGCGTTACCACTCCTACTGTCAAAGGAATAGTTACTGGAAGTTCAGTGTCTCCAGTTGTTACTGGCGGTGGAGAAGGTTCTCCAAAGTCCATTGTTTTGGGTCCAGGCTCTAAGGGGTACAAAAGAGAAATGTCTCTTGTTGTGTCACCCGTTGAAGTCCTTAATTTGACCACTCTTGTTACCCCGTCTGCCCCTGGTCTGAGTTCTAAAACTCTAGCCAGAGGCCAGTATTGTCTTGGAGTACTGTCATGTATGAGAACAAGGTCCCCTACCTTAATTGTGTCAGACCAATCCTTCTTAGTCATTTGGTTATGTCTCTCCCTTAGACCCATCAAGTACTCATTTTCCGCTGTTTAATGAAATGAGCTTTAACTCTAGTTAAATGTTGTAACTTAGTCTGGAGCTCATCATGTCGTTGAGTCCAGTTTGGGTCTTCTGAAGAGTCTATATAGTAGTACGGCAGGAGACTAACTTGTTCTCCCCGAATCAAATGATTTGGAGTTAATGGTTCCGGGTCATTAATGTTGTCACTTACATAAGTGAGTGGTCTATTGTTAATGATGTTCTCAATCTCAGCCAGGAGAGTGAGCAACTCAAACAAGTGTATCTGTTTTTTACCATTTGCTTTCTTCAAGCAGTTCTTTACTGCTTGTATATTCCTCTCCCAGATAGAACCATACCAAGGAGAGGCAACCGGAATATACTTCCACTTTATGTTTGAATTTTGTATATATAATTGTGTGAATTCATTGCTTAACAAATCGTGGATGACTTGTTCACCAGCCTTGAAATATGTAGCATTGTCAGTCCAACTGTCTTGGGTACTAAATATCGTGCACAGAATCTCTTAAAGACAGCAACAAAAGACTCTGCTGTAAGGTCCTCCACAACATCCAGATAAACAGCTCGTGAGGCAGCACATGTAAACAGTACAATGTACATTTTTTGTTCAGTGTCAACCAACCCCACAGTCAATGCTCCTGTATAGTCAATGCCTACAGTCTCAAAGGGTCTGTTGAGAGTAACTCTCTCCTCTGGCAAAGCAGGAGGATTTGGTATCCTATAGGGCCTAGCATGAATACGCCTACATGTGATACACTCACTCAGGACTGTTTTAACAGTGATCCTTCCCTTGGGTATCCAATAAGTTTTTCTTAATGTAGTTAGTGTCTGTGGTACCCCATATGATGTACATCATTGTGTGTGTTTGCCTGATGATTAATGTTGTCAAATAGCTAAATCTAGGTAAAAGGATTGGTTGTTTGCTTTTGTAAGACAGTTTTGATTTGTCTAATCTCCCTTTACACTTTAGATGGCATTCCTCATCTCTGAACAAATTTAGATCCACAACTACTGATGGTACAGGTTCTTTTGTTTGTTTCCCATTAGTCAAGAATTCTAACTCTTTATTGTACTCCTTTTGTCGTGCATGCGCTATCCAGTACTTGGTTGCAACTTCTGTATAATTATGATTGTTTTTATTTAGCTGATTGTTTATTGTAGTTAAACAGTTGTGAGCAAACCTCAAACAGTAAGCTGTGACCCTGACAAGTTTGCTGAAATCAGAATAATGTTCATAATTAGTGATTGGTTCAACCTTTTCATTTGAAAAGATTAAATTTAATGTCAAGTTAACTTGTTCCACAGGCCATTGGTCTGTATTACAGAGCCACTTAGGTCCCATGAACCAAGTTTTGTTTGACTTCAACAACTTGTAGGATAAACCTCTGGTCAGAAAGTCTGCTGGATTTTGTTTAGTTGGAACATAGTGAAAGTTTACTTGTAGTCTTTCATTAGCTTCAGCTATTTCTTTTAGCCTATTTCTTGCAAAGATATTCTTACTATTAATGCTAGCATTCCGTATCCAGGCAAGACAAATCTGACTGTCAAGCCAGATGTGGATATCAGTTATGTTCACAACATGGTAAGCATCCTTAAGCAATGAATGGTTTTAATGGCTAACGCAGCAGCCAATAGTTCCAGTTGAGGTATGGTTCGGGTAGGTTTGAGGGGTGCAACTTTCCCTTTTGCATAAATTAGATGATTTTCTGTAGGACTTACAAGGTATGCACAGTACCCATAAGCATGTGTGCTGCATCAGCAAACACATGAAGTCTCTGTGGCTTATCCCTAAACCCACAGCACCTTTGAATTTTAATGTTCTGCACTTTTGTTAAATCAGCAGCTAACTTCTTCCAAAATTTTTGCTATCCATTTGTTATTGGATCATCCCACCCAACATTTGTCATCCAAACTTCTTGGAGGAGAATCTTTGATTTTATTGTTGAAGGCAGGAATAGACCCATGGGGTCAAAATTTTTTGAAGCCTCTGATAATATTTGTCTTTTAATATTTACTTCCTCATCAAGTTTAAAACCTTTAGTACAGATTGAATCATGACTGATAGAAGATGCGTCCAAATAACAGTTCATACCTAAAGTTTTAACTCTGTCTGATGGATCAGTAAGACCATTATTATCCTTTAAAATCTTTTTGTTTAATTCCTCATCATTTGAAATCCACGCACTAAGTTCAAAGTTACCTTGTTGCATAATGTTTTGAGAGTGTTCATAGACCTCAGATAATTCAGATTTTGTTGTTGTTGAGCCTATTAGATTGTCTACGTAAAAATGTTCCTTGAGGAAATTCATTGTTAAAGAGTTATTAAACTGGTTCAAATGATGTCTAATTGTCATTGCTAATAGGCTAGGTGAGCAATTGGCTCCAAACAACACAACATTAAATCTATAGGTTATGAGCCCTTTATTCAAATCAAATGGATCCCTGAACCATAAGAACCTAAGTTGGTTCTTGTCATATTCATTTTTAGATTTATTCTCAAAATTGCCTTGAAATGGCACTTTGTACGGCATATTTATCTAACCTGAGGAGCCAAGTGAACACCTCTCCTCCTTTCTCTCCTTTCTCTTGGGGGATAACGCCACCTCCAAGTTTCCTTGTTGCACCAAGGAACTTTTGCGTTATCCCCGAAAGGAGAGAAAGGGGGGGGGGCTCCTCAGGTTAGATAAATATGCCGTACAAAGTGCCATTTCAATGCAATTTTGAGAATAAATCTAAAAAATGAATATGACAAGAACCAACTTAGGTTCTTATGGCTCAGGGATCCATTTGATTTGAATAAAGGGTTCATAACCTATAGATTTAATGTTGTGTTGTTGGATCCAATTGCTCACCTAGCCTATTAGCAATGACAATTAGACATCATTTGAACCAGTTTAATAACTCTTTAACAATGAATTTCTCAAGGAACATTTTTACGTAGACAATCTAATAGGCTCAACAACAACAAAATCTGAATTATCTGAGGTCTATGAACACTCTCAAAACATTATGCAACAAGGTAACTTTGAACTTAGTGCGTGGATTTCAAATGATGAGGAATTAAAAAAAAGATTTTAAAGGATAATAATGGTCTTACTGATCCATCAGACAGAGTTAAAACTTTAGGTATGAACTGTTATTTGGACGCATCTTCTCAGTCATGATTCATCTGTACTAAAGGTTTTAAACTTGATGAGGAAGTAAATATTAAAAGACAAATATTATCAAGGCTTCAAAAATTTTGACCCCATGGGTCTATTCCTGCCTTCAACAATAAAATCAAAGATTCTCCTCCAAGAAGTTTGGATGACAAATGTTGGGTGGGATGATCCAATAACAAATGGATAGCCAAAATTTTGGAAGAAGTTAACTGCTGATTTAACAAAAGTGCAGAACATTAAAATTCAAAGGTGCTGTGGGTTTAGGGATAAGCCACAGAGACTTCATGTGTTTGCTGATGCAAGCACACATGCTTATGGGTACTGTGCATACCTTGTAATCCTACAGAAAATCATCTAATTTATGCAAAAGGGAAAGTTGCACCCCTCAAACCTACCCGAACCATACCTCAACTGGAACTATTGGCTGCTGCGTTAGCCATTAAAACCAATTAATTGCTTAAGGATGCTTACCATGTTGTGAACATAACTGATATCCACATCTGGCTTGACAGTCAGATTTGTCTTGCCTGGATACGGAATGCTAGCATTAATAGTAAGAATATCTTTGCAAGAAATAGGCTAAAAGAAATAGCTGAAGCTAATGAAAGACTACAAGTAAACTTTCACTATGTTCCAACTAAACAAAATCCAGCAGACTTTCTGACCAGAGGTTTATCCTACAAGTTGTTGAAGTCAAACAAAACTTGGTTCATGGGACCTAAGTGGCTCTGTAATACAGACCAATGGCCTGTGGAACAAGTTAACTTGACATTAAATTTAATCTTTTCAAATGAAAAGGTTGAACCAATCACTAATTATGAACATTATTCTGATTTCAGCAAACTTGTCAGGGTCACAGCTTACTGTTTGAGGTTTGCTCACAACTGTTTAACTACAATAAACAACAGCTAAATAAAAACAATCATAATTATACAGAAGTTGCAACCTAGTACTGGATAGCGCATGCACGACAAAAGGAGTACAATAAAGAGTTAGAATTCTTGACTAATGGGAAACAAACAAAAGAACCGTACCATCAGTAGTTGTGGATCTAAATTTGTTCAGAGATGAGGAATGCCATCTAAGTGTAAAGGGAGATTAGACAAATCAAAACTGTCTTACAAAAGCAAACACCAATCCTTTTACCTAGATTTAGCTATTTGACAACATTAATCATCAGCAAACACACACAATGATGTACATCATATGGGGTACCACAGACACTAACTACATTAAGAAAAACTTATTGGATACCCAAGGGAAGGATCACTGTTAAAACAGTCCTGAGTGAGTGTATCACATGTAGGCGTATTCATGCTAGGCCCTATAGGATACCAAATCCTCCTGCTTTGCCAGAGGAGAGAGTTACTCTCAACAGACCCTTTGAGACTGTAGGCATTGACTATACAGGAGCATTGACTGTGGGTTGGTTGACACTGAACAAAAAATGTACATTGTACTGTTTACATGTGCTGCCTCACGAGCTGTTTATCTGGATGTTGTGGAGGACCTTACAGCAGAGTCTTTTGTTGCTGTCTTTAAGAGATTCTGTGCACGATATTTAGTACCCAAGACAGTATGGACTGACAATGCTACATTTCAAGGCTGGTGAACAAGTCATCCACGATTTGTTAAGCAATGAATTCACACATTATATATACAAAATTCAAACATAAAGTGGAAGTATATTCCGGTTGCCTCTCCTTGGTATGGTTCTATCTGGAGAGGAATATACAGCAGTAAAGAACTGCTTGAAGAAAGCAAATGGTAAAAAACAGATACACTTGTTTGAGTTGTTCACTCTCCTGGCTGAGATTGAGAACATCATTAACATAGACCACTCACTTATGTAAGTGACAACATTAATGACCCCGGAACCATTAACTCCAAATCATTTGATTCGGGGAGAACAAGTTAGTCTCCTGCCGTACTACTATATAGACTCTTCAGAAGACCCAAACTGGACTCAACGACATGATGAGCTCCAGACTAAGTTACAACATTTAACTAGAGTTAAAGCTCATTTCATTAAACAGCGGAAAATGAGTACTTGATGGGTCTAAGGGAGAGACATAACCAAATGACTAAGAAGGATTGGTCTGACACAATTAAGGTAGGGGACCTTGTTCTCATACATGACAGTACTCCAAGACAATACTGGCCTCTGGCTAGAGTTTTAGAACTCAGACCAGGGGCAGACGGGGTAACAAGAGTGGTCAAATTAAGGACTTCAACGGGTGACACAACAAGAGACATTTCTCTTTTGTACCCCTTAGAGCCTGGACCCAAAACAATGGACTTTGGAGAACCTTCTCCACCGCCAGTAACAACTGGAGACACTGAACTTCCAGTAACTATTCCTTTGACAGTAGGAGTGGTAACGCATCCTACTACAACATTGACAGACACATGACCTCAGCGACAAACAGCATTAAAGGCGCGACTAGTTTTACAACAAAAAATAGATGCTGGGGAATTGTAATTTATCTTCTAACTTTCACTTTTCCTTTTCTTATGGTAAAGACCATAGACAGTTTCATCTTATGGATGTATATTTTCTCTTCTAATTAAATGCTACATCTT
The DNA here is from genome assembly GCA_023014485.1 of Bathynomus jamesi. NCBI lineage: Eukaryota > Metazoa > Arthropoda > Malacostraca > Isopoda > Cirolanidae > Bathynomus > Bathynomus jamesi. The sequence goes on from JAJOZX010000502.1 coordinate 1,382,454, forward strand.
CTCCATGAGATGGTGAGGATAGTCACTGTTAATCAGATTAACAGGCATTTACAGTCAAATAGTTAGCTAGTCTATACTCAGACATAAAAATTGGTGACATTGACACCAAAATTTTTATCTCCCGGGCCCCCAGTATATGGAAAACTGATGTGTGGGTAGTTGGGATGTAACGAAAATGGTTCACTGAGTAGGTAGGTAGTTAATCGAACAATTATTAAATTCCTTTTATGTCAATAACTGGGTGGATGAAACCAATTGGTTGCTCACCAGAGTTATTCTCCACACTAGTATTTATATACTGTGTGACAAGAGCGTGCTCGGTAATAGATATACATTACCGATCAACCAACCAAAAAACCAAGAGGTCGCTGGTGGAAAAAGCCCAGCGAAAAGGTGGACAAGGGGGAACGAAAACGAGGAACGGGGTTACAAGACGGAACGAGGGAAGGGGGAAGAACAAACAACGGAAAAAAGATCCCCACCAGCAAGTACGCTCTCAACAATTAAACAAAAGGGGAAAAGGGTCTCTAATAACTAGTAGTAAGTGACTAATTGTGTTTTTAACCCAGTTAGAAGTAAACGCAGTAAATTAAGCTGGGTCAGACAAATTAGGCCTACATTGTGGCCTAAGACCTAGCATCAACTCATAGCGTAACAAAGGTGAAGGTAGATTGCCCTAACCTAATTTGGTGAGGAATCCTACTGTGGACCTCAATTTATCTGCCCGCTCTGGACCATTTCCGGAATCTCTAGGCTGACCCCTACAAGGCTAGACTTAATCTACTCTATAGTTAGACTGTGGATATAAGGGGTGGGTTAATTGTGGACCAATTGATACAGAGCATTTTTCACATAAGGTTTAAAATGAATGGTGAAGTAATTGAGGAAGTACAAGAGTTTAAGTAATTGGGTCAAACTATTACCAGCTCCTTGAGTGATGACTCGGATATAAGAAAACAGTCTCGAAGCCTGTATGCTAAAGCGAATATGACCATAAGGAGCTTTCGTTTCTGTACAAGTGAAGCTAAAGACACACTCTTTCGTACTTTCTGCAGTAATATATACGGTCTGCAGCTCTGTGAATTATAAAAAAGGTTCTGGCAGTACCCTAAATTTGCTGTACAACAGTTCTTTTAGACTCTTACATAAATTACCCCCGAGATGCTCAGCTTCGCAAATGTTTGCTACCCGCAATGTCCCGAGCTTCCCGGAGGTAACAAGACGTGCTCAACACATTCTAATGCAAAGAATTAAAAAATCAACCAACCCGATCATCCAAGCTATCCATGAGTCCTGCCATTTATCCTCTAAGGCCTAAGCTATGGACTTCTTGGTACGAAAACGTCTGTCTGTCTGTAGCTCCACTTAACTTCGACAGTGCAGTATTATTTCTAATCAATTGTATATATTTCTACCCTTAGTGTATGAACTGTCATTGTATTAATAATATTTGCCATATGGACTATAGTCTGCAATAAACCTTTTCATTTTCATTTTCATATAGCAAAATTGGGGTAGAGTTACCAGATGCTCTTATTACGAAATGTATTTAAATCAATATATTTAATTTAAATACTCTTAACACGTGTACATATATATGTAATAATAACAATAAGTCAATATTTAAATTTAACACATTGTGGTTTGTCAAGACCATAGTTCTGGTACGTTCTACGGTCACAATGACTGAAAGGACAGTGAAGCATGCTGATAATGACATGAAATCATCATAAGATCTAATACTTTTTGTCTAAGTATATGCAATTTGCAAACTCCTCTAAAGTGTATAATTATAATCAGTCGTGTGATGGAATAAATCTTCAAACTACTTTTGCCGTGTATATATATATAATATATATTATATATATATATATATATAATCTTGTTTCATGATTATGCAAAGAAACTAGGCTGTGGCGGGGTTATCTAGCTATGTTGCTCGACATAATACTTAAATACTATTTAAATTCGGTTGTGATGTCCGTTACAATAAGGAAAACAATAAGAGAGAACTTTATAAATTTTAGACAATGAGGAAACCTGTAAACTGTGGAGAGACTTGCTTGGTACTATATACGATGCAGGCAGGAAGGAGGGGCCAATCGCGAATCTCCGAAACTATTGAAATTACACCTTTTTTGAAAAGACTGTGTAGTGTGTAAGATGCATGCGTGTGTAGTAAGGGATATAGTGAGAAGCGCGTGTTTGAGAGTATGCTGGACTGCTTACAGGGTAGACGTGACATGTAAAAGGCCAGATGAAGAGGACAGTGATGGGAGAAACAGGGTTCAGACACTTCCTGCCTTCTGCTGGAATGCCACATACAAACTCCTTATATATATATATATATATATATATATATATATATATATATATATATTTATTTATTTATTTATTTAAATTCGACTCTTGTAAATATGCATAGCGGGTTATTATGAGTCAGAAGTTCTAATGAGATCGATGTACAGTTCCCTCGAATGATCTGTTAAATAATTTTAAATTAAATGTTAGGGCTCACGTCATTGCGAATCTAAGATCGCATGATGATACTTTTTTACGTTTTTAATACAGTGAAAAGCGTATGGTGCGTTCTATAGTACATATATTAGATTGAAAGTATTTTTGTGGCCATTTGTACAGAAAATATGTTTTTATACGAGATCTGATATCATAAAGCATTAATTATAACATTTTAAACGTTGTGTAACGGTAGGCTTCAGTCTGTAAAGACATGATTGGTACAGCTAATGACAAAAACAATAAGCATGAACATTCTGTGTGATTGATGTAAACAGTGGCCTGACTGGTGTGAAAACAAATACGTTTATTATGAGAATTATGAGGAATTGTGAACAGCCGTTAAATTAGAGAAATGATAATTAAAGTAATGTGAATAGTCCTAACTATAACTACAAGTAGAAAGGTTCTTAATGAAAAATCTCTCAACTTTCAGTACCTATTTCCCGCTGCATCTATTTAAAAATGACAACCCACATAAATTCGACATCCCGTTTTCTTTAATTGCATCTAATAAGAATTTTTTTACCCGAACCTACTTATTTGGATGTTATATATATATATATATATATATATATATATATAATAATATAATAATAACAAGATTAGTTGCAGCTAATAGTCTTTAGAAGAAAGTTAAACTTAACAAATAACCTGAAAACAATTACTGAGAGAAATATATAGCAAGATTGGGGTATAGTTGCCAGATGCTTTTATTACGAAGGGAATTGAAATCAATATATTTAATTTAAATACTCTTAACACGTGTACATATATATATGTAATAATAACAATAAATCAATATTAGTAATAATATTTAAGTGGATGTTTAGAGGAGGATAACAGAATTGATGCTTCAGTTCAAAGCTGTGTTACGCAGCTTGATGTTCTTTTTATGCAATTTTATAACGAAATTTGCTGTATAGTAAAATTATTAATTCACATACCAGAAGATAGCATGTGAAAGTGAATGTAATGGTATATATCAGCGTAAATAACAGAAAACTACATATTTAAAAGTAAATAAACAAATATGAGTGTACTATATGTATATATTGTATTTGAAGGTCATCTCGTTTGAAAATAAGCCAGTTTCCCTTAAAAAAGAGAGAAATTAATTTATTTAAATTAAAATGATAAATATTCATTTTATTTTTCATAATGCAGATCTTAAACAAAGAACTTGTATTAGGTTTAAAATATGATCACTCTGATTTTCATTTATGTATTGTTCGCAATTTGTTAACATTTGAAAATTGGGTGTTAATGTGCAATCTCGTTAGGCCTATTAAAACCTTTCATTCGTTTCCATTTCTACTGTCTTCTAACTTGCCTGAACCGAAAGTACTTGAATGTATGTATGTTTTTTCATGTTTGTTCTTGTTTGCCTCATGAAAGAACTTTTTTGAAGGAGGAAGGCGAGGCTCAATCCTTTCTTAAATTTTTTTGAATGAAGGTGAAAACGATTTTTTTTTTCTCCCCCCAAGGAGGATGGGGCCCTGAAAGGGGCCCTCAAGGGGCAAATGCCCTTCATTAAGGACGGTGAGACCCCATAAATGGGCTAAGAACTTAAGTAAAGGGGCCCCCCTCATACAGAAGGCTATGCCTTCAGGGGGCCCCTTCAGGGGCAGGATTTCAGAGCACCCCAACTTCCTCTCCCCAAACGCGCCCATACTACTGTGTCAAACACTAGGTTTTTCCATAAATACAGCCGATGATACACATGGAATCACCCAGATCAAATACATAAGAGCTGTATAGACTTCATACTGGTGAGGAAAAGATGGGTTACATCAGTGAGAAATACCAAAGTATTCAGTTGATTGCAATTTTCATTAGTTTGTATTGCAGACACCACCAGTTATTATCAGTCTTGGTGCCTGATTCTTCAGGAGCAAGATGCAACGCAAGTTTGTGCTTAACATATATATATATATATATACGTATATATATAAGGATGAAACACAGACCGTGCATGGAACAAGGAACTCTTCTGTGAAATTACATCCACTATAGTTCGAATAAGTAATGATAAATGACAAATATTATAGTTTTTCTCTTTTTCATTATGGAAAGCCCAACGTGGGCACCGGGTTACTCGCAAAGAGGCCCCAAAATATAGCTTCCCTCACCAGCTATCTGCAAAGCAGATAGGATCTAGCTTTGGGACAGGATCTAGGGTTTACAGCTTACACCTAGCCTACTACATTCAGACCTCAATATACGCAAGAAACTCGTTGAATTCACGTCAGATTGAATACATCAAAGAAAAAGGGGTAACTATTGTATTTTTAGCCAAAAAACGAAAAGTGGACGCTCAATGTCCCGGTTGAGGTTCACGTTTTAAGGCATATAACACGTCCGTTTAATATACACAAACTCAGAATGGTCCCCTGAGAAACTTATATGTTAAACACAGACCGTGCATGGAACAAGGAACTCTTCTGGGAAATTACATCCACTATAGTTCGAATAAGTAACCCGGTGCCCACGTTGGGCTTTCCATCATGAAAAAGAAAAAACTATAGTATTTGTCATTTATCATTACTTATTCGAACTATCGTGGATGTAATTTCCCAGAAGAGTTCCTTGTTCCATGCATGGTCTGTGTTTAACATAGAAGTTTCTCAGGGGACCATTCTGAGTTTATATATATATATATATATATATATAT